>CM051236.1:117924309-118277088 GCA_027917425.1 Gastrophryne carolinensis
TAGCAGATAAAAGGGCAATCTTAAGTACCTGAAGGATATGTTTAAATAGTGGGTTTTGGTCTTGAATTATGTATTTTCAGTGACTTGAGAGTGCCATTTCATTTTAGCAATATCCATGTTCAGCAAGCAGACATTTTTCTTTAGCGAGATTTTGTTGGAGAGAGTTTTAATTTTTTGGGATTAATCACATGAAAACTCTCATAAAAAGTGTCCACTCTTGTGAGTGTTTTTATCAAGGACTTTTGAGCCAGATCAAGTTTTTGGGTGCCTGTATTTCTCGCCTGCACAAAAGTCTGCTTAACAAACCGGCATGTTTTTATTCAATGAAATGTTCTTTCACCCTCTATTACTTTCTAGGGTAAAATGTGACCCATAGCCGAACAAAACCCATGAATTTGACTTTCCCCAGATTTTGTTCCATGTCTCACTGTGTGAAACCTCAAGAAAGCCTCAAACAATGCACCTCTTTTGCGTTCCAATGGTGCATGCGGTGCATGAGCGCCCAGCCAATGAGAGCCATTTGCTCTGTGTTCCTCTTTTGGCAAACGGCTAATAGGCAGTGGGTGCTGCTTCATCCCCCATATCTCCAGCCTCGTGTGCACTTCTGCCCCAGTCTGTCTGAATGGCTGGGACGTGAGCACACGCCCAACACCAGGGATGCAGGGAATGCGGCAGTGCACGCTCCCAATTTAAAACAATGAGAGACGCCTGCCGAATTACATGGCAGACGGCTCTCATAGCGCAAGTGCCCTCGCATGCGCCGATGGACCGGGGAAAAGTAAAAGATTACTGGCTACCTGGGGGGGTTTCACACATCAGGGCATTCCAATTTGGGATGCCCCAGGGGAAAGCTGGGGGCTGGCACGGTATTTTTTTAGATTCCTGACTGGCTACTGGTGGGTTTTGTTCTGCTTTAAATTGTATATCCTTTTATAATAGCTGTTCTTTTTAGATCAAGATATAAATGCCTAGCAACAAACTAATAGCTTCTTTGTTATTCCACTTGAATGGGTGGGTTACAAGCCCCATGCTACAAATGGCTAAATATAAGAATTAGAAGTGTATAGCTACCTCGGGTTAAGGACCAATCAATTTTCTGTTGTAAGGAAAGTGGATGTAAAAGTTGATTCAAGTACGCATTTTCTCCAATCCAGTAGAATGTTAAGAGGAAGCCAACAATAAAGCCAAAACTGCTTGGCAGCCATGAGACCTGAGTCCCACAACATAACATTCTTTATGTCTGAAAAAGAAATAGAATATATTGAATAGTTTGTAAGGCAAAAGAAGAAAAGGTAAAATGGATTGTTCAGGCAAGATAAAGAAAAACTACTTATTGACCTTTTGTCCCAAGCAACTTTCCTGCGTTGTCAATTGTTACATTCCTGAGATCAAGTTCCACACTGTGCAGGCCTGTTCTCTATTCAGCTGGCCTCATGATGAATGGATTCCCTCACCATCAGTCACAGTGTCAAATGTTAGCATGCCCACCCATCCATTTGAGTGAATAGAGAAGGTGGGCTTAGTCACTGTGACTGATGTTGGAAAGTTTGAGCATTGAAAATGAGCCTGCACAGTGCGGGACTCGATCTCAGGAAAGAATAGGAGAGATCAGCTGCAGGGGACTTAGCCTTTAAATTTAAACTTGCCTCCACTGTTCCCTTAACAGTATGACTAGTATACTGGAGAATTTTCACATTTGTGTTGCTGTAAAATGATAAAAATGGATTGTACAGCACAACACTTTTGGTATCATATATCTTTTATTATATATTATATTTTATTCAGTGCATATTTGGAGGACTGGAAGAACCTGCCAGATAGAATTTTAGTTGTTTAAAATACACCGTATATAGCTCTTGTGTTGAACAGCAGCATTAACCACTCTAACTTCTACCCAGAGCAATGCATGAAGGGTAAAAGCATCTACACACATCTGAGGAAATGGCAATAATTCACAATATCAGCACAGACTAGCTTAGGAGACAGGCTGTTAGGAGTTTGGCAGGTCACCTCTACAAAACCTGTCACTCCAAATTCTTCCTCACTGTAAAAGAAACAAGCCTGGACGATTTTGATTTTATACGCGGCATAGAAGTAACCTCCTCCTCCTATTGATGAGCATAGACATGGAGGCTGCTTCACTACTAACGCCAGGTATTGCCACACACACAGCGCCGGCGCTCTAAGTCTGTTTTTGAACACATATCCACCAGTAACAAAGTGAAAACACATGGAATGACATTGTTTTAACACTGGGACAATAACACTTTAGTGCCAGACCTGTAATGACAATTCTGCATAAAATAGTATAAAAGTATTTACTTGCAGCCAGGAGAGGTCACACAATGATTTGAGCAAAAATAAAAAATTAAATAAATTGCCAAACACGCTATTTAAACACAACTAACGAAGCATTGAAATGTACGGGAGAGCGCTACAGAGCGCCAGGTACTACATGGCTCTCCTGAGCCTAGAGCACGGCGCTATATGCTAAGCCGCCTGGATTAATACATGTGACGCTACATGGCGCTGTTAGAGGCGCTCACCAGATTCACTTTCATAAATGTGGTTTTGCGTACAGCGCCCAGCGTTCACCAGATGGTGCCTGACGCTACGAGCCACTACCTGCCGCTATCCCTTCTTAAATAACCCCCCATAGTATTAAACAATTTGCAGCAATACTCCACCCTTAATTACATTTTGACCCAGTGCCTTTCAGAGAACTTCTGATCTTTTCATCTCAGGCCATCCTTCTTTTTGTTTCAAATGTGATATGAAATCTCTCGACTTTTTATGGGTGTCAGTTTATATAAGGAAATGGTTACCAGGGGTGACCTCTATTGTCTCACAAATTTGAGGCAGTAATTGTTAGGCCTCTGAAACCATTTTCAACAGTTTTTTCTGCTGCAGTTTCCAGCATGCCACATCCATTAGCTGGGCCACTGTGTTTCTTTGCTGAGCCCCCCATATTTTGCTGTATACCTGGGTAGTTGTAAATGGATGGCAACGGTGGCCACATGTTCAGAGACTATTGTATAAAAATTGCTTCATAAAGCTGCCTGACCTGCAGGACGTTCATGATTATCAATGTCAAGGTGTAACTAAAGGTGACCCAGGTACAAAAAATGAAATGGGGCCCAGAATTACTCATACATAACCCTTTAACTGCCAGCCTACCTAAAGATGTTGTCACCTTCTGTTGCCAGGCTATTTGTCACCATTTTGCACTATATATGTTTAACTGTGGTTTTTGAAGGAATTTCCAGGTTTATGGGCTTTGAAAGGAAACGTACCCAAAATTTGGGGTGAAATATGTGGAAAAACATAAACAAATTATTTTTTTTACATTTTGTAGTTTTCTTTTTAAAAAAAAGTGTAGGTATTTTAAGTAAACCATATTGCCCATAAAAGCCAATTACAACGGTACCACATATATATTGGTAGACACCCATTCTTGCCCAGGAGAAACCCCAAAAGAAAATTTTATGAGATTTTAAATAGCATACAACTAACTGCACCATGCAGTTAGCTATCAAGGTGGGGAAAGGTGAAGTGGGACAGCTAAGTGTCCAAACCAAAAGTGAGGGTAGATCTCATAGATCACACTCTTGATTTCAAGCCCTTTTCCACCTAAATTATTCTGCCTGGATTTGAGCAATAACTTGTTAACACAATGCTTGTAGCCTTTCCATACACTGTGCTAATGGTTGGATGCTGTGTTTGCAGCAATACATCAAAATACAATGTCCCCTGCAACCTAATAGCAACACTTGTTTCTCCACCCCACCCCAAGTTTATTGGTGCCTCATTTACTGCTTCAGGGATTAGCACCGCCTCTAGTGGTCAGTCGCATGTACTGCCGCGTGTATCATTCAGAATTAAGGGTGCGGGGGCCACACCCCTGCTCTAGATGAACCTGTGCACACCCTCACAGTCTGATTATAATATATTGATTCAGAGCCTCAGCGTAAAGGCTTGTTTTAGAGTGAATGCAAACTCGCAGACAGGAAATTCCTGATTACTTGTGTGATAGATAAAACAGACAGGGAGTGTTATCCAGATGATATTTTATTTTCCAGGAGAGCAGGACTGCTCTTCTAATTTGGCATTTAATAATGTAAAATAAAAAAAAAATGTCTATTTAAAAAGCAAAATCCCTGCATATGCAATGGGACAGTTCTCTCCCATTACATATAATGTGCACTATAGTATGTGCACTATCGTATGTGCGGGGGATTTTTATTTTTATTAGAAGAGCAAGTTCTGTTTTTACTTTATTGTGTGCTTAGTGAGAAAAGACTCTTTGAGGAAATCCAAACTCATTTGTTTAACCCCGTAACAAAAAAAACAAAACAAAAAAAAAAAATAATGGGATACAAATCAATGCAATAGCTACAGGTGTGCTCACATTCAGATTTCTTGAGGGATTAGTCCAATTGTGTCTATTGGATTCTCTCCATAGAATGTCATGTTATCTGTTACACCCAGAAAGAGTGGATTTGTAGGTGTGTGATCAGGAAATACTGCCCTTAAAATGATCCTATACCCAGAAAGGAAGTCATAACAATCTATCCCCAGGCTGTGCCCCCAAAAAAGATAGAAAAGAAAAGGGTGACACAGAAAGAAACAAAGAAAGAGAAAAGAAAAGAAGAAATGACAGAACAAGAAAGAAGAAAAAACACTGAAATAATTAAAGAAAGAGAAAGAAAGACAAAAGAATGAATGACACAAAGAAAAAAAGGTATGACAAAGAAAGATAGAAAGAAAAAAGAAAAAAAAGAAAGAGAAAATAATGAATGACACAGAAATTAGGAGGGAGAAAGAAAGATAGAAAGAGAAAGAAAGAAAGGGGAATGACACAGAAGAAGGACAAAGAAAGAAAGAAAGACCAAAGAAAAAAAGAAGGAATGACTAAAAAGGAAAGAATGAATGAAAGAAAAGAGAATGAATGAAAGAAAGAGAAATAACGAAAAGAATGAATGCGAAAGAAAGAAAAAAAGGAAAAAGGAAGAAAAGAATGAAAAGACGTAATGACAGAAAAAAGGTAAATAAGAATGAGAAAGAAAGGAAGAAAAGAAGGAATTACACAAAAAAGAAAGAAAGAAAGAAAGAAAAAAGAAAGAATACTGAAGTGCTGCAATAACCAGCATTACCCGAGAGGGGAAAGAAGATGTGAGAATAAAAAAAAAAAAAAAGATAAAGAAAAATTGGAAATAACAAATATTGTGATGACACCCAAATCTGGACCTTTATATTATAAGGCTGGTGTTCTCCCAACTGAAATATTCTTTCGGTGTCACAGCAAATGTTTCTTAGCTGCTTTGCAATTGTCTTGTATATTAGGCTTGATTCAGAAAAAATACTTTCGTTTTAGTGCCGATCTGTTTTTTTTTTTTTTTATTTTCCCGCTCTCGTATGAGTGTGAGAGCGATTCTATGCATGCATTGAAAACCTTCTGTAAAGTTTCCGTCCGTTCATACGGCAGAGTAGGAGTACGAGGATGTCATTTTCCAGCGTGACTTTTCTGTTTCACTTTCTCATGTTACAACGTCGGCTTTCGATTTTGCCCTTTTCCCATCGTATCCTCCCACGAATCCTTTACGTTTCCCGTTAGATTCTGTTTCCCTTTTTCAATAAATAATCGTCCGGACGTAAATCCTTAACTCATTAAAGTGCTCACCTACATATTTGCCACCCTCACTTCTACTACAATGTTTAGCTAAATCACTTAGCGCTATCCTCCATATTCCCTTTTGGACCCTTAAAGCTCACCCCAACTACTTAGCACTATCCTCCATCTTCCCTTTTGGACCCTTAAAACTTACCCAAATCACTTCTCGGTTAGGTTCTTCTTCCATTTTAGGCCCCTAAAACTTACCCAAACCACTTCCCGGTAAGGTTCTTCTTCCATTTTAGGCCCCTAAAACTTACCCAAACCACTTCCCGGTTAGGTTCTTCTTCCATTTTAGGCCCCAAAAACTTACCCAAACCACTTCCCGTTCATCTGAATCTTCATCTCTAAATATTTATTTCACCCTTCGTTTGGTGTTAATGTATTGTAGGAAAAAAATGACACAGAATTTTTTTTTTTGTTTTGTTTTTTTATACAACAACGCCATTTTTTGGTTGGCTTTTTACATTTTTTTTGGTTTAAAAAATAATTGACAAACTTTTTGGGATAAAACACATTAAAATTTTTAAAAAATATAAAAATGTAACAATATTTACATATATACAACACAGTGGCAGGGCCCAGAACACTAGTCTTCTTCTGTTGTCCCCAACGAGTCACGCAGCTGCTACATTTCGGCCACCAACTCAAGGACCCTTCTATTCATTTCTTCCACTCTTGCCCGTGTGGTCCCTGTATAAAATGAAAAAAAAAAACATTATTTTGAGACAAATACATGTTTCTGACCTGTGGATGGAATGTTTGTTAGTTGGCAACTTAAATCATGACGACATATGTCAGTCTGCTAAGTAATTAATCTAAGGAAGTGGCCACAGGTCATTCTGCTAATGCCATTGACTATGGCTTGATGTATTTGGGTGATCATGTCAATTACCACATATTGCAAAGAATGACATTACAACTTGATGCCTCGTTGGGGACAACCCTACGTCCTGGGCCCTGCCACTGCTGTGAAGTAGAGGCTTTCGAGACATGGCAAATAGGGTCACTTATAATTTCTTAGTCAACAGTAATCAAATGTCAATTTCAAGGTGTGTGTCACATCACTCACCTTCTCCCTGTGCCTCCTGGGTGAGATCTGCTGCAACCTCCACATCTTCACCCACTCCTGAATCATCTAGAAAAACAGATTAAGGGACTTAGCTTGGTAGTAAATAGCATGTATATGTGTGTGCGGTTACATGAAGAGTGACATACCAGTGGCTCCCGCCTGCCTCGCTGGGTACGACTCCCTGCCCACGCCGTGCCGCCCCTCCTCTGTGGAAAGGTCCAGGGGCTGGTTGGAGGACCCAACAGAGGAGGGGTAGGACCGTCGCACTGGAGATCCACCACCTTCACTTCCAGCTGCAGATTCATGCAGCACTGGTCGGCCTGTGCGCCTCCGGGTGCGGCGGATTCGGTACTCCATTTCCAATACTAGAAAAGAAAAGCAATTATAAATAAAGGTCTACCTTCTGTATTACTTACATCTAGTATGCAATCGCTATGTACTTACTAGGGAAATGGAGGCCGAAAAACCGCCGCAGAGCGACGGTCCGCTTCTCAAATGAGTTGGGCAGGTAGTCTTACCTGCGCTCCAGCATCGTCTACAAAACAAAAATAAACATAGGATTTAGATCAAACTGCATAGAAATATCTCTCACAAATCCATCATTTGAATAAATGACATTAACAGACACATTTCTAGCCTAATACAATCCTTGTAGCTTGCATAAGTCTTTGTTCGCATGTGTGGGCCCTAACTTCTGTTTGGCACAGAGTTTTAGACTCTTATAAAACCAACCGTTTATTCCTGCGCTTCCTTAAGGGCTAGGCTTGCATTTAGATGTTAAATCAAAGGCATTAAAAGACACTTACAAGCATGATGATCTCTTCTTGTTGGTGGGTGAAGATTGTGGGCGGCATCTTGCCTCTTGTCTGCAGCAGATAAGTAATGCCCCTGTGGTTTCCAGGTTCCGCACGGCCGAACGGCCATACGCACGCGTACACGAACGCGTAAACGTCAGACCCCGGCATTAGTATTTAAAGGGTCCTGGACCCACAGCTCATTCTCTTTCAGAGTCTCAACATTATAGCACCAAAAAAAGCCGCCGCTAAGGCCAAAGCAGCCAAGGAAGCCAGCAGCAAAAAGGCAGAGAAGTGAGAGGAGGCTTCAGCAGGCCCCACCACTCGGTCAAAAATGCCAAAGGCTAAGCAGCGGGAAACCCGCAGTGGGCAGGCGAAGGCGACCACAAAGGCACCCACAAGGCCAAAAACCAAGGAGCCAGCCCCAAAGAAGAAGGCCCAGCCCAGCAAGCACACAGGTACGGCCCCTAAAAAGCACACCAAGAGGGTGAGAAGCCCCAGCCCCCAAAGGTCAGCATCACCCCACCCACATGGGCCAAGCTCCCATGGCAAGAGGCCAACCCACCGGGCCCGAAGCCCCAGCAGCCAGAGCTCAACATCACCCCACCCACGTGGGAAAAGCTCCCATGCCAAGAGGCCAAGCCACCGGGCCCGAAGACCCAGCCCCCAAAGGTCAGCATTAGGGATGAGCGAATCGATCCGGACGAACCCGGATTCGATCCGAATTTCAGGAAAAATTCGATTCGGATCGAATCCGAATTTCCCCGCGATTCGATCACTCGAAGTTTTCCTTTAACATCCATTCATTTACATTACAGGCATTCTAAGATGGCGGACGGGACATGTCTGGACATGTATCCCGCGCCAGTGCAAGCTGGGGCAGTCACATGCAGCCTATCAGCAGCCAGCAAGCCCGGTGACGTCACACAGCGGTATTTAACGGCGGCCATCTTGCTTTTCCTCATTTCTCTATTGCATTCGTGACAGACAGACAGAACGCTGTGTAGCTGAGGCAGTTAGACAGGCTGGAGACAGGGACAGACAGGGACAGGCTGGAGACAGGCAGGAGACAGGCAGGAGACAGACAGGAGACAGACAGAAAGCCAGGGAAAGGTAGGAAAAACGGAGCTGGCTGACAGGGAGATTTTTTTTTTTTCATCCAGCCTTTGTTAGCGTTTTCAGGCTGCTTATAGTAACTAACTGTGCATATATACTGAACTGATCTTAAGTCTGCTGTGAGGCATCCCATTCTGTGACTAAAGCAGCCTCTGTTTAAGACCATATAAGCATTTGCTCTTATCATATTTGAAATTAGGCCTGATAAAGACACTTTTGCTGGCCAAAGCACTACTGTACCCTGCCAGCTCGATTCCTGCCCGGGGCATCCCATTCTGTGACTACAGCAGCCTCTGTTTAAGACCATATAAGCATTTGCTCTTATCATATTTGAAATTAGCCTGATAAAGACACTTTTGCTGGCCAAAGCACTACTGTACCCTGCCAGCTCGATTCCTGCCCGGGGCATCCCATTCTGTGACTAAAGCAGCCTCTGTTTAAGACCATATAAGCATTTGCTCTTATCATATTTGAAATTAGCCTGATAAAGACACTTTTGCTGGCCAAAGCACTACTGTACCCTGCCAGCTCGATTCCTGCCCGGGGCATCCCATTCTGTGACTAAAGCAGCCTCTGTTTAAGACCATATAAGCATTTGCTCTTATCATATTTGAAATTAGGCCTGATAAAGACACTTTTGCTGGCCAAAGCACTACTGGACCCTGCCAGCTCGATTCCTGCCCGGGGCATCCCATTCTGTGACTACAGCAGCCTCTGTTTAAGACCATATAAGCATTTGCTCTTATCATATTTGAAATTAGCCTGATAAAGACACTTTTGCTGGCCAAAGCACTACTGTACCCTGCCAGCTCGATTCCTGCCCGGGGCATCCCATTCTGTGACTAAAGCAGCCTCTGTTTAAGACCATATAAGCATTTGCTCTTATCATATTTGAAATTAGGCCTGATAAAGACACTTTTGCTGGCCAAAGCACTACTGTACCCTGCCAGCTCGATTCCTGCCCGGGGCATCCCATTCTGTGACTACAGCAGCCTCTGTTTAAGACCATATAAGCATTTGCTCTTATCATATTTGAAATTAGCCTGATAAAGACACTTTTGCTGGCCAAAGCACTACTGTACCCTGCCAGCTCGATTCCTGCCCGGGGCATCCCATTCTGTGACTAAAGCAGCCTCTGTTTAAGACCATATAAGCATTTGCTCTTATCATATTTGAAATTAGCCTGATAAAGACACTTTTGCTGGCCAAAGCACTACTGTACCCTGCCAGCTCGATTCCTGCCCGGGGCATCCCATTCTGTGACTAAAGCAGCCTCTGTTTAAGACCATATAAGCATTTGCTCTTATCATATTTGAAATTAGGCCTGATAAAGACACTTTTGCTGGCCAAAGCACTACTGGACCCTGCCAGCTCGATTCCTGCCCGGGGCATCCCATTCTGTGACTACAGCAGCCTCTGTTTAAGACCATATAAGCATTTGCTCTTATCATATTTGAAATTAGCCTGATAAAGACACTTTTGCTGGCCAAAGCACTACTGTACCCTGCCAGCTCGATTCCTGCCCGGGGCATCCCATTCTGTGACTAAAGCAGCCTCTGTTTAAGACCATATAAGCATTTGCTCTTATCATATTTGAAATTAGGCCTGATAAAGACACTTTTGCTGGCCAAAGCACTACTGTACCCTGCCAGCTCGATTCCTGCCCGGGGCATCCCATTCTGTGACTAAAGCAGCCTCTGTTTAAGACCATATAAGCATTTGCTCTTATCATATTTGAAATTAGCCTGATAAAGACACTTTTGCTGGCCAAAGCACTACTGTACCCTGCCAGCTCGATTCCTGCCCGGGGCATCCCATTCTGTGACTAAAGCAGCCTCTGTTTAAGACCATATAAGCATTTGCTCTTATCATATTTGAAATTAGGCCTGATAAAGACACTTTTGCTGGCCAAAGCACTACTGGACCCTGCCAGCTCGATTCCTGCCCGGGGCATCCCATTCTGTGACTAAAGCAGCCTCTGTTTAAGACCATATAAGCATTTGCTCTTATCATATTTGAAATTAGCCTGATAAAGACACTTTTGCTGGCCAAAGCACTACTGTACCCTGCCAGCTCGATTCCTGCCCGGGGCATCCCATTCTGTGACTAAAGCAGCCTCTGTTTAAGACCATATAAGCATTTGCTCTTATCATATTTGAAATTAGGCCTGATAAAGACACTTTTGCTGGCCAAAGCACTACTGTACCCTGCCAGCTCGATTCCTGCCCGGGGCATCCCATTCTGTGACTAAAGCAGCCTCTGTTTAAGACCATATAAGCATTTGCTCTTATCATATTTGAAATTAGGCCTGATAAAGACACTTTTGCTGGCCAAAGCCCTACTGGACCCTGCCAGCTCGATTCCTGCCCAGGGCATCCCATTCTGTGACTACAGCAGCCTCTGTTTAAGACCATATAAGCATTTGCTCTTATCATATTTGAAATTAGGCCTGATAAAGACACTTTTGCTGGCCAAAGCACTACTGTACCCTGCCAGCTCGATTCCTGCCCGGGGCATCCCATTCTGTGACTAAAGCAGCCTCTGTTTAAGACCATATAAGCATTTGCTCTTATCATATTTGAAATTAGGCCTGATAAAGACACTTTTGCTGGCCAAAGCACTACTGGACCCTGCCAGCTCGATTCCTGCCCGGGGCATCCCATTCTGTGACTAAAGCAGCCTCTGTTTAAGACCATATAAGCATTTGCTCTTATCATATTTGAAATTAGCCTGATAAAGACACTTTTGCTGGCCAAAGCACTACTGGACCCTGCCAGCTCGATTCCTGCCCGGGGCATCCCATTCTGTGACTAAAGCAGCCTCTGTTTAAGACCATATAAGCATTTGCTCTTATCATATTTGAAATTAGGCCTGATAAAGACACTTTTGCTGGCCAAAGCACTACTGGACCCTGCCAGCTCGATTCCTGCCCGGGGCATCCCATTCTGTGACTAAAGCAGCCTCTGTTTAAGACCATATAAGCATTTGCTCTTATCATATTTGAAATTAGGCCTGATAAAGACACTTTTGCTGGCCAAAGCCCTACTGGACCCTGCCAGCTCGATTCCTGCCCGGGGCATCCCATTCTGTGACTACAGCAGCCTCTGTTTAAGACCATATAAGCATTTGCTCTTATCATATTTGAAATTAGGCCTGATAAAGACACTTTTGCTGGCCAAAGCACTACTGTACCCTGCCAGCTCGATTCCTGCCCGGGGCATCCCATTCTGTGACTAAAGCAGCCTCTGTTTAAGACCATATAAGCATTTGCTCTTATCATATTTGAAATTAGGCCTGATAAAGACACTTTTGCTGGCCAAAGCACTACTGGACCCTGCCAGCTCGATTCCTGCCCGGGGCATCCCATTCTGTGACTACAGCAGCCTCTGTTTAAGACCATATAAGCATTTGCTCTTATCATATTTGAAATTAGCCTGATAAAGACACTTTTGCTGGCCAAAGCACTACTGTACCCTGCCAGCTCGATTCCTGCCCGGGGCATCCCATTCTGTGACTAAAGCAGCCTCTGTTTAAGACCATATAAGCATTTGCTCTTATCATATTTGAAATTAGCCTGATAAAGACACTTTTGCTGGCCAAAGCACTACTGTACCCTGCCAGCTCGATTCCTGCCCGGGGCATCCCATTCTGTGACTAAAGCAGCCTCTGTTTAAGACCATATAAGCATTTGCTCTTATCATATTTGAAATTAGGCCTGATAAAGACACTTTTGCTGGCCAAAGCACTACTGGACCCTGCCAGCTCGATTCCTGCCCGGGGCATCCCATTCTGTGACTACAGCAGCCTCTGTTTAAGACCATATAAGCATTTGCTCTTATCATATTTGAAATTAGCCTGATAAAGACACTTTTGCTGGCCAAAGCACTACTGTACCCTGCCAGCTCGATTCCTGCCCGGGGCATCCCATTCTGTGACTAAAGCAGCCTCTGTTTAAGACCATATAAGCATTTGCTCTTATCATATTTGAAATTAGCCTGATAAAGACACTTTTGCTGGCCAAAGCACTACTGTACCCTGCCAGCTCGATTCCTGCCCGGGGCATCCCATTCTGTGACTACAGCAGCCTCTGTTTAAGACCATATAAGCATTTGCTCTTATCATATTTGAAATTAGCCTGATAAAGACACTTTTGCTGGCCAAAGCACTACTGTACCCTGCCAGCTCGATTCCTGCCCGGGGCATCCCATTCTGTGACTAAAGCAGCCTCTGTTTAAGACCATATAAGCATTTGCTCTTATCATATTTGAAATTAGGCCTGATAAAGACACTTTTGCTGGCCAAAGCACTACTGGACCCTGCCAGCTCGATTCCTGCCCGGGGCATCCCATTCTGTGACTAAAGCAGCCTCTGTTTAAGACCATATAAGCATTTGCTCTTATCATATTTGAAATTAGCCTGATAAAGACACTTTTGCTGGCCAAAGCACTACTGGACCCTGCCAGCTCAATTCCTGCCCGGGGCATCCCATTCTGTGACTACAGCAGCCTCTGTTTAAGACCATATAAGCATTTGCTCTTATCATATTTGAAATTAGCCTGATAAAGACACTTTTGCTGGCCAAAGCACTACTGGACCCTGCCAGCTCGATTCCTGCCCGGGGCATCCCATTCTGTGACTAAAGCAGCCTCTGTTTAAGACCATATAAGCATTTGCTCTTATCATATTTGAAATTAGGCCTGATAAAGACACTTTTGCTGGCCAAAGCACTACTGGACCCTGCCAGCTCGATTCCTGCCCGGGGCATCCCATTCTGTGACTACAGCAGCCTCTGTTTAAGACCATATAAGCATTTGCTCTTATCATATTTGAAATTAGCCTGATAAAGACACTTTTGCTGGCCAAAGCACTACTGTACCCTGCCAGCTCGATTCCTGCCCGGGGCATCCCATTCTGTGACTAAAGCAGCCTCTGTTTAAGACCATATAAGCATTTGCTCTTATCATATTTGAAATTAGGCCTGATAAAGACACTTTTGCTGGCCAAAGCACTACTGGACCCTGCCAGCTCGATTCCTGCCCGGGGCATCCCATTCTGTGACTAAAGCAGCCTCTGTTTAAGACCATATAAGCATTTGCTCTTATCATATTTGAAATTAGGCCTGATAAAGACACTTTTGCTGGCCAAAGCACTACTGTACCCTGCCAGCTCGATTCCTGCCCGGGGCATCCCATTCTGTGACTAAAGCAGCCTCTGTTTAAGACCATATAAGCATTTGCTCTTATCATATTTGAAATTAGGCCTGATAAAGACACTTTTGCTGGCCAAAGCACTACTGGACCCTGCCAGCTCGATTCCTGCCCGGGGCATCCCATTCTGTGACTACAGCAGCCTCTGTTTAAGACCATATAAGCATTTGCTCTTATCATATTTGAAATTAGCCTGATAAAGACACTTTTGCTGGCCAAAGCACTACTGTACCCTGCCAGCTCGATTCCTGCCCGGGGCATCCCATTCTGTGACTAAAGCAGCCTCTGTTTAAGACCATATAAGCATTTGCTCTTATCATATTTGAAATTAGCCTGATAAAGACACTTTTGCTGGCCAAAGCACTACTGTACCCTGCCAGCTCGATTCCTGCCCGGGGCATCCCATTCTGTGACTACAGCAGCCTCTGTTTAAGACCATATAAGCATTTGCTCTTATCATATTTGAAATTAGCCTGATAAAGACACTTTTGCTGGCCAAAGCACTACTGTACCCTGCCAGCTCGATTCCTGCCCGGGGCATCCCATTCTGTGACTAAAGCAGCCTCTGTTTAAGACCATATAAGCATTTGCTCTTATCATATTTGAAATTAGGCCTGATAAAGACACTTTTGCTGGCCAAAGCACTACTGGACCCTGCCAGCTCGATTCCTGCCCGGGGCATCCCATTCTGTGACTAAAGCAGCCTCTGTTTAAGACCATATAAGCATTTGCTCTTATCATATTTGAAATTAGCCTGATAAAGACACTTTTGCTGGCCAAAGCACTACTGGACCCTGCCAGCTCGATTCCTGCCCGGGGCATCCCATTCTGTGACTACAGCAGCCTCTGTTTAAGACCATATAAGCATTTGCTCTTATCATATTTGAAATTAGCCTGATAAAGACACTTTTGCTGGCCAAAGCACTACTGGACCCTGCCAGCTCGATTCCTGCCCGGGGCATCCCATTCTGTGACTAAAGCAGCCTCTGTTTAAGACCATATAAGCATTTGCTCTTATCATATTTGAAATTAGGCCTGATAAAGACACTTTTGCTGGCCAAAGCACTACTGGACCCTGCCAGCTCGATTCCTGCCCGGGGCATCCCATTCTGTGACTACAGCAGCCTCTGTTTAAGACCATATAAGCATTTGCTCTTATCATATTTGAAATTAGCCTGATAAAGACACTTTTGCTGGCCAAAGCACTACTGTACCCTGCCAGCTCGATTCCTGCCCGGGGCATCCCATTCTGTGACTAAAGCAGCCTCTGTTTAAGACCATATAAGCATTTGCTCTTATCATATTTGAAATTAGGCCTGATAAAGACACTTTTGCTGGCCAAAGCACTACTGGACCCTGCCAGCTCGATTCCTGCCCGGGGCATCCCATTCTGTGACTAAAGCAGCCTCTGTTTAAGACCATATAAGCATTTGCTCTTATCATATTTGAAATTAGCCTGATAAAGACACTTTTGCTGGCCAAAGCACTACTGTACCCTGCCAGCTCGATTCCTGCCCGGGGCATCCCATTCTGTGACTAAAGCAGCCTCTGTTTAAGACCATATAAGCATTTGCTCTTATCATATTTGAAATTAGGCCTGATAAAGACACTTTTGCTGGCCAAAGCACTACTGTACCCTGCCAGCTCGATTCCTGCCCGGGGCATCCCATTCTGTGACTAAAGCAGCCTCTGTTTAAGACCATATAAGCATTTGCTCTTATCATATTTGAAATTAGGCCTGATAAAGACACTTTTGCTGGCCAAAGCACTACTGGACCCTGCCAGGTCCATTCCTGCCCAGGGCATCCCATTCTGTGACTAAAGCAGCCTCTGTTTAAGACCATATAAGCATTTGCTCTTATTATATTTATATTATAAGACACTTTTGCTGGGCATAGGCTTACTGCTGCCTGCCAGGTGCACTTCTGTTGAGGCATCCCATTCTGTAACATAGCATACCCCTCTTTATTTACACTAAGCAGCTCTCTTATTTACACTAAGCAGGCCTGTTGGAGGCTGAGTGTTACTGCTCACTTTTGGTGTGCATTATATTCTGTTTCATATAGACCCACCGCTGCCCGGGGTTTTTTTAAATATCACCTACTACCACGCCAGTTAGACTATGTCGGGCAGACAAGTGCCTGGAAGTGAAAAGAGGAGTGGCAGAGGCCAAGATTCCGCAGGCAGAGCTCGCATCAGACTGGGGGCCAGTAGCAGCAGGAGTCACGCTGAGAGACCTAATCTGCCAGTATCTGCTAGCGGTCGGGTCTCCACCAGTAACGCATCTGCCGTGGTAGATTGGTTGACGCGCTCATCAACAACATCATCACAACTTACGTCTGAGACCCCCAGTCTAGGGTCGGTAGGTTCCTCTGACACAACCCTGAGTTGGCATGCCCCGAGAGCAGTCCCTGTCCTCCCATTGCCTCTGGCCTACGCCGTTCCCTCCCCCAGCGACGTATCCTATGCTTTGGGTTCAGATCCACTCTTTAGTGAGGAGGACCATCAGATAGAGGACAGTCAGCAGCTACTGCCCAGCCAAGAAATGGAGGTGGCTTCTTTAGCTAGGCAGACAAATAGTGATGTGGACAGTGTCGTGGGTGCTGCGAGCGTTCCAGCTCCTGCGCCAGACACTGTTGACGAATCCACGAACATCAGTGACGTACAGCCACAACTCGGTGATGATGATGATGATGACGATGAAGCCGATCGCACTTGGGAGCCGGGTGATGAAGGGGCTTCATCGTCATCATCAGGAGAAGAGGGGTGCAGGTTGCCCCGGAGTCAGCAGCTGAGGCAGCAAGGTGGTAGCAGTCAGCATGGGGGCACAATTCCAAAGGCTGGAGCCGGCCGGGGCCGGGGCCGGGGTAGAGCACCTGCTGTGCGGCAGTCTACCTTATCGGGAGGTAGTGGAGCAGGGGTTCCTGGAGTTGGCAACAGCAGCAGTGAATCAGTGAGGCCAGGGGGTGGGAAAAGTAGCTACTCGGCAGTGTGGCAGTTTTTCCTGAGGCATCCGCAGGAGGGTAACATGGCCACATGCAAGATATGTAGGCAAAAGGTGAAGCGTGGCCAGGGTCCAAATGTTGGCACCACGGCCCTGCGTCAACATATGATGCGTCACCATAAAACGACCTGGGAGAACCGAGGCTCCCAAGGGGTGGTCCAGTCTGCTTCCTCACCAAGTGAGCTCCCAATTTCTGCCAGCCAAGGCTCCAGCACCTCAGCCGAAGGCAGCTGTGCGTCATACCCATCCTCTGTCGCTCCTGCTCCTCCTCCTCCAAGTCATGCATCCCGCCAGCAATCCATCAGCGAAGCCATGTCCAAGAGACAGCAGTATGCGCCCACTCATCCTACGGCGCAGAAGCTGAATGTGCTCCTGTCCAAGTTGCTGGTGCTGCAGTCGCTCCCTTTTCAGGTGGTGGAATCTGCACCTTTCAGAGAACTGATGGCTTGTGCCGAGCCGAGGTGGAGAGTCCCAAGCCGTCATTTCTTTGCCAAGAAGGCAGTACCAGCGCTGCACACTTTTGTTGAACAGAAGGTGGGCCAGTCCTTGAGCCTGTCGGTGTGTAGCAAAATACATGGCAGCGCCGACATCTGGAGCTGTAACTACGGTCAGGGGCAGTACATGTCGTTTACGGCCCACTGGGTGAATGTGGTCCCTTTGCAGCAGCAACTTGGACAGGTCACGCCGCTTCGGCCTCCGCGCTCTCTGCCCATTGGGCCTGTGACACCGTGCGACTCGGCCTCCTCATCCTCCGCCATCTCCTCACCCTCCACTGTAGGCTCAAGTCTCAGTGCCCCTCCAGTCTACCATGTGTGCAGGGCACGGAGGTGTCACGCAGTGCTTCACATGGTTTGTCTTGGCGAACGGAGTCACACAGGGGAGGAACTGCTTAAATGTATTCATCAGGAAATCCAAACATGGCTTACTCCGAGAAAACTTAAAATGGGAATCATGGTTACCGACAATGGGAAGAACATTTTGTCTGCGCTGCGCCAAGGAAGCCTGACCCATGCCCCCTGCATGGCTCACGTCTTCAATCTGGTTGTCAAGCGGTTTCTGAAGTGTTCCCCCCATCTGCAGGACATCCTAACAACTTCACGGAAACTTTGCATGCACTTCAGCCACTCCTACACCGCCAAACACACCCTTCTTGAGCTACAGCGTCAGAATGGTATCCCCCAACATAGTCTGATTTGCGATGTTTCCACCCGTTGGAATTCCACCCTTCACATGTTGGACCGATTATATGAACAGAGAAAAGCCATCACGGATTTCCTGATGATCCAAGCAGATAGGGGGACTCCCCTGTGTAACTTCAATGTCAACCAGTGGCAGCTCATACGTGACACCTGCCGTTTGCTCAGGCCCTTTGAGGAAGCCACTTTATTTGTCAGTCGGCAGGATTACGGGATGAACGACGTGATTCCACTGCTTCATGTACTACAGCACATGTTGGAAACCATGGCTGGTCAGGGCACTGGAGACATGGCGTTTACATCTTACGGCCACATGAACCCCCTTGGAGCTGAACTGGAGGAGGAGGAGGAGGAAGAGGAGGAGGAGGAGTTGCCCAGCGAAACACAGTTTAGGCTTGGCGAAATGGCTGGTTTATCTAGTCAGCGGACAGGAGAGGAGGAGCAGGAGCAGCCAGAGGAGCTAGAGGTTTTTGAGGAAGGAGAGACAGAGGACCCGGGCACACCGTGGCAGTATGCAGTGGAGATGGAGACAGGTAGTCCATCCGAGTCACTTGCGCAAATGGCACGAAGCATGCTCACGTGCTTGCGTAGTGACCCCAGAATTGTTTCCATCTGTCGGCGGGATGACTTCTGGCTGTCCACCTTATTGGACCCTCGCTTCCGGCACAAAATGGGGGCATTTTTTAAACCCACCGAGAGGGAGGACAAACTCAACTACTACAAAGACATTCTACGTAGGCAGTTGGCCGATGCCTATCTGCGCCATGGTCCATACTCTCGCAGGTCTGACTCGAGGGGACCTCTGCGCTCACCTTCCACTGCCATGGCCGCTGGGGGGGTTGGCAGCAGCAGCAGCAGAAGCTCCATCAGCAGCAGCAGCCTCAGTCTTCAGTCGCTAATGAGTAGCTTTCTACACCCGCATAGTGAGGCTACTCATGAGCAGCAGGAAGACCTGGAGCAGGACCTGAACCAGCAGGTCATGTCATACTTTGACATGACCATGCCAACACACCTTGAGGATCCGCTGGACTTCTGGGCAGCCAAACTTGATTTGTGGCCGCAACTAGCAGAGTTTGCCCTGGAAAAGCTGTCCTGCCCGGCAAGTAGCGTGCCATCTGAGCGGGTGTTTAGTGCGGCGGGGGCCATAGTTACGGCGAGGAGAACTCGTCTGTCAACTAAAAATGTGGAGAGACTCACCTTTGTCAAAATGAATCAGGGATGGATCAGCCAGGATTTCCACCCACCAATGCCTGATGCATGCGACTAGATTCAGCATGGTGCCACGTTTTACACTTTCCAAATGGTGCAAAACATATTTATGTCTTTAGGCCATTTTTTGGGCTCCTGCTGCTGCTACTGTCAACTCCTGCCAACTCCAGGGTGTGATTCATCCAATTTTTGGGCTCCTGAGGCCAACTCCAGTGTATATTTGGGCTCCTGCTGCTGCTGCTGCCAACTTCTGCCAACTCCAGGGTGTGATTCATCCAATTTTTGGGCTCCTGAGGCCAACTCCAGTGTATATTTGGGCTCCTGCTGCTGCTGCTGCCAACTTCTGCCAACTCCAGGGTGTGATTCATCCAATTTTTGGGCTCCTGAAGCCAACTCCAGTGTATATTTGGGCTCCTGCTGCTGCTGCTGCCAACTCCTGCCAACTCCAGGGTGTGATTCATCCAATTTTTGGGCTCCTGAGGCCAACTCCAGTGTATATTTGGGCTCCTGCTGCTGCTGCTGCCAACTTCTGCCAACTCCAGGGTGTGATTCATCCAATTTTTGGGCTCCTGAGGCCAACTCCAGTGTATATTTGGGCTCCTGCTGCTGCTACTGTCAACTTCTGCCAACTCCAGGGTGTGATTCATCCAATTTTTGGGCTCCTGAAGCCAACTCCAGTGTATATTTGGGCTCCTGCTGCTGCTACTGTCAACTCCTGCCAACTCCAGGGTGTGATTCATCCAATTTTTGGGCTCCTGAGGCCAACTCCAGTGTATATTTGGGCTCCTGCTGCTGCTACTGTCAACTCCTGCCAACTCCAGGGTGTGATTCATCCAATTTTTGGGCTCCTGAGGCCAACTCCAGTGTATATTTGGGCTCCTGCTGCTGCTACTGTCAACTCCTGCCAACTCCAGGGTGTGATTCATCCAATTTTTGGGCTCCTGAAGCCAACTCCAGTGTATATTTGGGCTCCTGCTGCTGCTGCTGCCAACTTCTGCCAACTCCAGGGTGTGATTCATCCAATTTTTGGGCTCCTGAGGCCAACTCCAGTGTATATTTGGGCTCCTGCTGCTGCTACTGTCAACTCCTGCCAACTCCAGGGTGTGATTCATCCAATTTTTGGGCTCCTGAGGCCAACTCCAGTGTATATTTGGGCTCCTGCTGCTGCTACTGTCAACTCCTGCCAACTCCAGGGTGTGATTCATCCAATTTTTGGGCTCCTGAAGCCAACTCCAGTGTATATTTGGGCTCCTGCTGCTGCTGCTGCCAACTTCTGCCAACTCCAGGGTGTGATTCATCCAATTTTTGGGCTCCTGAGGCCAACTCCAGTGTATATTTGGGCTCCTGCTGCTGCTACTGTCAACTCCTGCCAACTCCAGGGTGTGATTCATCCAATTTTTGGGCTCCTGAGGCCAACTCCAGTGTATATTTGGGCTCCTGCTGCTGCTACTGTCAACTCCTGCCAACTCCAGGGTGTGATTCATCCAATTTTTGGGCTCCTGAAGCCAACTCCAGTGTATATTTGGGCTCCTGCTGCTGCTGCTGCCAACTTCTGCCAACTCCAGGGTGTGATTCATCCAATTTTTGGGCTCCTGAAGCCAACTCCAGTGTATATTTGGGCTCCTGCTGCTGCTGCTGCCAACTCCTGCCAACTCCAGGGTGTGATTCATCCAATTTTTGGGCTCCTGAGGCCAACTCCAGTGTATATTTGGGCTCCTGCTGCTGCTGCTGCCAACTTCTGCCAACTCCAGGGTGTGATTCATCCAATTTTTGGGCTCCTGAGGCCAACTCCAGTGTATATTTGGGCTCCTGCTGCTGCTGCTGCCAACTCCTGCCAACTCCAGGGTGTGATTCATCCAATTTTTGGGCTCCTGAAGCCAACTCCAGTGTATATTTGGGCTCCTGCTGCTGCTACTGTCAACTCCTGCCAACTCCAGGGTGTGATTCATCCAATTTTTGGGCTCCTGAGGCCAACTCCAGTGTATATTTGGGCTCCTGCTGCTGCTACTGTCAACTCCTGCCAACTCCAGGGTGTGATTCATCCAATTTTTGGGCTCCTGAGGCCAACTCCAGTGTATATTTGGGCTCCTGCTGCTGCTACTGTCAACTCCTGCCAACTCCAGGGTGTGATTCATCCAATTTTTGGGCTCCTGAAGCCAACTCCAGTGTATATTTGGGCTCCTGCTGCTGCTGCTGCCAACTTCTGCCAACTCCAGGGTGTGATTCATCCAATTTTTGGGCTCCTGAGGCCAACTCCAGTGTATATTTGGGCTCCTGCTGCTGCTACTGTCAACTCCTGCCAACTCCAGGGTGTGATTCATCCAATTTTTGGGCTCCTGAGGCCAACTCCAGTGTATATTTGGGCTCCTGCTGCTGCTACTGTCAACTCCTGCCAACTCCAGGGTGTGATTCATCCAATTTTTGGGCTCCTGAAGCCAACTCCAGTGTATATTTGGGCTCCTGCTGCTGCTGCTGCCAACTTCTGCCAACTCCAGGGTGTGATTCATCCAATTTTTGGGCTCCTGAGGCCAACTCCAGTGTATATTTGGGCTCCTGCTGCTGCTACTGTCAACTCCTGCCAACTCCAGGGTGTGATTCATCCAATTTTTGGGCTCCTGAGGCCAACTCCAGTGTATATTTGGGCTCCTGCTGCTGCTACTGTCAACTCCTGCCAACTCCTGCCAACTCCAGGGTGTGATTCATCCAATTTTTGGGCTCCTGAAGCCAACTCCAGTGTATATTTGGGCTCCTGCTGCTGCTGCTGCCAACTTCTGCCAACTCCAGGGTGTGATTCATCCAATTTTTGGGCTCCTGAAGCCAACTCCAGTGTATATTTGGGCTCCTGCTGCTGCTGCTGCCAACTCCTGCCAACTCCAGGGTGTGATTCATCCAATTTTTGGGCTCCTGAGGCCAACTCCAGTGTATATTTGGGCTCCTGCTGCTGCTGCTGCCAACTTCTGCCAACTCCAGGGTGTGATTCATCCAATTTTTGGGCTCCTGAGGCCAACTCCAGTGTATATTTGGGCTCCTGCTGCTGCTGCTGCCAACTCCTGCCAACTCCAGGGTGTGATTCATCCAATTTTTGGGCTCCTGAAGCCAACTCCAGTGTATATTTGGGCTCCTGCTGCTGCTACTGTCAACTCCTGCCAACTCCAGGGTGTGATTCATCCAATTTTTGGGCTCCTGAAGCCAACTCCAGTGTATATTTGGGCTCCTGCTGCTGCTACTGTCAACTCCTGCCAACTCCAGGGTGTGATTCATCCAATTTTTGGGCTCCTGAGGCCAACTCCAGTGTATATTTGGGCTCCTGCTGCTGCTACTGTCAACTCCTGCCAACTCCAGGGTGTGATTCATCCAATTTTTGGGCTCCTGAGGCCAACTCCAGTGTATATTTGGGCTCCTGCTGCTGCTACTGTCAACTCCTGCCAACTCCAGGGTGTGATTCATCCAATTTTTGGGCTCCTGAAGCCAACTCCAGTGTATATTTGGGCTCCTGCTGCTGCTGCTGCCAACTTCTGCCAACTCCAGGGTGTGATTCATCCAATTTTTGGGCTCCTGAGGCCAACTCCAGTGTATATTTGGGCTCCTGCTGCTGCTACTGTCAACTCCTGCCAACTCCAGGGTGTGATTCATCCAATTTTTGGGCTCCTGAGGCCAACTCCAGTGTATATTTGGGCTCCTGCTGCTGCTACTGTCAACTCCTGCCAACTCCAGGGTGTGATTCATCCAATTTTTGGGCTCCTGAAGCCAACTCCAGTGTATATTTGGGCTCCTGCTGCTGCTGCTGCCAACTTCTGCCAACTCCAGGGTGTGATTCATCCAATTTTTGGGCTCCTGAGGCCAACTCCAGTGTATATTTGGGCTCCTGCTGCTGCTACTGTCAACTCCTGCCAACTCCAGGGTGTGATTCATCCAATTTTTGGGCTCCTGAGGCCAACTCCAGTGTATATTTGGGCTCCTGCTGCTGCTACTGTCAACTCCTGCCAACTCCAGGGTGTGATTCATCCAATTTTTGGGCTCCTGAAGCCAACTCCAGTGTATATTTGGGCTCCTGCTGCTGCTGCTGCCAACTTCTGCCAACTCCAGGGTGTGATTCATCCAATTTTTGGGCTCCTGAAGCCAACTCCAGTGTATATTTGGGCTCCTGCTGCTGCTGCTGCCAACTCCTGCCAACTCCAGGGTGTGATTCATCCAATTTTTGGGCTCCTGAGGCCAACTCCAGTGTATATTTGGGCTCCTGCTGCTGCTGCTGCCAACTTCTGCCAACTCCAGGGTGTGATTCATCCAATTTTTGGGCTCCTGAGGCCAACTCCAGTGTATATTTGGGCTCCTGCTGCTGCTGCTGCCAACTCCTGCCAACTCCAGGGTGTGATTCATCCAATTTTTGGGCTCCTGAAGCCAACTCCAGTGTATATTTGGGCTCCTGCTGCTGCTACTGTCAACTCCTGCCAACTCCAGGGTGTGATTCATCCAATTTTTGGGCTCCTGAAGCCAACTCCAGTGTATATTTGGGCTCCTGCTGCTGCTGCTGCTGCCAACTTCTGCCAACTCCAGGGTGTGATTCATCCAATTTTTGGGCTCCTGAGGCCAACTCCAGTGTATATTTGGGCTCCTGCTGCTGCTACTGTCAACTCCTGCCAACTCCAGGGTGTGATTCATCCAATTTTTGGGCTCCTGAGGCCAACTCCAGTGTATATTTGGGCTCCTGCTGCTGCTACTGTCAACTCCTGCCAACTCCAGGGTGTGATTCATCCAATTTTTGGGCTCCTGAAGCCAACTCCAGTGTATATTTGGGCTCCTGCTGCTGCTGCTGCCAACTTCTGCCAACTCCAGGGTGTGATTCATCCAATTTTTGGGCTCCTGAAGCCAACTCCAGTGTATATTTGGGCTCCTGCTGCTGCTACTGTCAACTCCTGCCAACTCCAGGGTGTGATTCATCCAATTTTTGGGCTCCTGAAGCCAACTCCAGTGTATATTTGGGCTCCTGCTGCTGCTGCTGTCAACTCCTGCCAACTCCAGGGTGTGATTCATCCAATTTTTGGGCTCCTGAAGCCAACTCCAGTGTATATTTGGGCTCCTGCTGCTGCTGCTGCCAACTTCTGCCAACTCCAGGGTGTGATTCATCCAATTTTTGGGCTCCTGAGGCCAACTCCAGTGTATATTTGGGCTCCTGCTGCTGCTACTGTCAACTCCTGCCAACTCCAGGGTGTGATTCATCCAATTTTTGGGCTCCTGAAGCCAACTCCAGTGTATATTTGGGCTCCTGCTGCTGCTGCTGCCAACTTCTGCCAACTCCAGGGTGTGATTCATCCAATTTTTGGGCTCCTGAAGCCAACTCCAGTGTATATTTGGGCTCCTGCTGCTGCTGCTGCCAACTCCTGCCAACTCCAGGGTGTGATTCATCCAATTTTTGGGCTCCTGAGGCCAACTCCAGTGTATATTTGGGCTCCTGCTGCTGCTGCTGCCAACTTCTGCCAACTCCAGGGTGTGATTCATCCAATTTTTGGGCTCCTGAGGCCAACTCCAGTGTATATTTGGGCTCCTGCTGCTGCTGCTGCCAACTCCTGCCAACTCCAGGGTGTGATTCATCCAATTTTTGGGCTCCTGAAGCCAACTCCAGTGTATATTTGGGCTCCTGCTGCTGCTGCTGCCAACTTCTGCCAACTCCAGGGTGTGATTCATCCAATTTTTGGGCTCCTGAAGCCAACTCCAGTGTATATTTGGGCTCCTGCTGCTGCTGCTGCCAACTCCTGCCAACTCCAGGGTGTGATTCATCCAATTTTTGGGCTCCTGAGGCCAACTCCAGTGTATATTTGGGCTCCTGCTGCTGCTACTGTCAACTCCTGCCAACTCCAGGGTGTGATTCATCCAATTTTTGGGCTCCTGAGGCCAACTCCAGTGTATATTTGGGCTCCTGCTGCTGCTACTGTCAACTCCTGCCAACTCCAGGGTGTGATTCATCCAATTTTTGGGCTCCTGAAGCCAACTCCAGTGTATATTTGGGCTCCTGCTGCTGCTGCTGCCAACTTCTGCCAACTCCAGGGTGTGATTCATCCAATTTTTGGGCTCCTGAGGCCAACTCCAGTGTATATTTGGGCTCCTGCTGCTGCTACTGTCAACTCCTGCCAACTCCAGGGTGTGATTCATCCAATTTTTGGGCTCCTGAGGCCAACTCCAGTGTATATTTGGGCTCCTGCTGCTGCTGCTGTCAACTCCTGCCAACTCCAGGGTGTGATTCATCTAATTTTTGGGCTCCTGAAGCCAACTCCAGTGTATATTTGGGCTCCTGCTGCTGCTGCTGCCAACTTCTGCCAACTCCAGGGTGTGATTCATCCAATTTTTGGGCTCCTGAGGCCAACTCCAGTGTATATTTGGGCTCCTGCTGCTGCTACTGTCAACTCCTGCCAACTCCAGGGTGTGATTCATCCAATTTTTGGGCTCCTGAAGCCAACTCCAGTGTATATTTGGGCTCCTGCTGCTGCTGCTGCCAACTTCTGCCAACTCCAGGGTGTGATTCATCCAATTTTTGGGCTCCTGAGGCCAACTCCAGTGTATATTTGGGCTCCTGCTGCTGCTACTGTCAACTCCTGCCAACTCCAGGGTGTGATTCATCCAATTTTTGGGCTCCTGAAGCCAACTCCAGTGTATATTTGGGCTCCTGCTGCTGCTGCTGTCAACTCCTGCCAACTCCAGGGTGTGATTCATCCAATTTTTGGGCTCCTGAAGCCAACTCCAGTGTATATTTGGGCTCCTGCTGCTGCTGCTGCCAACTCCTGCCAACTCCAGGGTGTGATTCATCCAATTTTTGGGCTCCTGAAGCCAACTCCAGTGTATATTTGGGCTCCTGCTGCTGCTGCTGCCAACTCCTGCCAACTCCAGGGTGTGATTCATCCATTTTTTGGGCTCCTGAGGCCAACTCCAGTGTATATTTGGGCTCCTTCTGCCCCTCATAGTGATGCCACTTCAACTCTCTGCAATTGTGCCGCTCTGCGATTCTATTAGCGATGCCTCTGATCTGCATGTGATATTTCTTCAAAGTATTATTTAACTAACCCAGCACGCATCCTGTGCGTGTTACAGCAAGGCTGAATGGTTTACAACCCTATTGAGGCTGTAGGAGGCTCAGAAATAGCCGTTTTTAATAGCGATTCGTCGCGAATTTATTCGGGTCGAAACGATTTTTGTCGGAAAATTCGGCGAATCAGTCGAATCAAATTTTTCAAAAGTTCGCTCATCTCTAGTCAGCATCACCCCACCCACGTGGGAAAAGCTCACATGGCAAGAGGCCAACCCACCGGGCCCGAAGCCCCAGCAGCCAGAGCTCAACATCACCCCACCCACGTGGGAAAAGGTACCATGGCAAGAGGCCAAGCCACCAGGCCCAAAGCCCCAGCATCCAGAGTTCACCATCACTCCACCCACGTGGGAAAACTACCATGGCAAGAGGCCAAGCCACCGAGCCCGAAGCCTCAGCATCCAGGGCTCACCATCACCCCACCCACGTGCATCAACCTCCCAGGGCCATGAAAGTGTGAAGGGGCCACAGAGGCACAGGCCAAGAAGCCCAACATCATCCACCAGACCCTCTCCTCCGCACCCACATTTGGCACCGGCACAGGTGGCAAGGCACTCTCCATATGCCACAGCTATGCCTGCTAGTTCAGTGGCCACCCAGCCAAGAACCCCAAGTCCATATCCAAGTCCAGTTCAATCTGAAGCCAGCCACCTGTCCTACATTTCTCCCCAACACAGCCAGGCCAGAATGTCCCCCAATTTACCTGCAACCACTGATGAGCCAGAACGTCAAGCAACAGGGCACACATTGCACCGAGGCCACTTGAGTGGCAGGTTTGGTGAGGCCCAAACTCTGGCATTGGCTAGTGGCCTCACCTTGTATTATGATGAGCTATATGGGCGCAGATCCAAAGCTACAGGCAAGCAGCGCAAATCAGAAATTTTGGAGGAGCTTACCAGACAGGTCAATGCAGCGGGGGAAGAGCTCAAAGATGTGGAGCAGATTCAAAGGAAAATATCGGACCTCAGGTATGCAGCACGGAAGAAAGAAAATAAACAGCATCATTACAGGTACATATATACTTGGATGGATTTGTCTTCGTCTTGTATTGCCACCATTTAGCTAAATGTGTCCAACTATCTTTTTCAGCTTACAAACTGGCGGAGGATTCCCCACTAAACTGCAATTTACCAGAGCTGAGGAGATGGTGCTGGGCCTGCTACATCCTGTGGCCTTAGAGGGACACTCGGCACGACAGGACACAGACATTCCGACTATTCCTGCCGGTTAGTAATGTTAGTGTGTATGTGAAATGTGATCTACGTGTAAAATGATGCTTCAAGCCATATATTAACACATGCCCCTAGGGTGTGCCTTGTAGTGGAGGAAATAATTTAAACAGGGTGTGTTATGTGTGTGGACTCATCATTTGCTAATTTCCTTGCCCATACATGAGTTTTGACAGTTTTGAGGAACACTATTGAGATTAGCAAAGGACTGCCTGTTATGTATTCAGAGTCAATTACATCCAACACTTCCATCTTTATCTGTAGGCCACTTGTGTTTGAGATGTGCTTTGCTCATAAAGACTTGATCTGGGGTGCTTGAAAGTTTGACCTAGAAAGAATGGCAACCAGCATAATCTGATGGCAAATGCTATTTGCAAGCTGAGTGTGGTCCCATAATGGGCTTTTAGGGATGTGTGAAGCCTCAGAACAGCCAGTACATGCATGTTTATTTTGGTTAAGGAGACCAATGTGTATGTACTTGTTGACTAATACATATAACAGATAATGGCATTCATAGTCAAGGTCAACTTGGTCCTTTGGGGGAGTTGCCATTCATGCTTGGCCACGTGTTTTAGTGAAGCAATGCCTAGTTGTGTGTTAACATGCCTTCTTTTCCACAATGCAGCCCAGCATCATCCCTCAGCTAGTGGGGAAGCCTCAGCCAGTTTGTCCATGCCGTCAACTTCCATGCTGCCTCGGACCCAGGATCCGATATATACGGTGTCTTTTTCTGATGTTGCTTATGCATGTGACTTGCCATGTTTCTTTTTGCTGAATTACATATGTATTCCCCAAACTGAACCCTTTTTATTACATGTCCCAACAGACCCACACACTGATGGAGGAAATCCAGGAGCTGGAGGAGGATGGACCCTTCATTGTACCTTCTGAATAGCTCCCTCTGGGACAGAAACCCAGTCAGCATGGCACCATGAGAGGCGGCTATTTCGCCTCCAAAATCAACGAAACCACAAGCATCTTCATGGGCAATTAGAGACCTTAAATAACACCTTAAACTCCATGCTGACTGAATTTAGGTCCAACAACAGCCACATAGCCACCTTATCCAATTATTACAGTGCCATGCTTGAGGAAGTTCGTAATAGCAACAGCCACATGGCCACCTTAACAAACAATCTCAGTGCCATGATGGCTGAATTTCGAACTTCCAATAGAAACATGTTGGAACACTTGCAGATTCTGAATGCCACACAGGCCTAGGTGAGGGCCCACCTCCAAGGGCCCCAACCTGGGTTTTATTGGCATCCCCCATTTTAAGGCCTATTTGCCCTGTATCTGCTCCACATCTTTGCTCTACATCCCCATTGTATTGACCTGTCTGGTGAGCCATACCAATATACCTTTTTGGTATGGCTTTGCTTGTATGCTTTGGACTTGCGCCCATATAGCTCATTAGAGTGCTGAGGTAGCCCACTAGCCAATGCCGGAGGTGAAGCCTCAATGAACCTGCCACTCAAGCTGTTGCGCTGCATGCTTGTGGCGAATTACATTGGTTCTGGCTCCTCCTGTTTGTAGGCATGTTTGGGGGACATTCTGGCCTGGCAAGCTACTACCTTGACCCCTGGCTGAGATTGAACTGGACTTGAATTGGGACTGGGGGTTCTTGTTTGGGTGTCACACTGAGTAACAGGTGTAGATGTGGCATAGGTTTCGCTGCTTTACACCTGTGCCTGTGGCAAATGTGGCCAAGCAGGAGAGGGTGTGTCTGTGGGCCTATTTGTTGTCTCAAAATTCTGGACATGGCAATGTTTGTCACATATGTTTTTTTTATAATACATTTGTATTAAATTTTGGCCAGGAGTGCCTTAATTTGAAACTCCTGCCTGTGGCCAATTGCTATGTGTCATGATTTGGCAACAAAGACATTTGTGGTTTGACCAGGTATTTTCGTGAACTATGGGAGTGACCATCAACTCCAATGTTTGCTTTTGAAATAAACCCCATACATTTTTATTAACCTGTTGTTGACTAAGTTAATGCCTTTAGGTTTTGGTGGAATAAAGATGACTTAAAGTTTGCATTAACTAATTTGGATAAAAAAAAAACATGAGTCTCAAATCAGGTGTGAGGTTGTTTGTAATTAATTCATTACTGTTAGTAAAAGTAATAACCAAACATACAAACACAAAGGGCAAAACACACAATTAACAAACAAGAAACGGACAAAACAAACAAAGGAACACCAAATTAGGCAAAATATGTGGCTATTAAATTAGACCACACGGCTTGGCCAGACGCACTAGATGGCCCACGGTAGTCCTCCTCTGGGTCATCGGTGAGTGGAGAGAGGGGCAAATCCACATACCGGGGGACACATTGCAATATTGCAAAATTATGCATCACTGCACAGGCCATTATAATATCTATGACCTTTTTGGGGTCATACTAAAGTGCTCCCCCGGTATGGTCCAAGCATCGGAAGCGGGTCTTCAATAGTCCAAAAGCCCTCTCCACCACAGCCCTGGTCTTCCTGTGCGCCCTATTATATGCCTCCTCTGCTGCATTGTGGGGCCGGAGGACGGGCGTCAACAGCCACGGAAGGAGTGGATAGCCGGAATCACCTGGTAAAAATAAATATAAAACACATAAATTACACATTACTCAATAAATGGAATCCAAAAAACGCTCCAGCAACCTGAATAAGAGGCTAGGTCACATTTGCCAAACACCATGAGCATACATAGTGCACAGGCAAAAACTAAACATAACCACATCAAATAGATGTGGGATCCATTTAAACATCCAAGATGGTGGGTGATGGCCAATCAGCAAAACTGCTAACAGCTATTGGTTTAGGTCTGTGCTGCTCAGCAATCTTGGATGTGTTAACTTTTATGGACCCCGTATCTGCTTTGTCTGAGGCAAAAACAGCTGTAACCCGGCCCCTGCACTTTATCCCGCTCTCCTCTACTCAGTAAGTGTAATGCATCTAAGCAAAGATGGCGCAGACCCTATCTTAAAGTCAATAACATAATTACAGGCGAGTGTGTTGAAGACTGATTAGTAATTTCCTCTAACTTGCAATTTTGATTTAGGTCAATGCAGAACAAACATTTAGCAAGGCTTGTTTTTTTAAAAAATCTAATGTTTCAGGTCGTGTTTCACATGTAAACGAGCTGTTCAAATAGGCATATTTTCATACATGGGAAATCAAGTAAAATCGGAGGCATACATAGAAAAAAAAATAACGTTATTGGTGTCAACTTACAAAGGAACCATCCACCGGAAAATTCCCCAGACTCAAACTGACCGTACAATCCAGATCTTCTCAGAATGTAGGCATCATGGGATGAGCCTGGGAACCCGGCGAGCAGACTAAGGAACCGCATGTCCGGGGCCACCACTGCTTGCACATTCAGTGAATAGCCCATTTTGCGGTTCCTGGAAAAAAAGAATAAAAAACAAGATTAGCAAGGCAAACTATTGAAACACTAACTTCTAACACCCTAAGCACAACCTGTGGCCAAATACAAATAACACTAACCAAGAACATACCGTATTTTGAAACCACCAAAAGGATATATATGTTTTAAAATGTTGAGATTAACTTAGAAGTGTCTATTTCAGGTCCACAATAAAATGTATGCCTTTTGAACACATGTTAAATGTTCTAAAAAATAAATACGGCCCATTTATTTACAGGGACACTTTACAAGGAGGGAATACTTCCAAGGAGGAATGAATTCATATGATGGTTTAATAGCAATGAGGGATTAATGACAAGGAGGGACTAGTTTCATTTAGGCAATAATTACAAGAAGGGACTATTTAGAATGATGGAATCATTACAAGGAGGGACTATTAACAAGGAGGGATAATTTACAAGGAGGGACTAGTTTCATTTAGGCAATAATTACAAGGAGGGACTATTTACAATGAGGGATTTTAAAAAAATATCTAAAGAAGATTAAGGTAAAGTACATGTAAAAATGACAGATTGTACTTGCCTGTAGATGCGCTCGTCGGCTGCTGGAGGCACCAGGGCAACGTGGGTGCAGTCAATGGCACCCATGACATTGGGCATGTTGGCGATATTATAAAATGCCAGCTTAATCGTGTTTCTGGCTACCATATCATCAGGAAAACAAATATATTTCCGAGTTATGGTAGCCATGCCTTCCAAAAACTTGGATAGCACGCGGCTCAGCGTAGGCTGGGAGATCCCCACGGAGAGGGCACCTAGCCTCTGGAACGAGCCGTTTGCCAAAAATTGCAGGCAGCCAAGCATCTTGGTCATACCTGAAATTGCTTGCCCCTTCCTTGTGGTGCGGGCTAACCATGGCCGCAGCTCACTATACAATTTATGGAGGGAAGCGCGATTAAGTCTGCTCAGCTCGAACAGCTCAACGTCATGCATGCCATCGATGTGCATGCGTCGCCGCCGGTGCAATCTGGTCTCAGCCCTCCGGACAATTTCAATGCCCATGAGCTGCAGATCTTCATGCTCCTCAAATTCACTTGAGCCGTCCATGCTGCTAGCCTGCTAGTTCCGATGTCAAAATGGTCCCGTAAGGGGATCGAAAATGAAACGGTTTTATAGGGTGGTGGTCCCTCGGCAATCAGCTCTCTGAATTAATCGGAAGCCCATAGCAATAACGTAAGTTATCTGAAGGAACGAAAAATTTCAGATTTGCATGGAAAAATGTCCCGGACTTACGATATTTATCCGATTTACTTTGGATCAGCAAAAGATCATATACGCATTAGTCCGAACGTTCGTGTGAATGAAAAATGAATGTAAAAAACAAAAAAAAAGACTAACACCCACAAAAGCTTTCACTGACAGCTACGGAAGTCCAGACGAATGTGCCTCTGAATCGAGCCTATTCTCTTGCTTGTTCAAGAATAATTCATTATCAGCTTAGCCGATACTAAACTAAGCACAGTGCTTCCCCTCAGGCTATTGGGGGGGGGGGGGGAGCTGAAATGTGCCTTTAGATGCTGCAGTCATTCAGCTACAGGTCAGTGATCACATCTTGCAGCAAACCCCCTATGCAGAATAGACCTTATTTAGCATGTGAGCGATTTAGCATCTTTCTGGCGGCTATAGCTCCAGTTTGGAGCGCCTGCATTTTCGTCTTTTCTGGTTTGGACTACAATGGGTCTAGAAGTCGCATCGCCAAATGCTGTGGGGGTTATTTAAGAAATGCTAACACCACATAGTGCCACGTAGCGTCAGGTGAACGCCGGGCGCAGTATGTGAAAACCATATATATGAAAGTGAGCGCCTCTAATAGCCTCATGTAGTGTCACATGTATCACTAGCAGCGGCTCATTTTAAAGCACCGGCGCTGTGTGATCAGCAGCCCCATGTAGCACCTGTCGCTCAGTGTCGCTCTCCCATACATTTCAATGATGTTTTATATGGTTTTGTATAAATAGTGTTTTCCTAAAGTAATGTTCTAAATTTTTGATTCAAATCATTGTGTGGGCTCTCCTGCCCAGCAACCAAACACTTTTATTGTGTTAAATTTTTTTTATGCAGACTTGTATGTGTTGGTCTGCCATTGCAGTGTCATTGTCACAGTGTTAAAACAATGTCATTCCATATTTTTTTCTCTCTGGTGCTGGTGGATATGTGTTGAGAAACAGACATAGCATCTGGCGCTCGACACTGGAGCGCTCAGTTTTAGAGTGCCGACACTGGTTGTGTGTAGATTTTTCTTAGGCCCTTATTTATGAAGGAATAGCGACAGGTAGCAACTGGTGAGCGGCCGGTAATGACGGGCCCCGCCACGAGAACGCCGGCTCCCCACCACAATCACACATTTATCAAGCCAAACCTGCTTAGCGACTGAGATAGCGCCATATAGCCACTCATTCATCATTATTCCAGCCTCAGCCCACAGCGCCAGCATCCGACCTTGAACAGCGACAGGTATTACCTCTCGCTACCTGGCGCTCTCCAATACATTTCAATGCAACAATCTTTAAATATTAATAATTAATTGTTATTAATTTTTTATTTTTTTTTTTTAATGTGAAAAATTCTGTGACCACTTCTGCCATTCTAGATAATTTTAGGGGAAAAAAAAATAAAAAAAATAAATTGTACAGAATTCATATTAAAGGTCTGATATTAATGTATTCATATTACTAAATTATTTTAAAAAAACATGTTTTTTTTGGTTTCCAAAAATATGGTTGTTTTGGGGTTAAAAAACTACTTTTAACCCATTGCCGCCAGCGCTCTGGGGTTTAAACATGCATTTTACAGCGCGAGAATTTTTTGAGCGTGATTTTTTAATGAACATGGTGGGAGCCGGTCGCTAGGGCCAGTCGCTATCATGCACTCCCATACAGTGCGGAACCTGTCAAATAGCGACTCCTCACCCAATATTCAACATTACGGCAAACCAACTGAGTCGCTATCAACTACCGAACAACGGCCAAGCACAGCGACTACTAGCGGGCGCTCTGAAAATGCAGCTACAGTCGCTCAACTGCCGCTATTAATGAATCGACCTCCCCGATATGGGCTTCAGCATCGAGTGTCGGACGCACTTAACTGGCGCTACCTATCGTTAGCTAGAGCATTGTTCTATTGTTAGATGTAGCGTAGTCTAGGGCGCTTCCACCTCGGGACACCCCATAGAGTTCTCCATTGGCTCTGCAGTGAATCAGGGAGAGCGCCTCTACAGCACCCTCCAGACATCACATTCATCAATGCTGGACAGGTTACTACAGCGTCATTTGTCCAGCCGCTACGCTATGTCATAGTGCCAGACGCTCTGAGCTCCGTTACATAGATGCTCAAATGGCAAAATTAGCCTCTAATTTGCACTATACACTATTATTGGACGGCCTGTGTCAGCGCCTGTTGGTCCCAACTGCTGATTATCCCTGCGCCAGTGAACGCCACTTTTGTACCGCCGCCTTTTTTGCACTGCACAGCACATTTATGAATTTTTTACTCCTTGAAAAGATTGGCGCTGTATTTTTTCCACCGCTGGTTGGTGTTTCATCATTACAGTTACAAGAAATCACTGCTGGGGACAAAAGGGGGTAAACTTTACATGGTGTTTAGCATGCTTTTTCTTCTTGTTGTGCAGATTACACATTTGTAACAATAAGAAGCCACAAAAACTATTTTTATATGAAATATAAAATGACATTTGGCGACATCTTGGTCCTGCATTTCCATGATTGACAAGCCACAATGCAATTTCTGTACCAGAATGTGTGCAATATGAATTTTAAAAGCATAAAACACTTCAAACCAGTTCTGCCCATTGTGCTCTATGGGATCTTGACCTACAGAACTTGCTTTCAGCTGGCGCTGATTGAATCCGGAGTGGCCGGCACTGTGACCTTTTGGGCGCTAGTGTTAGATAAGACACCAGCTGGGGGCCGCATCGGCACAGCCTGTTTTTGTATCTTAAATGGCTCACTGCTGCTGAAGCGAAAAAAAGTAGCTGACCCTTCATATATTAGACTCCATGTAGTACATACACAGATGTCATTGCACCTGCTTAGAACCCTCATAATCTATTTTTTTACTGGTTTATCTGGTTAAGCAAAATTCCGTGATTTTTCTGTTTTTCTGAAAACAGAACTGAAATGGAACAACATAACCAGGAATGAGACAGAAATGCAATCTGTAGCAAAAATCAACTAAGCTGTAAAAATCAGCGATCATTAGGGATGAGCGAATCGATCCGGACGAACCCGGATTCGATCCGAATTTCAGGAAAAATTCGATTCGGATCGAATCCGAATTTCCCCGCGATTCGATCACTCGAAGTTTTCCTTTAACATCCATTCATTTACATTACAGGCATTCTAAGATGGCGGACGGGACATGTCTGGACATGTATCCCGCGCCAGTGCAAGCTGGGGCAGTCACATGCAGCCTATCAGCAGCCAGCAAGCCCGGTGACGTCACACAGCGGTATTTAACGGCGGCCATCTTGCTTTTCCTCATTTCTCTATTGCATTCGTGACAGACAGACAGAACGCTGTGTAGCTGAGGCAGTTAGACAGGCTGGAGACAGGGACAGACAGGGACAGGCTGGAGACAGGCAGGAGACAGGCAGGAGACAGACAGGAGACAGACAGAAAGCCAGGGAAAGGTAGGAAAAACGGAGCTGGCTGACAGGGAGATTTTTTTTTTTTCATCCAGCCTTTGTTAGCGTTTTCAGGCTGCTTATAGTAACTAACTGTGCATATATACTGAACTGATCTTAAGTCTGCTGTGAGGCATCCCATTCTGTGACTAAAGCAGCCTCTGTTTAAGACCATATAAGCATTTGCTCTTATCATATTTGAAATTAGGCCTGATAAAGACACTTTTGCTGGCCAAAGCACTACTGGACCCTGCCAGCTCGATTCCTGCCCGGGGCATCCCATTCTGTGACTACAGCAGCCTCTGTTTAAGACCATATAAGCATTTGCTCTTATCATATTTGAAATTAGCCTGATAAAGACACTTTTGCTGGCCAAAGCACTACTGGACCCTGCCAGCTCGATTCCTGCCCGGGGCATCCCATTCTGTGACTAAAGCAGCCTCTGTTTAAGACCATATAAGCATTTGCTCTTATCATATTTGAAATTAGCCTGATAAAGACACTTTTGCTGGCCAAAGCCCTACTGGACCCTGCCAGGTCGATTCCTGCCCAGGGCATCCCATTCTGTGACTAAAGCAGCCTCTGTTTAAGACCATATAAGCATTTGCTCTTATCATATTTGAAATTAGGCCTGATAAAGACACTTTTGCTGGCCAAAGCCCTACTGGACCCTGCCAGCTCGATTCCTGCCCGGGGCATCCCATTCTGTGACTACAGCAGCCTCTGTTTAAGACCATATAAGCATTTGCTCTTATCATATTTGAAATTAGCCTGATAAAGACACTTTTGCTGGCCAAAGCACTACTGGACCCTGCCAGCTCGATTCCTGCCCGGGGCATCCCATTCTGTGACTAAAGCAGCCTCTGTTTAAGACCATATAAGCATTTGCTCTTATCATATTTGAAATTAGGCCTGATAAAGACACTTTTGCTGGCCAAAGCACTACTGGACCCTGCCAGCTCGATTCCTGCCCGGGGCATCCCATTCTGTGACTACAGCAGCCTCTGTTTAAGACCATATAAGCATTTGCTCTTATCATATTTGAAATTAGCCTGATAAAGACACTTTTGCTGGCCAAAGCACTACTGGACCCTGCCAGCTCGATTCCTGCCCGGGGCATCCCATTCTGTGACTAAAGCAGCCTCTGTTTAAGACCATATAAGCATTTGCTCTTATCATATTTGAAATTAGCCTGATAAAGACACTTTTGCTGGCCAAAGCCCTACTGTACCCTGCCAGGTCCATTCCTGCCCAGGGCATCCCATTCTGTGACTAAAGCAGCCTCTGTTTAAGACCATATAAGCATTTGCTCTTATCATATTTGAAATTAGGCCTGATAAAGACACTTTTGCTGGCCAAAGCCCTACTGGACCCTGCCAGCTCGATTCCTGCCCGGGGCATCCCATTCTGTGACTACAGCAGCCTCTGTTTAAGACCATATAAGCATTTGCTCTTATCATATTTGAAATTAGCCTGATAAAGACACTTTTGCTGGCCAAAGCCCTACTGGACCCTGCCAGGTCCATTCCTGCCCAGGGCATCCCATTCTGTGACTAAAGCAGCCTCTGTTTAAGACCATATAAGCATTTGCTCTTATCATATTTGAAATTAGGCCTGATAAAGACACTTTTGCTGGCCAAAGCCCTACTGGACCCTGCCAGGTCGATTCCTGCCCAGGGCATCCCATTCTGTGACTAAAGCAGCCTCTGTTTAAGACCATATAAGCATTTGCTCTTATCATATTTGAAATTAGGCCTGATAAAGACACTTTTGCTGGCCAAAGCACTACTGGACCCTGCCAGGTCGATTCCTGCCCAGGGCATCCCATTCTGTGACTAAAGCAGCCTCTGTTTAAGACCATATAAGCATTTGCTCTTATCATATTTGAAATTAGGCCTGATAAAGACACTTTTGCTGGCCAAAGCCCTACTGGACCCTGCCAGCTCGATTCCTGCCCGGGGCATCCCATTCTGTGACTACAGCAGCCTCTGTTTAAGACCATATAAGCATTTGCTCTTATCATATTTGAAATTAGCCTGATAAAGACACTTTTGCTGGCCAAAGCACTACTGGACCCTGCCAGCTCGATTCCTGCCCGGGGCATCCCATTCTGTGACTAAAGCAGCCTCTGTTTAAGACCATATAAGCATTTGCTCTTATCATATTTGAAATTAGCCTGATAAAGACACTTTTGCTGGCCAAAGCCCTACTGGACCCTGCCAGGTCCATTCCTGCCCAGGGCATCCCATTCTGTGACTAAAGCAGCCTCTGTTTAAGACCATATAAGCATTTGCTCTTATCATATTTATATTATAAGACACTTTTGCTGGGCATAGGCTTACTGCTGCCTGCCAGGTGCACTTCTGTTGAGGCATCCCATTCTGTAACATAGCATACCCCTCTTTATTTACACTAAGCAGCTCTCTTATTTACACTAAGCAGGTCTGTTGGAGGCTGAGTGTTACTGCTCACTTTTGGTGTGCATTATATTCTGTTTTATATAGACCCACTGCTGCCTGGGGGTTCTTAAAATATCACCTACTACCACGCCAGTTAGACTATGTCGGGCAGACAAGTGCCTGGAAGTGAAAAGAGGAGTGGCAGAGGCCAAGATTCCGCAGGCAGAGCTCGCATCAGACTGGGGGCCAGTAGCAGCAGGAGTCACGCTGAGAGACCTAATCTGCCAGTATCTGCTAGCGGTCGGGTCTCCACCAGTAACGCATCTGCCGTGGTAGATTGGCTGACGCGCTCATCAACAACATCATCACAACTTACATCTGAGACCCCCAGTCTAGGGTCGGTAGGTTCCTCTGACACAACCCTGAGTTGGCATGCCCCGAGAGCAGTCCCTGTCCTCCCATTTCCTCTGTCCTACGCCGTTCCCTCCCCCAGCGACGTATCCTATGCTTTGGGTTCAGCTCCACTCTTTAGTGAGGAGGACGATCAGATACAGGAGGACAGTCAGCAGCTACTGCCCAGCCAAGAAATGGAGGTGGCTTCTTTAGCTAGGCAGACAAATAGTGATGTGGACAGTGTCGTGGGTGCTGCGAGCGTTCCAGCTCCTGCGCCAGACACTGTTGACGAATCCACGAACATCAGTGACGTACAGCCACAACCCGGTGATGATGATGATGATGACGATGAAGCCGATCGCACTTGGGAGCCGGGTGATGAAGGGGCTTCATCGTCATCATCAGGAGAAGAGGGGCGCAGGTTGCCCCGGAGTCAGCAGCTGAGGCAGCAAGGTGGTAGCAGTCAGCATGGGGGCACAATTCCAAAGGCTGGAGCCGGCCGGGGCCGGGGCCGGGGTAGAGCACCTGCTGTGCGGCAGTCTACCTTATCGGGAGGTAGTGGAGCAGGGGTTCCTGGAGTTGGCAACAGCAGCAGTGAATCAGTGAGGCCAGGGGGTGGGAAAAGTAGCTACTCGGCAGTGTGGCAGTTTTTCCTGAGGCATCCGCAGGAGGGTAACATGGCCACATGCAAGATATGTAGGCAAAAGGTGAAGCGTGGCCAGGGTCCAAATGTTGGCACCACGGCCCTGCGTCAACATATGATGCGTCACCATAAAACGACCTGGGAGAACCGAGGCTCCCAAGGGGTGGTCCAGTCTGCTTCCTCACCAAGTGAGCTCCCAATTTCTGCCAGCCAAGGCTCCAGCACCTCAGCCGAAGGCAGCTGTGCGTCACACCCATCCTCTGTCGCTCCTGCTCCTCCTCCTCCTCCTCCAAGTCATGCATCCCGCCAGCAATCCATCAGCGAAGCCATGTCCAAGAGACAGCAGTATGCGCCCACTCATCCTACGGCGCAGAAGCTGAATGTGCTCCTGTCCAAGTTGCTGGTGCTGCAGTCGCTCCCTTTTCAGGTGGTGGAATCTGCACCTTTCAGAGAACTGATGGCTTGTGCCGAGCCGAGGTGGAGAGTCCCAAGCCGTCATTTCTTTGCCAAGAAGGCAGTACCAGCGCTGCACACTTTTGTTGAACAGAAGGTGGGCCAGTCCTTGAGCCTGTCGGTGTGTAGCAAAATACATGGCAGCGCCGACATCTGGAGCTGTAACTACGGTCAGGGGCAGTACATGTCGTTTACGGCCCACTGGGTGAATGTGGTCCCTTTGCAGCAGCAACTTGGACAGGTCACGCCGCTTCGGCCTCCGCGCTCTCTGCCCATTGGGCCTGTGACACCGTGCGACTCGGCCTCCTCATCCTCCGCCATCTCCTCACCCTCCACTGTAGGCTCAAGTCTCAGTGCCCCTCCAGTCTACCATGTGTGCAGGGCACGGAGGTGTCACGCAGTGCTTCACATGGTTTGTCTTGGCGAACGGAGTCACACAGGGGAGGAACTGCTTAAATGTATTCATCAGGAAATCCAAACATGGCTTACTCCGAGAAAACTTAAAATGGGAATCATGGTTACCGACAATGGGAAGAACATTTTGTCTGCGCTGCGCCAAGGAAGCCTGACCCATGCCCCCTGCATGGCTCACGTCTTCAATCTGGTTGTCAAGCGGTTTCTGAAGTGTTCCCCCCATCTGCAGGACATCCTAACAACTTCACGGAAACTTTGCATGCACTTCAGCCACTCCTACACCGCCAAACACACCCTTCTTGAGCTACAGCGTCAGAATGGTATCCCCCAACATAGTCTGATTTGCGATGTTTCCACCCGTTGGAATTCCACCCTTCACATGTTGGACCGATTATATGAACAGAGAAAAGCCATCACGGATTTCCTGATGATCCAAGCAGATAGGGGGACTCCCCTGTGTAACTTCAATGTCAACCAGTGGCAGCTCATACGTGACACCTGCCGTTTGCTCAGGCCCTTTGAGGAAGCCACTTTATTTGTCAGTCGGCAGGATTACGGGATGAACGACGTGATTCCACTGCTTCATGTACTACAGCACATGTTGGAAACCATGGCTGGTCAGGGCACTGGAGACATGGCGTTTACATCTTACGGCCACATGAACCCCCTTGGAGCTGAACTGGAGGAGGAGGAGGAGGAAGAGGAGGAGGAGGAGTTGCCCAGCGAAACACAGTTTAGGCTTGGCGAAATGGCTGGTTTATCTAGTCAGCGGACAGGAGAGGAGGAGCAGGAGCAGCCAGAGGAGCTAGAGGTTTTTGAGGAAGGAGAGACAGAGGACCCGGGCACACCGTGGCAGTATGCAGTGGAGATGGAGACAGGTAGTCCATCCGAGTCACTTGCGCAAATGGCACGAAGCATGCTCACGTGCTTGCGTAGTGACCCCAGAATTGTTTCCATCTGTCGGCGGGATGACTTCTGGCTGTCCACCTTATTGGACCCTCGCTTCCGGCACAAAATGGGGGCATTTTTTAAACCCACCGAGAGGGAGGACAAACTCAACTACTACAAAGACATTCTACGTAGGCAGTTGGCCGATGCCTATCTGCGCCATGGTCCATACTCTCGCAGGTCTGACTCGAGGGGACCTCTGCGCTCACCTTCCACTGCCATGGCCGCTGGGGGGGTTGGCAGCAGCAGCAGCAGAAGCTCCATCAGCAGCAGCAGCCTCAGTCTTCAGTCGCTAATGAGTAGCTTTCTACACCCGCATAGTGAGGCTACTCATGAGCAGCAGGAAGACCTGGAGCAGGACCTGAACCAGCAGGTCATGTCATACTTTGACATGACCATGCCAACACACCTTGAGGATCCGCTGGACTTCTGGGCAGCCAAACTTGATTTGTGGCCGCAACTAGCAGAGTTTGCCCTGGAAAAGCTGTCCTGCCCGGCAAGTAGCGTGCCATCTGAGCGGGTGTTTAGTGCGGCGGGGGCCATAGTTACGGCGAGGAGAACTCGTCTGTCAACTAAAAATGTGGAGAGACTCACCTTTGTCAAAATGAATCAGGGATGGATCAGCCAGGATTTCCACCCACCAATGCCTGATGCATGCGACTAGATTCAGCATGGTGCCACGTTTTACACTTTCCAAATGGTGCAAAACATATTTATGTCTTTAGGCCATTTTTTGGGCTCCTGCTGCTGCTACTGTCAACTCCTGCCAACTCCAGGGTGTGATTCATCCAATTTTTGGGCTCCTGAGGCCAACTCCAGTGTATATTTGGGCTCCTGCTGCTGCTGCTGCCAACTTCTGCCAACTCCAGGGTGTGATTCATCCAATTTTTGGGCTCCTGAGGCCAACTCCAGTGTATATTTGGGCTCCTGCTGCTGCTACTGTCAACTCCTGCCAACTCCAGGGTGTGATTCATCCAATTTTTGGGCTCCTGAAGCCAACTCCAGTGTATATTTGGGCTCCTGCTGCTGCTGCTGCCAACTTCTGCCAACTCCAGGGTGTGATTCATCCAATTTTTGGGCTCCTGAAGCCAACTCCAGTGTATATTTGGGCTCCTGCTGCTGCTGCTGCCAACTCCTGCCAACTCCAGGGTGTGATTCATCCAATTTTTGGGCTCCTGAGGCCAACTCCAGTGTATATTTGGGCTCCTGCTGCTGCTGCTGCCAACTTCTGCCAACTCCAGGGTGTGATTCATCCAATTTTTGGGCTCCTGAGGCCAACTCCAGTGTATATTTGGGCTCCTGCTGCTGCTACTGTCAACTTCTGCCAACTCCAGGGTGTGATTCATCCAATTTTTGGGCTCCTGAAGCCAACTCCAGTGTATATTTGGGCTCCTGCTGCTGCTACTGTCAACTCCTGCCAACTCCAGGGTGTGATTCATCCAATTTTTGGGCTCCTGAGGCCAACTCCAGTGTATATTTGGGCTCCTGCTGCTGCTACTGTCAACTCCTGCCAACTCCAGGGTGTGATTCATCCAATTTTTGGGCTCCTGAGGCCAACTCCAGTGTATATTTGGGCTCCTGCTGCTGCTACTGTCAACTCCTGCCAACTCCAGGGTGTGATTCATCCAATTTTTGGGCTCCTGAAGCCAACTCCAGTGTATATTTGGGCTCCTGCTGCTGCTGCTGCCAACTTCTGCCAACTCCAGGGTGTGATTCATCCAATTTTTGGGCTCCTGAAGCCAACTCCAGTGTATATTTGGGCTCCTGCTGCTGCTGCTGCCAACTTCTGCCAACTCCAGGGTGTGATTCATCCAATTTTTGGGCTCCTGAGGCCAACTCCAGTGTATATTTGGGCTCCTGCTGCTGCTACTGTCAACTTCTGCCAACTCCAGGGTGTGATTCATCCAATTTTTGGGCTCCTGAAGCCAACTCCAGTGTATATTTGGGCTCCTGCTGCCGCTACTGTCAACTCCTGCCAACTCCAGGGTGTGATTCATCCAATTTTTGGGCTCCTGAGGCCAACTCCAGTGTATATTTGGGCTCCTGCTGCTGCTACTGTCAACTCCTGCCAACTCCAGGGTGTGATTCATCCAATTTTTGGGCTCCTGAAGCCAACTCCAGTGTATATTTGGGCTCCTGCTGCTGCTGCTGCCAACTTCTGCCAACTCCAGGGTGTGATTCATCCAATTTTTGGGCTCCTGAAGCCAACTCCAGTGTATATTTGGGCTCCTGCTGCTGCTGCTGTCAACTCCTGCCAACTCCAGGGTGTGATTCATCCAATTTTTGGGCTCCTGAAGCCAACTCCAGTGTATATTTGGGCTCCTGCTGCTGCTGCTGTCAACTCCTGCCAACTCCAGGGTGTGATTCATCCAATTTTTGGGCTCCTGAAGCCAACTCCAGTGTATATTTGGGCTCCTGCTGCTGCTGCTGCCAACTCCTGCCAACTCCAGGGTGTGATTCATCCAATTTTTGGGCTCCTGAAGCCAACTCCAGTGTATATTTGGGCTCCTGCTGCTGCCAACTTCTGCCAACTCCAGGGTGTGATTCATCCAATTTTTGGGCTCCTGAAGCCAACTCCAGTGTATATTTGGGCTCCTGCTGCTGCTGCTGCCAACTCCTGCCAACTCCAGGGTGTGATTCATCCAATTTTTGGGCTCCTGAGGCCAACTCCAGTGTATATTTGGGCTCCTGCTGCTGCTACTGTCAACTCCTGCCAACTCCAGGGTGTGATTCATCCAATTTTTGGGCTCCTGAAGCCAACTCCAGTGTATATTTGGGCTCCTGCTGCTGCTGCTGCCAACTTCTGCCAACTCCAGGGTGTGATTCATCCAATTTTTGGGCTCCTGAAGCCAACTCCAGTGTATATTTGGGCTCCTGCTGCTGCTGCTGCCAACTTCTGCCAACTCCAGGGTGTGATTCATCCAATTTTTGGGCTCCTGAGGCCAACTCCAGTGTATATTTGGGCTCCTGCTGCTGCTACTGTCAACTTCTGCCAACTCCAGGGTGTGATTCATCCAATTTTTGGGCTCCTGAAGCCAACTCCAGTGTATATTTGGGCTCCTGCTGCTGCTACTGTCAACTCCTGCCAACTCCAGGGTGTGATTCATCCAATTTTTGGGCTCCTGAGGCCAACTCCAGTGTATATTTGGGCTCCTGCTGCTGCTACTGTCAACTCCTGCCAACTCCAGGGTGTGATTCATCCAATTTTTGGGCTCCTGAAGCCAACTCCAGTGTATATTTGGGCTCCTGCTGCTGCTGCTGCCAACTTCTGCCAACTCCAGGGTGTGATTCATCCAATTTTTGGGCTCCTGAAGCCAACTCCAGTGTATATTTGGGCTCCTGCTGCTGCTGCTGTCAACTCCTGCCAACTCCAGGGTGTGATTCATCCAATTTTTGGGCTCCTGAAGCCAACTCCAGTGTATATTTGGGCTCCTGCTGCTGCTGCTGTCAACTCCTGCCAACTCCAGGGTGTGATTCATCCAATTTTTGGGCTCCTGAAGCCAACTCCAGTGTATATTTGGGCTCCTGCTGCTGCTGCTGCCAACTCCTGCCAACTCCAGGGTGTGATTCATCCAATTTTTGGGCTCCTGAAGCCAACTCCAGTGTATATTTGGGCTCCTGCTGCTGCTGCTGCCAACTTCTGCCAACTCCAGGGTGTGATTCATCCAATTTTTGGGCTCCTGAGGCCAACTCCAGTGTATATTTGGGCTCCTGCTGCTGCTACTGTCAACTCCTGCCAACTCCAGGGTGTGATTCATCCAATTTTTGGGCTCCTGAAGCCAACTCCAGTGTATATTTGGGCTCCTGCTGCTGCTGCTGCTGTCAACTCCTGCCAACTCCAGGGTGTGATTCATCCAATTTTTGGGCTCCTGAAGCCAACTCCAGTGTATATATGGGCTCCTGCTGCTGCTGCCAACTCCTGCCAACTCCAGGGTGTGATTCATCCAATTTTTGGGCTCCTGAAGCCAACTCCAGTGTATATTTGGGCTCCTGCTGCTGCTGCTGCCAACTCCTGCCAACTCCAGGGTGTGATTCATCCAATTTTTGGGCTCCTGAGGCCAACTCCAGTGTATATTTGGGCTCCTTCTGCCCCTCATAGTGATGCCACTTCAACTCTCTGCAATTGTGCCGCTCTGCGATTCTATTAGCGATGCCTCTGATCTGCATGTGATATTTCTTCAAAGTATTATTTAACTAACCCAGCACGCATCCTGTGCGTGTTACAGCAAGGCTGAATGGTTTACAACCCTATTGAGGCTGTAGGAGGCTCAGAAATAGCCGTTTTTAATAGCGATTCGTCGCGAATTTATTCGGGTCGAAACGATTTTTGTCGGAAAATTCGGCGAATCAGTCGAATCGAATTTTTCAAAAGTTCGCTCATCTCTAGCGATCATTATAGATAAAATATTTTCTTTTGCTACCTATGCTAAATGTTCTGCAGAAGTGCCATTTAGAAGCTGATTTAAGACTAACGCCACGTATTGCCATTTGAGTGTCTATGGGGGTTATTCATCAAGGGATAGCGGCAGGTAGTGTCTCGTAGCGGCAGGCAGCGTCTGGTGAATGCCGGGCTCTGTATGCAATACTACTTTTATGAAAGCGAATCTGGTGAGCGACTCTAACAGCGCCATGTATCATCGGATTCATCGTTACAGGCATCTCAGCGCCAGAGCTCTAGCTTCCAGAGCGCCAGGTATTACCTGTCGCTACCTGTCGCTCTCCCATACATTTCAATGGGCATTCCTTTTCTTCGGTTTAAACAGGGTTTCTCTCAAATAATTGTGTGACCTCCCCTGGCCTAGAAAGAGTCATTTTTGAAAACTTTTTTGATTTTTTATATTTTTATGCAGAATTGTCATTACAGGTCTGGCTTTAAAGTATTAATGTCGCAATGTTACAACAATGTCATTCCATGTGTTTTCGCTTTGTTACTGGTGGATATGTGTTCAAAACCGGACTTTAATCACACAGCGTCTGCCGCTCTGTGCTATAGCGACCAGATCCAGACCGCCAACAATGTGTGTCTGTTTTTTTTGTTGAATATGGAGTCGATGATAGTCGGTCGTAATGAGCTGGCGCTACCTTTCGCTCCCTGCAACATTGTACTGGTGTTAGAACATGCCGGCCAGGTTACTACAGCGACTGAGGCGCTCTGTTACAGCGCCTGATAGCTGTTCACATTGTATACTAGCGATCACTCTTAGCACCTCAGACGCTCATCTGCCGATACCTGGCGCTAGTAATGAATCAGCCTGCTCGTCATTCCATGTGTTTTTGCTCTGGCGCTGGTGTATATGTGTTCATAAACAGACATTTTTTATATTGCGTCTGGCACTCATCGCTAGAGCGCCCAGTTTTATAGCACCGAAGCTGGCTTTGTGATTTTCTTTCCTAAATATGGGCTTCAGCGCTGAGCGCTGGATGCACTTAACCGACGCTACCTATCGTTCGCTGCAGCGTAGTCCTGTTGTTATATGTAGCGTCGCCTTTGGTGGCTTTTACTCAGGGCACTACATATGCATTGATTCAGGGAGAGAGCTTCTACAGCATCCTCCAGACATCACATTTATCAATGCAAAACAGGATACTACAGCGTCAGTTGTCCAGCGCCAAAGCTACATTATAGCACCAGACACCCATTTGCAGCATACTCTTGCATACGCTCTAAGCAGCGCAAGACATGGTGCTAGCCTCATATAAGGCCCTTATTTAACAAGGGATAGCGCCAGGTAGAGAATGGTGAGCGAACGGTAATGACGCTCACCGCCACGAGAACGCCGGCTCCCCTCCGCAATCACACATTTATCAAGCCGATCCTGCTTAGCGACTGACAGAGCGCCAGATAGCGAATCATTCATCATTATTCCAGCCTCACCCCACAGCGCCAGCGAGCGACCTTGAACAGCGACAGGTATGACCTCTCGCTACCTGGCTCTCCAATGCATTTCAATGGAGCAATCTTTAAATATTCATAATTAATTGATATTTTTTTTTTTTTTTTTTTAAATGTCCAAAATTCTGTGACCACCTCTGCAATGTTAGATATTTTTTTTAAAGTAAAAAAAAAAAAAATTGTGCAGAATTGATATTACAGGTCTGATATTAATGTATTCATATTACAAAATGTTTTGAAAAACATGTTTTTTTTTTTTCTAAAAATATGGTTGTTTGGGGGTTAAAAAACTACTTTTAACCCATTGCCGCCAGCGCTCTGGGGTTTAAACAAGCATTTCACAGCACGAGAATTTTTGGAGCGTGATTTGTTAATGAATATGCCGGGAGCCGTTCACTATGTGCCGTCATGTGCTCCCATACAGCGCGGAACCTGTCAAACAGCGACTCCTAACCCCGTATTCAACATTACCGCACACCGACTGAGTTGCTGTCAACAGCCAAACAACGGCCAAGCACAGCGAATACTAGCGGGCGCTGTGAAAATAACGCTACTGTCGCTCATCTGTCGCTACCTGGCGCTATTAATAAATCGGCCTCTAAGCCTTCTCATACACAAGGGGCCTGATTTATCAAGCACTACTCGGTGCAAATTAGAGTCGTAAAAAATAAAAAAAATTTTAACGTGTGCATGTTGCTGCACTACAAGAAGCACATTTACTAAAACATTTGCAGTATAGCACCATGCTGAAAAATGCATACATCATATTTTGCACTATTCTAATTTACACTGAAATGGAATTGTCTGGCAAAAAAGCTTGATAAATCAGGAAAGTACAAAAAATATGTTTTCTCCAAAAACACCTGTACCTGCAATGAAGCATCTTAACAGATGATACATGAATGACAACCTTATACAACAATGTAATAATATTTTTAGGGATTTTAAAATAATAGAGCCCTATGGGGTATGCAGTAAAAAAGTGCATTTTTTTTCTGCATGGTCCATATGTTTCTGGTAATTCCAAGCCCTGTGAACCGGTATAGAAATCCCTTGGTAGTAAAAATAAAATCACAAACACTTAATGATTTACTCCAAATTAAAATATCTCACTGGAGAGGAGGGTGATACCACAGGAAATCTCCATGCCCCTCCCCTCCAGTGCCATATTTTAATGTATGTTATTTTGTCACATGGTGGCAATCCACAGAAGCTTCACCTCTGAACTCTGAAAGCTTTACTCTCTGGCTCCCGGGATTACTCCTGGCTTGGATGCCGGAAGAAGCTTCTACATTACACAGTGCTACTGGCTTTGAAAATACCGACAATGTAGTTGGAGGAAGCCTGCGACCCCATGGAGAAAGAAGGTGTGTTGTGCCTTTTGTGGTGAACTGTTACGGGGTACAGAGGATGGGCAGCAACACCCCTGGAAGGGCACCAGACTTGTGCCGAAGGGCATTTTTGCTGGTTAAACAGCAGGGCCAGGGGCCGACGTGTTTGACCCCTGAGTCCTGAGTTACCAGCCCCTATGTCTAATGCTCAGCATTGTTTTCAATGGTAAAAACCATGGCGGTACTAGAAAAAAGGCAAAACCCATTTTGTGAAATGACAAACTCTCAGGCGAATCCACTTGCATGCAATCTCACACCATCTCTCGAATGCAGAAAATATTTGGGTGGTTCTCTGAAGCAAAGTGCTTTTCTCAAGCATTCTTGAATGGTGCTAAATCAAGCCTACGGTCACACTGCATTTATCTGCCGTTATCTAAAAATGAATTAATAATTTTTTTCTGGCTGAATGTCACTATATTTAGAATTCTCCTCCCCTTTTGTCTCCACTGCTAACCTTTAGACTGTAAGCTTGTAGGGGCAGGGCTCTCTCCTATAGCATCTTATATTCAGAATATCTACCTTGAACTCTGTAGCACCTCGGTTATAATATTCTATGTACTGTATGTTCTACCGGGTCTGTAATCACTACTTCGTACAGCGCAACATAAGATAAGCTTAAAAAATAAGTAGAAATGTACATTTTGTTCTGGTCGAATTGAACTGAACCAGTAAAATTATGGTAGAATTTAACTTTAAACTTGAATCCAAAAAGCGACTTTAAGGCTCCGTTCACACCTTTCCATTGCATTAGGAGCAAGCATTTCGTAAATATTATGCTAGAGGGGCATTGTATAAAAACAAACACTGCGCTAGAAATGCTTTGAGTTTTAAAAAGAAAAACATTTTTGCATAATAAGTAAATGGTAAAGTCTATGGCAATGCAGGTACACTGCGTAATACATGCATTGCGCTTGTGTTGCCATAGACTTCTAATTACCTGCACTGTTCCAGTGTTGAGCTGAAGTGGTGGCTGATTCACTACTAGTGCCACATATTGCCGGAAGAGCGTCTGTATAGTGGCGCTTAGAGCGACCGCTAGTAGACACTGTAAGCAGGTATCGGGCGCTGTAACAGAGCGTCTCGTTCACTCTGGCCGGCACTGATGAATGCGATGTGTGTTGGGCGATCTAACAACAGTATAACCCTGCAGCGGGCGACAGGTAGTGCCAGCTCAGCTCCACACCATATTTAACAAAAAACTACACACACACACACAGCGTTGGCGCTCTAAATCTGGGCACAGATTATACAAATATACACCAGTAACAAAGTGAAAACACATGGAATGACATACAGGCTGATTCATTACTAATGCCAGGTAGCGACAGATGAGCGTCAGTAGCGAGGATTTCAGAGCGAACGCTAGTAGTCGCTGTGCTCGACCATGGTTCATTGTGGCCGGGATTGTTGAATACATTATGAGGCCGATTCATTAATAGCGCCAGGTAGCGACAGATGAGCGCCAGTAGCGTGATTTTCACAGCGCCAGCTAGTATTCGCTGTGCTTGGCCGGGGTTTGCTTGTTGACAGCGACTCAGTTGGTGTGCGGTAATGTTGAATACAGGGTTAGGGGTCGTTTCACAGGTTCTGCGTTGTATGGGTGCGCCTGACAGCGAATGGCCAGAGCGAACGGCTTGCTGCAGATTCATTAACAAATCACGCTCAAAAATTTCTCACGCTGTGAATTCCTTGTTTAAACCCCAGAGCACTGGCGGCGATGTGTGTAAAGTAGTTTTTAACCCCCAAACAACCTTTTTTTTTATATGTAAAAATTATACAAGTTTTTCTAAACATTTTGTAATACGAATACATGAATATCAGACCTGTAATATCAATTCTGCACAATTTTTTTTTTTTTTTTTTACTTAAAAAAAAATCCTAACATTGCAGAAGTGGTCACAGAATTTATGACATAAAAAAAAAAAAACATTAATAGCAATTAATTATGATTTTTTAAAGATTGCTCCATTGAAATGCATTGGACCACGCCAGGGAGCGCCAGGTCATACCTGTCGCTGTGATGGGATTAGCAGCGGCGCTGTTCGTTGCAGTCGGCTACATGATGAATCCCACGCTAGCTGACGCTCTCGCCGGCGCTAGCCTCATTTAGCGTGATAAATGCGTCATTGTGATTGTGACCGCCGCCGGGCGTACTTGATTCGGTAGCCGCCGTTAGCTGGCGGTACCTGGCGCTCGTCAGACACTACCTGGCGCTAGCCCTTGATAAATAAGGCCGTATGTGATTCGCAGTACTACTCTGTATGGGAGCGAATAGTACTGCCAGCTCAGTGTGACTGACACACCACATTCATAAAAAAAACAGCCTCAAACTGTTCTGGGGCTCAAAATTGGGTCGATGTAGCCCATAGCGCCAGAGGCTGTGTGATTAAAGTCTGATTTTAAAAATGTATCCACTAGTAACAAAGCGGAAACATATGGAATTACAACACTTTAATACCAGACATGTAAGGACAATTCTGCATAAAAATATAATTAATCAAAAAAGTTCAAAAGTGTCATTTTCTAGGCCAGGATACATGTCTGAAAGATTTGAGTTTTTTAAGGATCGTCTATAGAAATGTATAAGAGAGAGCGCCAGGTAGCGAGAGGTAAGACGTGGCGCTCTGCAAGGCTGAACGCCAGCGCTGTACGCTGAGCCTGGGATAATGATGACTCGGACGCTACATGGCATGGTGCCAGTAGTTCACCAGAATCGGCTTCATAAATATGGAATTGTGTGCCGTGTCCATCGTTCACCTGCCGCTACCTGCCGCTTACAAGGCACTACCTACCCTTCATGAATAAGGCCCATAGTTTTAACACTGTCACAATAACACTTTAGTGCCAGACCTGTAAATACAAGTCTGCATAAAAATATTAAAAGTCAAAAAATTATTAAAAGTGTTTGTTTGCAGCCAGGAGAGGTCACACAATGATTTGAGCAAAAAAAATGTAAATTGCCAAACATGCTAATTATACACAACTAATGAAAGCCCATTGAAATGTATGGGAGAGCAAAACTGAGCGAAAGGTACTACATGGTGCTCCTGAGACTAGAACGCTATACACTGAGCCGCCTGTACAGCGCCTGCGTTCACCAGACGCTTCCTGCCGCTACGAGGCACTACCTGGCACTATCCCTTCTTAAATAACCCCCAAAGATGTCTGAAACTTTTTTATTGCGTTGCGCAGATATGTGAACTATCCAATCTAGAATAATGCGCAATGTTTCCTTTGCGTTGTAACGCAGAGAGAGGAGAGGTGTGAACAGAGCCTTATAGTATGTTTTTGCTGCTCAGGTTCAATCAGGTGCAAATTTACAGCATATTTGTGTCTCTTATCTAGTGTGCCAGCTTCTCTGTTCGCTAATAATGCTTTTGTGTAGGCTAAGTGTACACTAGTGAATAAGCTCCGGCTGTGTTGCACCCTGGCTGATAAGCTTTCTAAATCAGGACCATAGGCAACACTGCACACTGGATACTTTAAACACTGCAAACAGCCGGGGGTGCAAAGGGTGAAGAAACCAAGCCAAGCTGTTCCCCTGTTCTTTTCAGCATATACGTGATACAACACATACACCTAATACATGTTTTCCTGTGGACTTTTAGTATAAAAAAATACTTAATCCTGAAAGGCCAATCTGAAAAATTCCTAAATGATTTTCCTGCATGTACAAATCCCATATAGCAGAATACAGTTGCACTAAAATACTAAACCAAACTTTTTTCAAATAGGATTTATGCTAACAAGAAATAACTGTTCAGTGTAGAGCCAGAGAACATTATCTCCCGCCCATAAAATTGAGACATAAGAATGTCTTCTATCAGCCGTACCTGTTTCTGGAAGTTGTACCTTAGGATCAGAAGCAGAATGGAGGGAGCAGGTCATCTCTCCAAGTCATAAAATAGTTACTGTTGCTGACTAATACACATCATGTAGCTGAGCTTGTAGGTGTGAGCTCTTGTCACACGTCTCATTTACTCTGCCTCCACCCAGGTTGTTTTGCATTTTCCTTTACAGGTAACATCCATACGTTGGAGAAACTTGTTTCTTTACACAGGAACAGCACAGATTTATTTCACAAAATGGGTATTGTTCCAAGCGTAGGTAGGCATACTGATTGCAGAAGCCCACCTGCGAATTAACCACATTAAATGGGAGAAGTCTTACCTTTCTTCCTGGTCCCCTGTGCCAATCACAACGCTCGATTTCACCAGGGGACCAAGTAGAAAGGTGAGGATTCTCTCATTTAATGCGGTTAATGTGAAGGGGAGGCATCAGTAATCGGGATTCCTCCCTGTGCTCGAAACAACACCCGTTTTGTCAAATGACAAACTCTCACACGAGTTGAAAATAATCTTGTATGCAAACCATCTTTAAACCAACTCCCAAATGCAGAAAATATTCAGGTGGTTGTCTGAATACCCTGACACTCATGAAGCCTGATTCAGAGCCTGAACATAATTGCTAGTTTTTTTTTTCAGATTGAACTCTGGGGAATTTTCGAACACATGCATGATTCCCAGCTGCATCCCAAGAATTTCTCAGTCGTGTAAAAGTGATCGTAATTGCTTGGCGTATGCATACGTTTTACCTGAGTATTTATGCTTTTGATTGGCAAACTCGTCTCAGATGCTGAGTTTGTATGTGTTTCGCCTGTCCAATAATCTTGGTGTTCAGTATCCGTCGCTCGTCTTCCGGTATACACCAAAGGTTCACTGCCCCCAACTGTGAAGCTGCGTTGGAGGTTTAATAATGCCCAACTGGAGGTCCTGCTGGATGGAGTGTGTGAGAATTTCAACCGGCTGACTGGGTCCCAGTCCCGCTCCACACCCGAAGCGGTGCGGGAGAACATCCACAACATTGCACACAACGTGTCGGTTGTGGGTCCCAGGATTGGAAGCAGGCAAAAAAAAGTGGGAAGATCTTAAGATAGTGGTCCGGAAGAAAATCAGAACCAGATAAGCTAAGGGGTAGTGAGGGGCCAGAGGAAGGTTTGGCCCACACACATTGGACCACTGTTAAACTGAACACTTTTTTTTCAGGTTGCAAACTGGTGGTGGACTGCCAGAGACATTGCAGTTCACCCATGCAGAGGAGCGGGTGTCAGGGATGCTGCATTCCAACACCTAACTGGGGATGTCAGGAACCTTCAACACCGATCGGCGGCATGTACCCACCAGTGGTAGGAGTTTGCTGCAAACCGGAGTTTTGGCCAAGGGGGAGTAGGGTGACCACAATTGGTAGCCACAAATATGAGTGGCCACATGCACACTCAAACTGCCTGGGACTCACATGGTGGGCAACATAACACACAAATGGTATGGCCATCTATTTAAATGGAAGCTGGACCATTGAAGTCATTGCAAAGTGGTTTTTGCCACAAGTAGATGTAGGGCCCAGTGTGTAACCCATGATGAGGATAGGAAGGAGGCCAGGTAATGAATGTTTTATACTTACATTGCATTACACCCAGCCAGACCTGGCCCATCCCCCAGCCACTCACCCAGGGAGTCAAGACACAGATTAGGTAAATATGTGGCCAAAATGACCAAATGGCAATGGGCAGGAGGGAGAAGGTGGTTGAGGCAAATGAAATGAAGGCTTGTCATTGCTGTGTGGGATCGTTCACCCAAGGAAATGCTAATGTTTCTCTTTCTCCACACAAACTGCACCACTACTGGATGAAATCCAAGAGATGGAGGAACCCATGCAGGACAGTGTGGAACTGACACCGAATCTGCTGCAGACACCTCCACCACATGCTGCCACACCTTCCACTGGGCCAAACCCCACCTCCCAGAGCCTGGAAGAGGAAATGCAGTCTGCCAGCAGCAGTCCCACCACCTCCCCCAAGCACAACTGCAGCCAGACGGCACCTGTCTTTTGTAAGACGGTGCCAAATCATGGCGCAAACTGGCAAGCCAATAGCACCACTTTTAGGCACCAGCAGAATGGCAGAATGCTGGCACTGCTGGAGGGACGTCAGGCACCAAAGTCAGGGCGCGGCTCAACGAAGGCTGGGATATGCCAACTGACTGTGCCCCTAGGCTCTGGAAGGAGCCATTCACTAAAACTTTTTGGCCATACCAATTTGGCCATACCTCCAATTGCATGCCCTTTCTTGTGGTGGGGACCAACCATGGCCGCAACTATGAGAAAAGCTTCTCAAGAGAAAAGCGATTTGATCGGGTCAATCCAAACACCTGCTGATTGGTCATGCGAGTGATATCCAGGCAACGACCGGTATGCCTAAGCTTTGGAAGATACGTGGTAAACAGCCTCTGCTGCTGCAGATGCTCATACTCTTCACAGAACTTGTCAAGTGGCTCCATCGTAAGTGTGTATGCCGGTTCCTGCTAGCAAAAATAGGGCGTCATTTTGAACCGGAAAACTGCAGTTTTAATAGACCCGAAAAAAGGTCTTATACCGGACCTTCACCATGATTTATCGAAAAGCCCAAACCCTTAAAAAATGATTCCCCAGCATCTAAAATTAATATATTTTAAGTTTTTAGTGACTTACTTATTATTCTCTCCCCCGCTGGGCTGCAACTCTGTTAAGGACTTTAGGATACGGGCGCCGCCATCTTGACTCAGAAGCATCACACTTACTGAGGAGAGGAGGGTGGGATAAAGTGCAGGGGGTCAGGAAAAGGTCAGCAGTCCCAGAATGCAGAGCAGCACAGTCATAAGGCACTTCCTGTTTGCAGGCTGCCTGATGTTCCATAAGCCGCCATCTTGGATGTTTAAAGGCTCATAACATGCAGTAGATGCAGGTAGGATGATTTTTAATGTGACCAATCTGTATGTACAGGGTGTGGGAAACATATAAGATAGGCTCTTATTCAGAGTGAAGGACCGCTTTAATAGACCCTGCTTTGATTGCTAGTGGCCAGAGATGGGTAGTGCAGTGAAGGGAAATTGTTTCGGATAGATTGGACTTTTCTCTTCACAGGTTACATGTCAGCACTACACTTAAGCGGGAGACTTGGGAAAATTCTCGGCTGTGAGCTATCTTTTAAGAGAGTAAAATCTGTGTATTCCTTTGTCCTTTTTTCACCTACCTCTCACTTGCTGGAGAGTGTGAGTGCTGGGTGCAGAGTGTCAAATACAGATAGACATTTGTGGTGTAACAGGAACTGGCTTTACCGGAACATAAGTGCAGTAAGTGAAGGTCACCTTACATGGTGAATAACATAGACACAAAAAGTCATAGAGATCACCTCGATGTACAGGAAATACAACATGCAGCAGAGAATTTACAACAGAGACTACACAGATATATGTGACAGCACCATCTACTGTCAAAAATGTAAACTGCATTAACCTAGCAATATAGCTACAGCTCACATACTAAGCTAAGCTGTAAGCTTACATCACTTACACTCTTTGGTTGGGTTCAGTATTACTATTGAATCTGGGGAGGTCCAATAACAATTGTCTTTATAAAAAAAAAGGAAAACAATTACCGTAAATTTTAACCTTGATTCTGGTTCTGGGCAGTTCTTTGCTGGGCGTCTGGGGGGGGGGGGGGGGGGGGCAGTAACAATTGTTTCTAAAAAAAAATATGCAAAACCTTATACTTGGTTCAGCATTACTACTGGTTCAGGGGCAGGGGGAGCAGTAGCAGTTGTCATTTAAAAAAAAATAATCGAAAATTGTCAACCTTATACCTGGTTTCACCTCCCTACCTACCTCCCACACACACTCTTTGGTGGACCTCAATACTACTACAGGTTCTGGAGGGGGGTCCAGTAACAATTGTCTTTATTAAAAAAAAGTAAGCAAAACCCTCAATCTTATACTTGGTTCTGGTTTTGGCCAGTGCTTTTTCAACAGCCTACCTCTTACTTACACTCTTTGGTGGGCTTCAATATTACTACAGGTTTGGAGGGGGCAGTCAGCTTTAATGTAAAAAAAAATATTAACAAAAACTCTCCTTAAACTTAAACCAACCTTAAACTTGGTTCTGGTTTTGGACAGTTCTTACTCGCCTACCTACCTCTCACTCACACTCTTTGGTGGGCTTCAACATCACTATTGGTTTCTGGGCGGGAGCAGTAACAATTGTCGTTATTTTAAAAAAATGAAGAAAAATTGTCAGCGTTATACCTGGTCCTGGTTTTAGCCAGTTCTAACTCACCAATCTACCTCTCACTCACTCAATCATTGGTGGGCCTTAATATAACTGGTGGTTCTGGGGTGTCTTTCTGTAAAAACATATTTTAAGCAAAACCCTCAACTTCATACTTAGTTCTGGTTTTTGGCAGTTATTATTCACCTACCTAGCTCATCTTTGGTGGGCCTCAGTATTACTACTGGTACTGGGGGGGGGGGGGGGGGTCAGTAACAGTTGGTGCTAAAGAAATTAAGAAAAATCCTTAACTTTATACTTGGATCTGGTTTTGGGTGGTGCTGACTTACCTACTCCCACACCTCACACACTCTTTGGGGGATTAGTATTTCTACTGGTTATGGGGGGCAGTAACAAAAAAAATGAAGAAAAATACTGATACTGGTTTTGGGTAGTTCCTACCAACCACTTTAAAAAAGACACTCACCTGACCCCTTGAGCAATCTGGCTGGGTCTCCTCTTCACCCAGAGGTCCCCCCGGGCTCTTCCAACTTCAGGAGAGAGGCCCAGAATAGGCCCCCCTCTTCAGCCACCGCTGGCCGCTGGCATTCTCTGATAAAAAAAAAAAAAAATTGCTTACCTCCGTGTATGATCCTTCCTGCCGGGTCTGAGGGGGGGGAAGGGGTGCTCAGATTCCCTCTGGGCTCTTTCACAGTCGTTGCTGCTAGCCCCACCTCCTGTGGGTGGGGCAGATGACCCCATGACGTCCCAGCGCTGAGCTATCAGGTGCCTGGGGTGATCACTGGAGAGAGGTTAGAGGGGTAGAGGGCTATAATCTCCTGCCTCCTCAGTCCCCCCTGCTGTGATCACCCCTGGCAGCTGCCATTGGATCGCCAGGGAACACAGGATTGCAGGTAAGTGCAGGTAAAGAAAAAAAATAAAACAAAAGTTATTTTTGGTTTTCTTTTTACACTGAACCCTTTGTGAACTGGTAAGGGATCCATGAGACCCCTATACCAGTTAACAAGGCTTAGGGTGGCAAGTCACCTGCAGCTAGCCGGTGACTTACCATTCACCTTTCGACCCCCCCCATTACCTGCCTCCCCAAAGCGCAGGGGGGGCAGAAGAGCCCAGGGCCATTTAGGCAGAGGCTGGTCCCTACTACCTGTTCTACAAGCCACCATAGCTGGTCCCTGGGCTGGTTATGCTGGGTAGGGGGGACCTCATGCCATTTTTCTGGGATTTCGAGGGGTTTTATCCCTTAACACTGAAAGAAAAAAATGGAGTCCCCCCCGGGAAGGGGGACCCCTTGCCGTTTTTTTTTGTTTAAACCTTTATAGTGTGGATAGTAGTTGTGTTTTATCTGTAAATATTATAAAGTGCTCTTTTCAGTTTCGGGGGTCTCCTGGGCAGGAACAGGGGGGCTACTGCTACATATGTGGTACCGTTGAAATAGGGAGAAATGGTGTGGTTTTCTTTAATAAAATAAATGTTTTATTTTTAAAAAAATGAGACAATTTTTTAAAATTATATTTTATTTTTTTTACTCAAAAATATTTAAAAAACAGTGGGAAAATTACACACAAGACATTTCATGCTAAAGCCTAAACTCTGCCGCAAAAATTTTCCTGGAAATTCCTGCATAAGTCCCAGTTAAACATAGCACAAAATAGTGAAAAATGACCTGCCAACAGAGGGTGACAAAATCTCAAATAAAAATTAAAAGGGTTAAAAGTACCTATGCATGTTGGGTATTGTTCTGCTTCGGGGACCTTGGGACCTTGTGCTTTCAGATTTAGATTTAGATTTTTTTTCTTGTTTGCATATTGATATTTCAGGAAGATTTGTTTTTTATTCAGATTTTTTATACATTTTTTAGGGAACCTTTTGCAACCAAAGACTTCTTTGAGGGATTACTTCCAGAAAGTTGAGCCTACTGCAACAAGCTGGGTACGCCTAGAAAGCATTCTATGTAAAGGGTTGTTTTGGTTGAAAAATTGCAAGGTGCGCACTTTGTCTGCAAAGCTCAAAGCTGAAATTCAAGTAAAATTTCTATTATGCACATGCTTTACTTTTTGGCAACTCTTCCCTTGACAGTAGCTATGCATGTTGGGTATTGTTCTGTTTGGGGGGCCTTGCTTTTTCATATTTAACTTGTTTTTTCTTGTTTGTGTATTGTTTTTTTTAGGAAAATGTGACTTTGCTTCTGCTTTTTTTATTTCTTTAGGGAAACCCTGTGCAACCAATGAATTGAGTGATTACTTCCAGAAAACTGTGTCCACATCAACAAGCCTGTTACGCCTAGAAAGCATGAGGTGTATACTTCCAGAGAATATAATAATGATTGTTGGGGGTATTTTAAATGTAAAGGGTTGTTTTTGTTAAAATACTCCAAGGTGTGCTTAACCGTTGTATTTTATCTGAAAATCTCCTAAAGCGCTATTTCAATTTGGGGGAGTCTCCTGTGCAGGAAAAGGTGTCTACAAATACATAGGTGGTACTGCTGTAACCGGGAGAAATGGGGCTTTTACATGGAATAAGATTTTATTGAAAAACACTACAATTTTTTTTGCACATATTTCACCCCAAAATATTGAGAACACAGTTAAAGAATGACAAACAAGTCATTTCACTTTAATCCACATCTATATTTCAGCACTGGGGTTTTGGGTGCCCCTTTAACCCACATCTTCATTTCAGTACTGGGGTTTTGGGTGTCCCTTTAACCCACATCTTCATTTCAGCACTGGGGTTTTGTGTGCCCCTTTGGCCCACATCTTCATTTCAGCACTGGGGTGTACACCCTTATCCCACAAGAATCTCTAAGCACTGGGGTCATGGGAGACCATTGTGATGATGGAATATCCCGATGATGTGGAGCAAATTGACTGCTGATCGTTTGTAAGAAAAAAGAAAAAAAAGAAACATTATGCCAGGCTGTACTGTCTGGTACTGTCTGGCACATGGGATGCCACATTAAGCTATACATGATTCAGCTGTTGACCTCAAAGAGACATCTCAGTCCAGGGGCTCACCAGGGGTTTCCCTGGTAACCCCCCGTGGGCCAGTCCAAGCCTGCTAAAGTATATGTATTAGAATAGGAAAATGAAAAAATATTTACAAATGATGGCCGGCCCTAACATGGAGGGTCCTGGGTGTCCTGGCTGTATTCCCAGGATCATGTCATCATACACACATCTTGAGAAACTCTGGCCTCTATGATACATAAAAAGCTCCAATTTCATTAAATTTGAGCTTTTTGACTCATTTATGGCCATATATGCACATACAAAATAATTGAATAGTGCCAGATAAGCGCCCCAAAAGACTGGGCACAGAAAGGTTGCTGCATCTAAAACAGAAACAGGTATTATGGCTAGAAACAGGTTGCAGACAAGGCCTGTTAACATAGGAATCTCGCTCAAATTGCACCAGAGGATACAATGGTCAGGCTGCTATTGGCCATAATATTCTGCCTCTCAGCTCATGTATGATCCATTTATCTCATTACCATCCTCTCACCATGCCTGTGTGAAGACATCCTTACTTCTCCAGCATGTATGAGCATGAAAATCACTCCTTTTAAGTTGCAGGAACTCACCTGATTGCAGGATCCATAGCCCCGCCGCTGCTGCCACATCCCGCACTGTCCAGAGACTGACCATGTGACGGTTTTGATGGTGGGTCAGAATCGCGACTTGCCATCAATCACAGCCGCACTGCCACGTCCTCAGTTATCGCAATGGAGGTAGTAGGCCGAGGCCTGACACACCCCCTCTCCATTGTAGTGAATGACTGATGGCAGGGGCTTGGTCCAGCACAGAAGTACCAGAGAATGGCATTTAAGGCTCGGGATCACAAGCTCGGGGATCAGATCAAGCGATCATGCGAGTTCCTGATCGCCAGACCTGTACCGATCATTGATGCGGGACAAAAGGTAAGTACCCTTTTGGTTTTTCATTAGCCCATTGAGTAACTTAATTGGTACAATGAACAGTTGGCCTGAAAAAATATTACACCTGTGAACTCGTTTCAGGGTGCAAGAAATGTTCTCTCCCTTATAAATAGCCCCCATTAATATTAAAAAAGCACCAAAATACAGCAATGAACGGCTCAGAAAGTGGTCCCCACCAGTTTAGGTGATTTGTTTTAAATGAATCACTAAAATGTGAGATTCAGAACCAATAAATCAGGCTTCTGCCCTTTTGTGGGCCAATCCCAAAGTCTTGGCTGCCCTGCCCTGCTGGAATCCCAGAGTTAACCTAAGACAATGCAGAGAGGAAGGCTTGAATAATTTAAAAAGTAAAACAATGCAGAGAGCAAATGAAATGAGAGGTGGTGGATCCGCACTTCCTCTAAAATCGCCTTTTTATTGTATCCAATAGACCCCTCTACACAGATCTTGTGACCCGTGTCTACATATGCTTTTATCCGCTGTGGCAGTCCTCATAATGTATGAGAGACATGTTTATTGATTTTATTTGGATACAATAAAAAGGCGATTTTAGAGGAAGTGCGGATCCACCACCTCTCATTTCATGTGCTGTTGTGGGGCTTGGGACAGCCCGGGATCGAGCACCCTTTCCTTGCCGGAGTGCGGAAACCTTTTAAGCTATTTGTAATGCAGAGAGCAAGACATGAATAATTATAAAAAATGTCACTATAATTTTATATAGACCTATCGTATTTGGCTCCATAAGACACACTTTTCCCCCCGAAAAGAGGGCAGATATCTGTGCGTCTTATGGCACAAATGCCCACTCGTCTTCTCAGCACTGCTGAGTCTCCTCCCACAGCTCCAGAGGTGAGTGGACAGAGCGGGGGGTTTACAAAAAATATCCCTCACCTCGCCAGGAATCTAGCAGCGGCCCCAGCACTGGGCACAGCCATTTTTATGTTGCTGCATAGAGCAGCTTCCTCCACTATGGGGTCGATTCAAAGAAACATGTTACAGCTTTGATTTTGGTGCCGATCATCCTATTTTTCCCGAACGCTCGTGCACTCGTATGAACTTGCGAGTGATTCTATAAGCTAATCCGTTTCTATCCTAAAATGTCCGTCCGTTCGTATGGCAGTTAGCGAATCAGAGCTATGTCAGTTTCCATCCTGAATTTTCCGTTTCATTTCTCAGGTTGCCACATTGGTTTTGGTTTTGCCCTTTTTCCTTTTTTGTCTGGACGTAAATCCTTCTGATCTTGCGGCTGCGCACTACAAACTTACCTCATTAAAGTGCATTCTAAATATTTGGGTTTTTTTTTTCTTTATTTCATTCATTTTGTAGTAACCAACCATTAATGAATGTATTTGCATAAGTAAATCTTACTTTGTTTAATTTTTAGTTAACTTGCATTTTTTACTTGTGGATTTAATTTTAAAATTTTGGCTTCAAATGGTACAACTTTTAATTTTTTGTGTGGTTACCCACACCCTCTACATATAGATTGCTCTCAAAAATTAAAAAACATCCAGCAACTTCTGCATGTTATGAGCCTAGAAACAGCCAAGATGGCGGGTCAGGTAATATCGGGCAGCCTGCAAACAGAAAGGGCCTTGTGACTGTGTTGCTCTGCATTCTTGGATTTCTGACCTTTCCGTGCCCCCAGCTCTGCTGTGTCTGTGCAAAATACAGCAGTAACCCACATCCTGCACTTTATCCCGCTCTCCTCTCCTCAGTAAGTGTGATGCATCTGACCAAAGATGAGCTAAAATAATTAAACAAAGCAAAGGTAAACAACTACACCAATAAATTCAAATTAAAAATATGATTCTAGTACATCAATTCAAAAATAAATAACAAAGGACATAAGTTTATTTAAATAACGCAAATATATGGATGTGTTGCAAAATAAAGGTTTACATGCAAAGGACTAATTAAGGTCCACATTAAAATGCTTTTATAAGGCATACATGAAATGTATTGAATCAGGTATGCATTGCCATACAATTTATGGCCTCGGCCATGCTGATACATGCAGTTCATTGGAGCTCAAGACGCGCAGACTCCTCCACATAGCCAAAAAACCTGTTCAAGAACAGCAATCCGACTGCTAAAAGGTGTCGGCAGTGGCTTTCTTTTAAAACGGATTTAGAGGTTGGAAAACAGCTCTCTGAATCACACGGAAACACATCCGATTATCCTAAGTTTTAGGTTTTGATCCTACAATTTAGGTTTTGATCCTACAATTTAGGAACGAACTTCCGATGATCGTAAGAGCATATACGAAATCGGACGAAGGCTCGTGCGAGTCGGAAATGGCCAAAAAAACAGGAAAAAATGACTAACACCCACCCAAACTTCCGATTCCAGATCCGATATCAATTAACTTTTGCATTTTGAATCGAGGGGTATGTGTCCAAACAGAACGGGGCAAGCCATCAGAGCAGCAGCAAACTGAGTACAAAGTGGCTTCCCCCATCCCGTGCGCGTATCTGCCCAATAAAGTGAATGGGCAGGCCGGCAGATGCTCAGAGTGGAGGAAGACACTCTGTGCACAGTCTGTGCTGCTGCCCATTCCGCTGACATTGCCAGGATCCTGGAAGAGGTAAAAAGTTTTTTTCTAAACTGCCTCAGCATGGTGACTGGGGGCGGGGGGGGGGGGGGGGTTCTGTTATTCACTGTCCATTATAAGATTGGGGGGATTCTGCCTCATTGCTTGTTATTGGGGATGCGGGGTTCGGCTACACTGCCCATTATAGGATTGGGAGAATTCTGCCATACTGCTTGTTATAGGGGAATGGAGGTTCTGCCACAATGCTCATTAAATGATTGGGGGGATCCTGCCACACTGCTTGTTATAGGGGATTCAGGGGGGTTCCACCACAACCCCCATTGTAGGATTGGGGGGTTGTGCCATACTGTTTGTTAAGGGGGGCTGCCACACTGCTCATCACAGAATTGATTGGGGGCATTGTACTGCACTGCTTGTTATAGGGTATTGGGAAGGGTTCTGTCTCTGCCTACTATTATGTTTTTGTTTTTGTTTTTCTAGGTGTGTCTTATGGCGCAAGATGATGTATTTTCTGCATTGCTTACCAACACTGTACACCAGGCACTAAAAATGTGAGTTTATTTAGCAAATGACAAAGCAGTGAAACCACAATAACACAGCAAACAATAGTGACAGTGACCAAACTTAATAAATAAAAATTACAGATGGAAATGCAGTGAATTTAAAAAATGTGGACAGTCCATATCAAAAGGAATTACACGGTATATACACCATCCACTAAAGCCTGAAATGTAATTCTACAATTATTTTAAAGACATCATCTTGTTTATTACATGTAGGAGTGAGAATTTTAACTTGAAGACACAAAAAAATACAAACAATAGGGCTGATTCAGAGCCCCTTTCTCGGTAATTTCTTGCTTTAAAATTTCCATTCTTGTTCATTTTCCCCCTCATTTAATTCAGCAGAGTCTTTTTTTTCTGTAAGACTTTTTGTATGAACTGTTTTCATTTTCATCACCTAACCCTTTGATCAAGCATTTTTACACATGCGTTACATCATTTTCCCAATAGTGAAATGTAGGGATGAGCGAATCGATCCGGACGAACCCGGATTCGATCCGAATTTCAGGAAAAATTCGATTCGGATCGAATCCGAATTTCCCCGCGATTCGATCACTCGAAGTTTTCCTTTAACATCCATTCATTTACATTTACAGGCATTCTAAGATGGCGGACGGGACATGTCTGGACATGTATCCCGCGCCAGTGCAAGCTGGGGCAGTCACATGCAGCCTATCAGCAGCCAGCAAGCCCGGTGACGTCACACAGCGGTATTTAACGGCGGCCATCTTGCTTTTCCTCATTTCTCTATTGCATTCGTGACAGACAGACAGAACGCTGTGTAGCTGAGGCAGTTAGACAGGCTGGAGACAGGGACAGACAGGGACAGGCTGGAGACAGGCAGGAGACAGGCAGGAGACAGACAGGAGACAGACAGAAAGCCAGGGAAAGGTAGGAAAAACGGAGCTGGCTGACAGGGAGATTTTTTTTTTTTCATCCAGCCTTTGTTAGCGTTTTCAGGCTGCTTATAGTAACTAACTGTGCATATATACTGAACTGATCTTAAGTCTGCTGTGAGGCATCCCATTCTGTGACTAAAGCAGCCTCTGTTTAAGACCATATAAGCATTTGCTCTTTTCATATTTGAAATTAGGCCTGATAAAGACACTTTTGCTGGGCAAAGCACTACTGTACCCTGCCAGGTCCATTCCTGCCCAGGGCATCCCATTCTGTGACTAAAGCAGCCTCTGTTTAAGACCATATAAGCATTTGCTCTTTTCATATTTGAAATTAGGCCTGATAAAGACACTTTTGCTGGGCAAAGCACTACTGGACCCTGCCAGGTCCATTCCTGCCCAGGGCATCCCATTCTGTGACTAAAGCAGCCTCTGTTTAAGACCATATAAGCATTTGCTCTTTTCATATTTGAAATTAGCCTGATAAAGACACTTTTGCTGGGCAAAGCACTACTGGACCCTGCCAGGTGCACTCCTATTTGGGGCATCCCATTCTGTGACTAAAGCAGCCTCTGTTTAAGACCATATAAGCATTTGCTCTTTTCATATTTGAAATTAGCCTGATAAAGACACTTTTGCTGGGCAAAGCACTACTGGACCCTGCCAGGTCCATTCCTGCCCAGGGCATCCCATTCTGTGACTAAAGCAGCCTCTGTTTAAGACCATATAAGCATTTGCTCTTTTCATATTTGAAATTAGGCCTGATAAAGACACTTTTGCTGGGCAAAGCACTACTGTACCCTGCCAGGTCCATTCCTGCCCAGGGCATCCCATTCTGTGACTAAAGCAGCCTCTGTTTAAGACCATATAAGCATTTGCTCTTTTCATATTTGAAATTAGCCTGATAAAGACACTTTTGCTGGGCAAAGCACTACTGTACCCTGCCAGGTCCATTCCTGCCCAGGGCATCCCATTCTGTGACTAAAGCAGCCTCTGTTTAAGACCATATAAGCATTTGCTCTTTTCATATTTGAAATTAGCCTGATAAAGACACTTTTGCTGGGCAAAGCACTACTGGACCCTGCCAGGTGCACTCCTATTTGGGGCATCCCATTCTGTGACTAAAGCAGCCTCTGTTTAAGACCATATAAGCATTTGCTCTTTTCATATTTGAAATTAGCCTGATAAAGACACTTTTGCTGGGCAAAGCACTACTGTACCCTGCCAGGTCCATTCCTGCCCAGGGCATCCCATTCTGTGACTAAAGCAGCCTCTGTTTAAGACCATATAAGCATTTGCTCTTTTCATATTTGAAATTAGGCCTGATAAAGACACTTTTGCTGGGCAAAGCACTACTGGACCCTGCCAGGTGCACTCCTATTTGGGGCATCCCATTCTGTGACTAAAGCAGCCTCTGTTTAAGACCATATAAGCATTTGCTCTTTTCATATTTGAAATTAGCCTGATAAAGACACTTTTGCTGGGCAAAGCACTACTGGACCCTGCCAGGTCCATTCCTGCCCAGGGCATCCCATTCTGTGACTAAAGCAGCCTCTGTTTAAGACCATATAAGCATTTGCTCTTTTCATATTTGAAATTAGGCCTGATAAAGACACTTTTGCTGGGCAAAGCACTACTGTACCCTGCCAGGTCCATTCCTGCCCAGGGCATCCCATTCTGTGACTAAAGCAGCCTCTGTTTAAGACCATATAAGCATTTGCTCTTTTCATATTTGAAATTAGGCCTGATAAAGACACTTTTGCTGGGCAAAGCACTACTGGACCCTGCCAGGTCCATTCCTGCCCAGGGCATCCCATTCTGTGACTAAAGCAGCCTCTGTTTAAGACCATATAAGCATTTGCTCTTTTCATATTTGAAATTAGCCTGATAAAGACACTTTTGCTGGGCAAAGCACTACTGGACCCTGCCAGGTCCATTCCTGCCCAGGGCATCCCATTCTGTGACTAAAGCAGCCTCTGTTTAAGACCATATAAGCATTTGCTCTTTTCATATTTGAAATTAGGCCTGATAAAGACACTTTTGCTGGGCAAAGCACTACTGTACCCTGCCAGGTCCATTCCTGCCCAGGGCATCCCATTCTGTGACTAAAGCAGCCTCTGTTTAAGACCATATAAGCATTTGCTCTTTTCATATTTGAAATTAGGCCTGATAAAGACACTTTTGCTGGGCAAAGCACTACTGGACCCTGCCAGGTCCATTCCTGCCCAGGGCATCCCATTCTGTGACTAAAGCAGCCTCTGTTTAAGACCATATAAGCATTTGCTCTTTTCATATTTGAAATTAGCCTGATAAAGACACTTTTGCTGGGCAAAGCACTACTGTACCCTGCCAGGTCCATTCCTGCCCAGGGCATCCCATTCTGTGACTAAAGCAGCCTCTGTTTAAGACCATATAAGCATTTGCTCTTTTCATATTTGAAATTAGGCCTGATAAAGACACTTTTGCTGGGCAAAGCACTACTGTACCCTGCCAGGTCCATTCCTGCCCAGGGCATCCCATTCTGTGACTAAAGCAGCCTCTGTTTAAGACCATATAAGCATTTGCTCTTTTCATATTTGAAATTAGGCCTGATAAAGACACTTTTGCTGGGCAAAGCACTACTGTACCCTGCCAGGTCCATTCCTGCCCAGGGCATCCCATTCTGTGACTAAAGCAGCCTCTGTTTAAGACCATATAAGCATTTGCTCTTTTCATATTTGAAATTAGGCCTGATAAAGACACTTTTGCTGGGCAAAGCACTACTGTACCCTGCCAGGTCCATTCCTGCCCAGGGCATCCCATTCTGTGACTAAAGCAGCCTCTGTTTAAGACCATATAAGCATTTGCTCTTATCATATTTGAAATTAGCCTGATAAAGACACTTTTGCTGGGCAAAGCACTACTGTACCCTGCCAGGTTTATTCCTGCCCAGGGCATCCCATTCTGTGACTAAAGCAGCCTCTGTTTAAGACCATATAAGCATTTGCTCTTTTCATATTTGAAATTAGGCCTGATAAAGACACTTTTGCTGGGCAAAGCACTACTGTACCCTGCCAGGTCCATTCCTGCCCAGGGCATCCCATTCTGTGACTAAAGCAGCCTCTGTTTAAGACCATATAAGCATTTGCTCTTTTCATATTTGAAATTAGGCCTGATAAAGACACTTTTGCTGGGCAAAGCACTACTGTACCCTGCCAGGTCCATTCCTGCCCAGGGCATCCCATTCTGTGACTAAAGCAGCCTCTGTTTAAGACCATATAAGCATTTGCTCTTTTCATATTTGAAATTAGGCCTGATAAAGACACTTTTGCTGGGCAAAGCACTACTGGACCCTGCCAGGTGCACTCCTATTTGGGGCATCCCATTCTGTGACTAAAGCAGCCTCTGTTTAAGACCATATAAGCATTTGCTCTTTTCATATTTGAAATTAGCCTGATAAAGACACTTTTGCTGGGCAAAGCACTACTGTACCCTGCCAGGTCCATTCCTGCCCAGGGCATCCCATTCTGTGACTAAAGCAGCCTCTGTTTAAGACCATATAAGCATTTGCTCTTTTCATATTTGAAATTAGGCCTGATAAAGACACTTTTGCTGGGCAAAGCACTACTGTACCCTGCCAGGCCCATTCCTGCCCAGGGCATCCCATTCTGTGACTAAAGCAGCCTCTGTTTAAGACCATATAAGCATTTGCTCTTTTCAAATTTGAAATTAGGCCTGATAAAGACACTTTTGCTGGGCAAAGCACTACTGGACCCTGCCAGGTCCATTCCTGCCCAGGGCATCCCATTCTGTGACTAAAGCAGCCTCTGTTTAAGACCATATAAGCATTTGCTCTTTTCATATTTGAAATTAGCCTGATAAAGACACTTTTGCTGGGCAAAGCACTACTGGACCCTGCCAGGTGCACTCCTATTTGGGGCATCCCATTCTGTGACTAAAGCAGCCTCTGTTTAAGACCATATAAGCATTTGCTCTTTTCATATTTGAAATTAGGCCTGATAAAGACACTTTTGCTGGGCAAAGCACTACTGGACCCTGCCAGGTCCATTCCTGCCCAGGGCATCCCATTCTGTGACTAAAGCAGCCTCTGTTTAAGACCATATAAGCATTTGCTCTTTTCATATTTGAAATTAGCCTGATAAAGACACTTTTGCTGGGCAAAGCACTACTGTACCCTGCCAGGTCCATTCCTGCCCAGGGCATCCCATTCTGTGACTAAAGCAGCCTCTGTTTAAGACCATATAAGCATTTGCTCTTTTCATATTTGAAATTAGGCCTGATAAAGACACTTTTGCTGGGCAAAGCACTACTGTACCCTGCCAGGTCCATTCCTGCCCAGGGCATCCCATTCTGTGACTAAAGCAGCCTCTGTTTAAGACCATATAAGCATTTGCTCTTTTCATATTTGAAATTAGGCCTGATAAAGACACTTTTGCTGGGCAAAGCACTACTGTACCCTGCCAGGTCCATTCCTGCCCAGGGCATCCCATTCTGTGACTAAAGCAGCCTCTGTTTAAGACCATATAAGCATTTGCTCTTTTCATATTTGAAATTAGGCCTGATAAAGACACTTTTGCTGGGCAAAGCACTACTGTACCCTGCCAGGTCCATTCCTGCCCAGGGCATCCCATTCTGTGACTAAAGCAGCCTCTGTTTAAGACCATATAAGCATTTGCTCTTATCATATTTGAAATTAGCCTGATAAAGACACTTTTGCTGGGCAAAGCACTACTGTACCCTGCCAGGTTTATTCCTGCCCAGGGCATCCCATTCTGTGACTAAAGCAGCCTCTGTTTAAGACCATATAAGCATTTGCTCTTTTCATATTTGAAATTAGGCCTGATAAAGACACTTTTGCTGGGCAAAGCACTACTGTACCCTGCCAGGTCCATTCCTGCCCAGGGCATCCCATTCTGTGACTAAAGCAGCCTCTGTTTAAGACCATATAAGCATTTGCTCTTTTCATATTTGAAATTAGGCCTGATAAAGACACTTTTGCTGGGCAAAGCACTACTGTACCCTGCCAGGTCCATTCCTGCCCAGGGCATCCCATTCTGTGACTAAAGCAGCCTCTGTTTAAGACCATATAAGCATTTGCTCTTTTCATATTTGAAATTAGGCCTGATAAAGACACTTTTGCTGGGCAAAGCACTACTGGACCCTGCCAGGTGCACTCCTATTTGGGGCATCCCATTCTGTGACTAAAGCAGCCTCTGTTTAAGACCATATAAGCATTTGCTCTTTTCATATTTGAAATTAGCCTGATAAAGACACTTTTGCTGGGCAAAGCACTACTGTACCCTGCCAGGTCCATTCCTGCCCAGGGCATCCCATTCTGTGACTAAAGCAGCCTCTGTTTAAGACCATATAAGCATTTGCTCTTTTCATATTTGAAATTAGGCCTGATAAAGACACTTTTGCTGGGCAAAGCACTACTGTACCCTGCCAGGCCCATTCCTGCCCAGGGCATCCCATTCTGTGACTAAAGCAGCCTCTGTTTAAGACCATATAAGCATTTGCTCTTTTCAAATTTGAAATTAGGCCTGATAAAGACACTTTTGCTGGGCAAAGCACTACTGGACCCTGCCAGGTCCATTCCTGCCCAGGGCATCCCATTCTGTGACTAAAGCAGCCTCTGTTTAAGACCATATAAGCATTTGCTCTTTTCATATTTGAAATTAGCCTGATAAAGACACTTTTGCTGGGCAAAGCACTACTGGACCCTGCCAGGTGCACTCCTATTTGGGGCATCCCATTCTGTGACTAAAGCAGCCTCTGTTTAAGACCATATAAGCATTTGCTCTTTTCATATTTGAAATTAGCCTGATAAAGACACTTTTGCTGGGCAAAGCACTACTGGACCCTGCCAGGTCCATTCCTGCCCAGGGCATCCCATTCTGTGACTAAAGCAGCCTCTGTTTAAGACCATATAAGCATTTGCTCTTTTCATATTTGAAATTAGGCCTGATAAAGACACTTTTGCTGGGCAAAGCACTACTGTACCCTGCCAGGTCCATTCCTGCCCAGGGCATCCCATTCTGTGACTAAAGCAGCCTCTGTTTAAGACCATATAAGCATTTGCTCTTTTCATATTTGAAATTAGCCTGATAAAGACACTTTTGCTGGGCAAAGCACTACTGTACCCTGCCAGGTCCATTCCTGCCCAGGGCATCCCATTCTGTGACTAAAGCAGCCTCTGTTTAAGACCATATAAGCATTTGCTCTTTTCATATTTGAAATTAGGCCTGATAAAGACACTTTTGCTGGGCAAAGCACTACTGGACCCTGCCAGGTGCACTCCTATTTGGGGCATCCCATTCTGTGACTAAAGCAGCCTCTGTTTAAGACCATATAAGCATTTGCTCTTTTCATATTTGAAATTAGCCTGATAAAGACACTTTTGCTGGGCAAAGCACTACTGGACCCTGCCAGGTCCATTCCTGCCCAGGGCATCCCATTCTGTGACTAAAGCAGCCTCTGTTTAAGACCATATAAGCATTTGCTCTTTTCATATTTGAAATTAGGCCTGATAAAGACACTTTTGCTGGGCAAAGCACTACTGTACCCTGCCAGGTCCATTCCTGCCCAGGGCATCCCATTCTGTGACTAAAGCAGCCTCTGTTTAAGACCATATAAGAATTTGCTCTTTTCATATTTGAAATTAGGCCTGATAAAGACACTTTTGCTGGGCAAAGCACTACTGGACCCTGCCAGGTGCACTCCTATTTGGGGCATCCCATTCTGTGACTAAAGCAGCCTCTGTTTAAGACCATATAAGCATTTGCTCTTTTCATATTTGAAATTAGGCCTGATAAAGACACTTTTGCTGGGCAAAGCACTACTGGACCCTGCCAGGTGCACTCCTATTTGGGGCATCCCATTCTGTGACTAAAGCAGCCTCTGTTTAAGACCATATAAGCATTTGCTCTTTTCATATTTGAAATTAGGCCTGATAAAGACACTTTTGCTGGGCAAAGCACTACTGGACCCTGCCAGGTCCATTCCTGCCCAGGGCATCCCATTCTGTGACTAAAGCAGCCTCTGTTTAAGACCATATAAGCATTTGCTCTTTTCATATTTGAAATTAGCCTGATAAAGACACTTTTGCTGGGCAAAGCACTACTGGACCCTGCCAGGTCCATTCCTGCCCAGGGCATCCCATTCTGTGACTAAAGCAGCCTCTGTTTAAGACCATATAAGCATTTGCTCTTTTCATATTTGAAATTAGGCCTGATAAAGACACTTTTGCTGGGCAAAGCACTACTGTACCCTGCCAGGTCCATTCCTGCCCAGGGCATCCCATTCTGTGACTAAAGCAGCCTCTGTTTAAGACCATATAAGCATTTGCTCTTTTCATATTTGAAATTAGCCTGATAAAGACACTTTTGCTGGGCATAGCACTACTTGTCCCTGCCAGGGCATCCCATTCTGTGACTAAAGCAGCCTCTGTTTAAGACCATATAAGCATTTGCTCTTATCATATTTGAAATTAGGCCTGATAAAGACACTTTTGCTGGGCATAGCACTACTTGTCCCTGCCAGGGCATCCCATTCTGTGACTAAAGCAGCCTCTGTTTAAGACCATATAAGCATTTGCTCTTATCATATTTGAAATTAGCCTGATAAAGACACTTTTGCTGGGCATAGTACTACTGGATCTTTTTTGGGGGCATCCCATTCTGTGACTAAAGCAGCCTCTGTTTAAGACCATATAAGCATTTGCTCTTATTATATTTATATTATAAGACACTTTTGCTGGGCATAGGCTTACTGCTGCCTGCCAGGTGCACTTCTGTTGAGGCATCCCATTCTGTAACATAGCATACCCCTCTTTATTTACACTAAGCAGCTCTCTTATTTACACTAAGCAGGCCTGTTGGAGGCTGAGTGTTACTGCTCACTTTTGGTGTGCATTATATTCTGTTTCATATAGACCCACCGCTGCCCGGGGGATCTTAAAATATCACCTACTACCACGCCAGTTAGACTATGTCGGGCAGACAAGTGCCTGGAAGTGAAAAGAGGAGTGGCAGAGGCCAAGATTCCGCAGGCAGAGCTCGCATCAGACTGGGGGCCAGTAGCAGCAGGAGTCACGCTGAGAGACCTAATCTGCCAGTATCTGCTAGCGGTCGGGTCTCCACCAGTAACGCATCTGCCGTGGTAGATTGGTTGACGCGCTCATCAACAACATCATCACAACTTACGTCTGAGACCCCCAGTCTAGGGTCGGTAGGTTCCTCTGACACAACCCTGAGTTGGCATGCCCCGAGAGCAGTCCCTGTCCTCCCATTGCCTCTGTCCTACGCCGTTCCCTCCCCCAGCGACGTATCCTATGCTTTGGGTTCAGCTCCACTCTTTAGTGAGGAGGACCATCAGATAGAGGACAGTCAGCAGCTACTGCCCAGCCAAGAAATGGAGGTGGCTTCTCTAGCTAGGCAGACAGATAGTGATGTGGACAGTGTCGTGGGTGCTGCGAGCGTTCCAGCTCCTGCGCCAGACACTGTTGACGAATCCACGAACATCAGTGACGTACAGCCACAACTCGGTGATGATGATGATGACGATGAAGCCGATCGCACTTGGGAGCCGGGTGATGAAGGGGCTTCATCGTCATCATCAGGAGAAGAGGGGCGCAGGTTGCCCCGGAGTCAGCAGCTGAGGCAGCAAGGTGGTAGCAGTCAGCATGGGGGCACAATTCCAAAGGCTGGAGCCGGCCGGGGCCGGGGCCGGGGTAGAGCACCTGCTGTGCGGCAGTCTACCTTATCGGGAGGTAGTGGAGCAGGGGTTCCTGGAGTTGGCAACAGCAGCAGTGAATCAGTGAGGCCAGGGGGTGGGAAAAGTAGCTACTCGGCAGTGTGGCAGTTTTTCCTGAGGCATCCGCAGGAGGGTAACATGGCCACATGCAAGATATGTAGGCAAAAGGTGAAGCGTGGCCAGGGTCCAAATGTTGGCACCACGGCCCTGCGTCAACATATGATGCGTCACCATAAAACGACCTGGGAGAACCGAGGCTCCCAAGGGGTGGTCCAGTCTGCTTCCTCACCAAGTGAGCTCCCAATTTCTGCCAGCCAAGGCTCCAGCACCTCAGCCGAAGGCAGCTGTGCGTCATACCCATCCTCTGTCGCTCCTGCTCCTCCTCCTCCTCCTACAAGTCATGCATCCCGCCATCAATCCATCAGCGAAGCCATGTCCAAGAGACAGCAGTATGCGCCCACTCATCCTACGGCGCAGAAGCTGAATGTGCTCCTGTCCAAGTTGCTGGTGCTGCAGTCGCTCCCTTTTCAGGTGGTGGAATCTGCACCTTTCAGAGAACTGATGGCTTGTGCCGAGCCGAGGTGGAGAGTCCCAAGCCGTCATTTCTTTGCCAAGAAGGCAGTACCAGCGCTGCACACTTTTGTTGAACAGAAGGTGGGCCAGTCCTTGAGCCTGTCGGTGTGTAGCAAAATACATGGCAGCGCCGACATCTGGAGCTGTAACTACGGTCAGGGGCAGTACATGTCGTTTACGGCCCACTGGGTGAATGTGGTCCCTTTGCAGCAGCAACTTGGACAGGTCACGCCGCTTCGGCCTCCGCTCTCTCTGCCCATTGGGCCTGTGACACCGTGCGACTCGGCCTCCTCATCCTCCGCCATCTCCTCACCCTCCACTGTAGGCTCAAGTCTCAGTGCCCCTCCAGTCTACCATGTGTGCAGTGCACGGAGGTGTCACGCAGTGCTTCACATGGTTTGTCTTGGCGAACGGAGTCACACAGGGGAGGAACTGCTTAAATGTATTCATCAGGAAATCCAAACATGGCTTACTCCGAGAAAACTTAAAATGGGAATCATGGTTACCGACAATGGGAAGAACATTTTGTCTGCGCTGCGCCAAGGAAGCCTGACCCATGCCCCCTGCATGGCTAACGTCTTCAATCTGGTTGTCAAGCGGATTCTGAAGTGTTCCCCCCATCTGCAAGACATCCTAACAACTTCAAGGAAACTTTGCATGCACTTCAGCCACTCCTACACCGCCAAACACACCCTTCTTGAGCTACAGCGTCAGAATGGTATCCCCCAACATAGTCTGATTTGCGATGTTTCCACCCGTTGGAATTCCACCCTTCACATGTTGGACCGATTATATGAACAGAGAAAAGCCATCACGGATTTCCTGATGATCCAAGCAGATAGGGGGACTCCCCTGTGTAACTTCAATGTCAACCAGTGGCAGCTCATACGTGACACCTGCCGTTTGCTCAGGCCCTTTGAGGATGCCACTTTATTTGTCAGTCGGCAGGATTACGGGATGAACGACGTGATTCCACTGCTTCATGTACTACAGCACATGTTGGAAACCATGGCTGGTCAGGGCACTGGAGACATGGCGTTTACATCTTACGGCCACATGAACCCCGTTGGAGCTGAACTGGAGGAGGAGGAGGAAGAGGAGGAGGAGGAGTTGCCCAGCGAAACACAGTTTAGGCTTGGCGAAATGGCTGGTTTATCTAGTCAGCGGACAGGAGAGGAGGAGCAGGAGCAGCCAGAGGAGCTAGAGGTTTTTGAGGAAGGCGAGACAGAGGACCCGGGCACACCGTGGCAGTATGCAGTGGAGATGGAGACAGGTAGTCCATCCGAGTCACTTGCGCAAATGGCAGGAAGCATGCTCACGTGCTTGCGTAGTGACCCCAGAATTGTTTCCATCTGTCGGCGGGATGACTTCTGGCTGTCCACCTTATTGGACCCTCGCTTCCGGCACAAAATGGGGGCATTTTTTAAACCCACCGAGAGGGAGGACAAACTCAACTACTACAAAGACATTCTACGTAGGCAGTTGGCCGATGCCTATCTGCGCCATGGTCCATACTCTCGCAGGTCTGACTCGAGGGGACCTCTGCGCTCACCTTCCACTGCCATGGCCGCTGGGGGGGTTGGCAGGAGCAGCAGCAGCAGCTCCATCAGCAGCAGCAGCCTCAGTCTTCAGTCGCTAATGAGTAGCTTTCTACACCCGCATAGTGAGGCTACTCATGAGCAGCAGGAAGACCTGGAGCAGGACCTGAACCAGCAGGTCATGTCATACTTTGACATGACCATGCCAACACACCTTGAGGATCCGCTGGACTTCTGGGCAGCCAAACTTGATTTGTGGCCGCAACTAGCAGAGTTTGCCCTGGAAAAGCTGTCCTGCCCGGCAAGTAGCGTGCCATCTGAGCGGGTGTTTAGTGCGGCGGGGGCCATAGTTACGGCGAGGAGAACTCGTCTGTCAACTAAAAATGTGGAGAGACTCACCTTTGTCAAAATGAATCAGGGATGGATCAGCCAGGATTTCCACCCACCAATGCCTGATGCATGCGACTAGATTCAGCATGGTGCCACATTTTACACTTTCCAAATGGTGCAAAACATATTTATGTCTTTAGGCCATTTTTTGGGCTCCTGCTGCTGCTACTGTCAACTCCTGCCAACTCCAGGGTGTGATTCATCCAATTTTTGGGCTCCTGAAGCCAACTCCAGTGTATATTTGGGCTCCTGCTGCTGCTGCTGCCAACTTCTGCCAACTCCAGGGTGTGATTCATCCAATTTTTGGGCTCCTGAAGCCAACTCCAGTGTATATTTGGGCTCCTGCTGCTGCTGCTGCCAACTTCTGCCAACTCCAGGGTGTGATTCATCCAATTTTTGGGCTCCTGAAGCCAACTCCAGTGTATATTTGGGCTCCTGCTGCTGCTGCTGTCAACTCCTGCCAACTCCAGGGTGTGATTCATCCAATTTTTGGGCTCCTGAGGCCAACTCCAGTGTATATTTGGGCTCCTGCTGCTGCTGCTACTGTCAACTCCTGCCAACTCCAGGGTGTGATTCATCCAATTTTTGGGCTCCTGAGGCCAACTCCAGTGTATATTTGGGCTCCTGCTGCTGCTACTGTCAACTCCTGCCAACTCCAGGGTGTGATTCATCCAATTTTTGGGCTCCTGAGGCCAACTCCAGTGTATATTTGGGCTCCTGCTGCTGCTGCTGCCAACTTCTGCCAACTCCAGGGTGTGATTCATCCAATTTTTGGGCTCCTGAGGCCAACTCCAGTGTATATTTGGGCTCCTGCTGCTGCTGCTGCCAACTTCTGCCAACTCCAGGGTGTGATTCATCCAATTTTTGGGCTCCTGAGGCCAACTCCAGTGTATATTTGGGCTCCTGCTGCTGCTGCTGCCAACTTCTGCCAACTCCAGGGTGTGATTCATCCAATTTTTGGGCTCCTGAGGCCAACTCCAGTGTATATTTGGGCTCCTGCTGCTGCTGCTGTCAACTCCTGCCAACTCCAGGGTGTGATTCATCCAATTTTTGGGCTCCTGAGGCCAACTCCAGTGTATATTTGGGCTCCTGCTGCTGCTACTGTCAACTCCTGCCAACTCCAGGGTGTGATTCATCCAATTTTTGGGCTCCTGAGGCCAACTCCAGTGTATATTTGGGCTCCTGCTGCTGCTGCTGCCAACTTCTGCCAACTCCAGGGTGTGATTCATCCAATTTTTGGGCTCCTGAGGCCAACTCCAGTGTATATTTGGGCTCCTGCTGCTGCTACTGTCAACTCCTGCCAACTCCAGGGTGTGATTCATCCAATTTTTGGGCTCCTGAGGCCAACTCCAGTGTATATTTGGGCTCCTGCTGCTGCTGCTGCCAACTTCTGCCAACTCCAGGGTGTGATTCATCCAATTTTTGGGCTCCTGAGGCCAACTCCAGTGTATATTTGGGCTCCTGCTGCTGCTGCTGCCAACTTCTGCCAACTCCAGGGTGTGATTCATCCAATTTTTGGGCTCCTGAGGCCAACTCCAGTGTATATTTGGGCTCCTGCTGCTGCTGCTGCCAACTTCTGCCAACTCCAGGGTGTGATTCATCCAATTTTTGGGCTCCTGAGGCCAACTCCAGTGTATATTTGGGCTCCTGCTGCTGCTGCTGCCAACTTCTGCCAACTCCAGGGTGTGATTCATCCAATTTTTGGGCTCCTGAGGCCAACTCCAGTGTATATTTGGGCTCCTGCTGCTGCTGCTGCCAACTTCTGCCAACTCCAGGGTGTGATTCATCCAATTTTTGGGCTCCTGAGGCCAACTCCAGTGTATATTTGGGCTCCTGCTGCTGCTGCTGTCAACTCCTGCCAACTCCAGGGTGTGATTCATCCAATTTTTGGGCTCCTGAGGCCAACTCCAGTGTATATTTGGGCTCCTGCTGCTGCTACTGTCAACTCCTGCCAACTCCAGGGTGTGATTCATCCAATTTTTGGGCTCCTGAGGCCAACTCCAGTGTATATTTGGGCTCCTGCTGCTGCTGCTGCCAACTTCTGCCAACTCCAGGGTGTGATTCATCCAATTTTTGGGCTCCTGAGGCCAACTCCAGTGTATATTTGGGCTCCTGCTGCTGCTACTGTCAACTCCTGCCAACTCCAGGGTGTGATTCATCCAATTTTTGGGCTCCTGAGGCCAACTCCAGTGTATATTTGGGCTCCTGCTGCTGCTGCTGCCAACTTCTGCCAACTCCAGGGTGTGATTCATCCAATATTTGGGCTCCTGAGGCCAACTCCAGTGTATATTTGGGCTCCTGCTGCTGCTGCTGCCAACTTCTGCCAACTCCAGGGTGTGATTCATCCAATTTTTGGGCTCCTGAGGCCAACTCCAGTGTATATTTGGGCTCCTGCTGCTGCTGCTGCCAACTTCTGCCAACTCCAGGGTGTGATTCATCCAATTTTTGGGCTCCTGAGGCCAACTCCAGTGTATATTTGGGCTCCTGCTGCTGCTGCTGCCAACTTCTGCCAACTCCAGGGTGTGATTCATCCAATTTTTGGGCTCCTGAGGCCAACTCCAGTGTATATTTGGGCTCCTGCTGCTGCTGCTGTCAACTCCTGCCAACTCCAGGGTGTGATTCATCCAATTTTTGGGCTCCTGAGGCCAACTCCAGTGTATATTTGGGCTCCTGCTGCTGCTACTGTCAACTCCTGCCAACTCCAGGGTGTGATTCATCCAATTTTTGGGCTCCTGAGGCCAACTCCAGTGTATATTTGGGCTCCTGCTGCTGCTGCTGCCAACTTCTGCCAACTCCAGGGTGTGATTCATCCAATTTTTGGGCTCCTGAGGCCAACTCCAGTGTATATTTGGGCTCCTGCTGCTGCTACTGTCAACTCCTGCCAACTCCAGGGTGTGATTCATCCAATTTTTGGGCTCCTGAAGCCAACTCCAGTGTATATTTGGGCTCCTTCTGCCCCTCATAGTGATGCCACTTCAACTCTCTGCAATTGTGCCGCTCTGCGATTCTATTAGCGATGCCTCTGATCTGCATGTGATATTTCTTCAAAGTATTATTTAACTAACCCAGCACGCATCCTGTGCGTGTTACAGCAAGGCTGAATGGTTTACAACCCTATTGAGGCTCTAGGAGGCTCAGAAATAGCCGTTTTTAATAGCGATTCGTCGCGAATTTATTCGGGTCGAAACGATTTTTGTCGGAAAATTCGGCGAATCAGTCGAATCGAATTTTTCAAAAGTTCGCTCATCTCTAGTGAAATGATATATTTTTGTAACATATCCTTACCTCATTGGAAAAATGATGTACCTCACCTGTAAAAATGCCCCATCCTAGGGATGATATTGTGGATAATATTAGAACAGAAATGTTTTTTGTGTGTTCATTTAAAAAAGCTCACCCAGAAATAAACTTGCTTCCTCAAATCTTTAGCATGATCCTCATTGTTACTGCTCTTAGGATTCTAAACTTTTGTTGTTAATATTATTTTGTAAATCAACCTTTGTCTCTCAACACTGCTTGAATACTTCTGGGCATGATTTTGATCAGATTCAAACATGTCTCAACCAGAATCTGTTCCCAGTTCTCTGTTACACATTCCCAATGGAGTCGATTCAGAGCCTGGTGAGAAAACTCACTTCTTTTTTAGTAGAGAAAACTGCCATTCACTTTCATTGTCTACGGGGTGTAAATTTTCACCTGGCTCTGAATCTGCCTCAAGGTACACAATGAAAGTCAATAGAAATTTTCTCCCCTAAAAAAGTGAGTTTTCTCACCAGGCTCTGAATCTACCCCAATATTGGGTCATACTGGTCGACTCACTTGGTTACGAAGACCCGGGACAATGCCTGGTGGGCCGCACTGCTTTGGGGCCAGTTGGGCTGCTGCTTTTAACACCCACATTCAATTCCTGCTTCCTTGGTCCCCCTCTCTTCCCCCTGTACCCGGCCCCACTATACCCACAAGCAAAGGAACCACAGCCCCTAATGCTATAGCCCGGCATAATGGTTGGGGGGGCCTCAGCAGGGATGTCTTGGACCAACCAGGGGCTGGTAAATTCCAGGGTTGATTTTTGCCCCGTCCACCATTGCTGGAGACAGCAATCTAGCACCTCTAATTCATTGTCATTGAAGCTTTTTTTTGTCAATCTCTACTTATGCTTTGGGTCATTGTCCTGCTGGAACACTATTTTGTCCTTTTTATATCCACAGCACTTGAGTGTATGAATAAACTTGTCTTGTAGGAGACCACCATTAAACCTGGTAAAGTATTGAATGCCTTTGGAAGTGAAACAAGCCATTATCATTAGGCTTCCTCCACCGAACTTGACAGTTTCTTTAATTTCTCAATCTGTTAGTCCCCTTTTCCCTTGTTTCTATCTAATAAAGGAACACTATCGCGAAAAATGGCACAAAGATAAAAAGACACATAAATCTACTAGATGGTGGGAGAAGGGGTCACTTATACAACCAACATCAAGAAATATCCAATCAGGCTTGTTTTTTTTTATTTTAATGGAAGGAAAAGGAAGTCAGGGGTCACAGGCTCTGATAGACTAAACCTGTTACCCCTGGATTTTATTCCTACCATAAGAGAATAAACCACAATCTTGGTGGGAGTTTTATTCAGTTCAGGTGTATAAGTGATCCCTCCTCTCATTAGCCGATGTGACAGTATGAATTTTTAGCATTACGGGTTTTACACAATGGAACTATGCCCCCTTTGGATTAAATGGCCCCCTGCCATCAAGCCCGGCTTACCACTTCCACCTGCCTTCCTGCCCCACCTCCTAGCAGTGCTCTCTTGCACAGCGACACTTCCCCTAGGAGGTGCGGGCAGCGGACCCCTGATTCTCAGTGCCATGAAGCTGTGGAAGATGAGTCCCGCTGCCTGCCATTGCCGCTGGAGGAGCCTCGCCAGAGCCAGAGAATATGAACTCTCCTGCTGCCCGCTGCTGTTGCTGATATGTCTTCTGTCTAAGATGTCTGAAGCCGCTGCCGGAGCAGCCTTGCAGGTAGGCCGCAGGCTGCCTCGACCTACCTACTAGGTCACCCACCATCCTGCCCATCTACCCTGTTTATGAGTACGGGGAATGGGTGCATGCCACCTTGGGAGAGCACGCATGCGCCTTGGCAGTGCACACATGCTCGCCCGGCGAGTGCGCATATGTTCACTTTGGGAGTGTGCACATGCGCTTTGGGTTGCGCGCATGCCTGCCTTGAGAGGGTGCACATGGCGATTGGGATTGCAGTCTTGTGTGTCTGGGAGTGTTGGCCTGGGCTCCAATGCTACGTAGCAACATGGGGATAGGGAAGAAGCACAGCCAGGGTGCCCGAAGCTAGTTCTTGGCCACGCCAACTTTTTCAGAAGAGAAATCATGGGGTAAAATGTAATTCTCGATATCTCGGCCATTTCTTCTTCCATTTAAAAACAGAAAACAGTTTAGGACAGGGCCAAATGTACCCCAACAGAATACCTTTGCCTTTTATATCACTTTAAGAAAACGAAATTATATTTATAAACACAACACATATATAAAAAATATAAAATTAAATATTCTAAAAAAAATGCAACCTATTATTACCAAATATGAAAGTATGAATTGAAACATACTAAGTTTACTCCAAATAAGTTTTCTCCAGACCTTTAGACACAGAGCACCCTCTGTCTAACTCTGTACTATCCCTATATTAAAAAGTGTGTTGTTTTTCTTTTATGAGGACATTCGGTTCCTTGTGACTTCCACCTTCTTATACAGTACAAGTGCTCCCAAATATAATATATATATATATATATATATATATATATATATATATCAATCTTCTAGTTATTTTTGTGGAGTTGGTGAGGTGAAATGTGTTACTTCTGTCGCATTTGCATTATGATAAGGAAGTCTGTGTGCATTTTCTGGTAATGGAGGCTGGTAACGATACTGGTATCCATACGCCCTCAGATGGTAGGTGAAATATTCCAACATATGCATTAATTCTGCATCTACATAGTGGTAAGATATGGCCAGGTCTGAGCAGCAATGAGGACCCTGTGAAATATAACATCAAGAAGTCAAATGACGGTAGCACCCCTTGCTGTGATATTTAAAAACACAGGAGGGTCCCTAAACTAGTCAGCATGGGGCAACCTGAGGTGGGAACACCAGATCTACTACTTACCTACTTTCGGAACTTCCAAGTACAAAGACAGTCATTGTTCTTATAGGGAGCCAGCCTCACACAGGACATGTCCACCCACTGGCTGAACCAGGAACTGCAGCTCCTGATCTTAGGTCTTGGTAAAGGTGATGAAAGTGGACTTTTCAGTAAGCCCAGCATTAAAGAGTTGTTTAAGTTTTCTTAGCATCTCACCTTTTGACAGGGGTCAGGAAACATCTGGCCACAAGCAGCAGCCACACCTCATCTGCTTGGAGACATGCTTCACTGTAGTGTAGAGCTGTTTCCTGACCACTGTCATAAAGAGCTCCATACCTGATATTCAGCTGAACTTTGAAAAATTTTGGCTCATGTACCCGCAGAGTGTGCAGCAGAAGCACGCTGCTGTGACCTACCTCTATCCACGATCCTCTTTTGTCAGTGGTGGCAGCAGCAGCAGTATTTGAGTCTGGCCCCAGCCAGGAATACAAAAAGATGGCCGCTGGCTCCCATGAGTGAGGACATTCCTAGTGTCGGCACCCATGGGAGCTGGCAGCCACCTTTTTGAACCCTGACTGGGGCCAGATTCAAATGCTGGCGCCACTGACAGCGGCAGATAGGGAAGAGGTAAATCACAGCAGCTTGCTTCTGCAACTGTAAGTGAAGCAGCCCATCAACCAGCTTTTCCATGTTCAGGCCGGACGCCAAACTTCTGGCTAAAGTCCGTGTTCAGGTTTGGGAACCCGAACTTTGCTGATCGGGTTCGTCCATCTCTATCCTACACCAATTATGCAAGAACTCTTACAGGAATATATCCTGGTTTAAAGCCTCTTAAAATCTCTCAAACAATCTATGCTATGTGGAAAATTCCTCTCCAACAGGTCAGCAATAATGGGTGTCTCCTGTTCAGGAGCATGGAAAATGCCACCACTTTGGCAATGTCACAATTTTTATTCTAAGGTAAAAGCTGCTCACACCATCATTGCACCTATAAAATACATGCCTCTTAAAGTGGATCAAAACCCATCTTGGATCGTCCTGGAGTTTATAAGAGTCCAGGGCCACCTGATTCCCTCTCCCCAGGGCATCCCGTTTTGCGATGCCCTGATGCTTAAATCCCTGAATCCCCAGTAAAACGTATCTATTAATCAATTCAATGGTGGCTACACGGGTTGTGGCTGTGCACCACTACTATACCTTTATATCTGTGCCAGGAATTTGTGAATGGCCTGTGCTGGCATGCCCTATGCGAGCAGGGATACAGCCATTGGTGCACTCGGCTCCATTCTGCTTCAGGTTATCCTCTGCTGTCTCTTGCCAAATTGCACTGATTGGTTATGTGTCAGTAAGTTTTCATGGGGGCTTGAGTGCTTTCACAAGAGGTGCGCCCCAAACAAGGATTTTAGTCCACTTTAAGCGGAAATCTAAGCATAGAAGCATAAGCCGGTGGTTTTAGCTCCCACCACGCTGTGGACCCAAATATGTAGCCAGACATGCTGACATATTTGGAATGTGATGACATCAATACTGCAAAGCTCCACTTGATGCAGTTTGTCTGTGGACTTTTGCTAGGGCTTAAAGAACTCTGCTGGGACCAGTTTATCTGACGTCGTCTGTCTCCACTATACACACGAGAAGAACAGTAACTGCAACACGGCCCATAAGGTCAGGGGGCCTCACCATCCTGCTTATGAGATTCTAGTCTAGTTATATACAGTACATTTCAGTTAAATCAACAGGAGCAAGGTTAATGAACCATGATGGGGCCCTATTTAATGTTCATACCAGGAACTTGTATTTAGCTACGCCCCTGCACACTAATTATTCCAATTGTCTAAAAATTCTTGCTGAAGCTGCTTTTATTAGGGCTATTTTACCCATTTAGCTATTTCTACCCAGTTTCACTAACAAGAGAGGCCCAAAATTGGCCAAGGTTAACAGGAGCAAGGTTAATGAGCCATGACGGGGCCCTATTTAATGTTCATACCAGGAACTGGTCGTATTTAGCTACGCCTCTGTACGCTAATTATTCCAATTATCCAAAAATTCTTGCTGAAGCTGCTTTTATTAGGGCTATTTTTACCCATTTAGCTATTTCTACCCAGTTTCACTAACAAGAGAGGCCCAAAAATGGCTAAAGGGCTGTTCCTGCAAACATAAAAAGTTTAGTCACTGTACCAAGATGGGTGTCCTTAACAGAATTTATTTCCGTAACAGGAAACATAATGTGAATTTTAGGTTTATGATCAAACCTTCCAGTTCAGGTTGCTTAATTAGTGGTGGATGGTGGGGCCTCCAAGAACATGGATCAGCCTGTCTTTTGAGGGGGCCCTGTGCCATGGTCAGCCTCAGGACATCTGTCCAGGACAACTTTAGGTTGAGCTGGAAGTTAGTAAGGGGGGGGGGCATAGGGGGTTCTCAGGCCTAGAAGGGTGAGACAAGAAGTATGCTTATCTTGGCTGAGAATGTACAGTCTCCATTTTAATCCCCGTTGCTCCAGACATTGGCGAGTTGGCAGGGGTTGGTGGGTGATTCCATGGGGGGCCTCTAACTTCCATGAGCTGTCTTTCAATCCTGTTGCTTCATCATGCTGATAGGGCATGGGTAGCGTGCAGCTGGATGCTGTGTTGGGATAGCTGGGATCCTCTGGCTTCACAGTTTGGGATGCTCCTCTGCTGGTTTGGGGCAGCATTGGTAAGTGGGTAGCCCTGGGCGACAGTGTCAACACCGACGGGTGTTCCCCTCTCCTCCATGCTGACTGGTGGCTGAGAAGGAATGGGAGGAGCTACCCTATAAAAGGGGAACAAGTGGGCATAGTTAGCTTATATCTGACAGTTAGGTGGAGGTAGTACTAAACCAGAGAGAAGGTTTTGGTTTCCCATAAGAAGAGACCAGAGTGGGTGGAGTCAGACTTTGGGCTAGAGGGAAGAGGGTGGAGTTTAGGCCTGGCAATATAAAGGGGAGGAGTCTATACATATACTGAGGGGCTTAATGGGTGGGGCCCATGGTATGTCACTGTGTAGGTCACCCTTAAAACCCCAGTTTCGTGCCAGTCTGGGAGTGGCAGGAATGGCTACCACAACTCAGTGTACTGGCTACCCTTTCCTCAGTGTGTCTTTCCAAGCGCTTTGATCACTAAAATGATAAATTAAAACCCCCTAACTACCCAGTGAGTCTTCATGTAGGTCTGAAGATGCTTGACTGCCCCATGGGCCCTTTTCATAGAGTAGACCACAAGTCCTAGTATGCAGGGTCACATTATACAGCTGGTCCCTTAGAAGGGACCCCTGCTTAGGCACAGATGGCTAGGATCCCCTACATTCATTATAATAAAAGATATGCTAACAAGTTAAAGAAAAACTATTAGCACAAAAAAGTTTAAAAAATTTGGTTTGTCACGACTGGTGAAGTAGACTCACTGTCCGCTGCCTGACTTGGAGAGTTCAATGGAACACAGAGTTGAAGGGACAGCTAGGCCCTCTGAGGCTGTCCCCAGTTCGTGACCACCGGGAAATCCAGGAAAAAGGTGTGCTCACAGTAAGCAGAAGAAACACATAGGTCTACTTGACCAGCAAAGGAGGATGGGGGATGGCAGAAACTCTGAATACACATGGCTGGACAAAAGAAGACAGAGTCTCTTGGACAGGAATCAGACTCGGCAGACTAGGTCCCTTCGACAGTAATCAGATGCGTTAGATGGGGTCCCTTGGACAGGAATTGGATGCAGCAGACTCGGTCCCTTGGACAAGAATCAGATGTGGCAGACGAGGTCCCTTGGACAGGAATTGGATACGGCAGATGGGGTCCCTTGGACAGGAATTGGATACACCAGATGGGGTCCCTTGGACAGGAATCGGATTCGGCATACGGGGTCCCTTGGACACGAATCGGATGGCCAGACGAAGTCCCTTGGACAGGAATCAGATGCGGCAGATGGGGTTCCTTGGACAGGAATCAGGTGCAGCAGACAGGGTCTCTTGGACAGGAATCAGATGCAGCAGACAGGGGCTCTTGGAAAGGAATCAGATGCAGCAGACGGGGTTAGATCTCAAGAGACTAGGAAAAATCATGTTGGTTCGGACACAGGCCTCAAACCTGTGTTGGATTTTGAATGCAAGGAACAGGAAGCGAGGTAGGGGCGTGATGTGTGATTGTTCAGTGCATCCACATCATCCCTACAGATGTGCGAGCCCTTTGATTGGAGAGAGGGAATTAGGATCACACCTGACTACAAGACGGCCGGCATTGCAGCGATGCAAGGGCAGCATTGCTGACATTATTCCCACCCCCTGATGGGTCTCCTCTGTCCCCAGGGTCGTCGCTTAAGGGGATACTTGGCATGAAAAAGAACAGGTACTGGATGCAGAACAGGCAGGACCCGGGCTGAATGCAGATACAGGCACTGCTGACTGGTGAACTGGAAACTGCTGCTGGCTGGTGAACTGGAGATTGCTGCCGGCTGGTGAACTGGAAACTGAGGCCTACTGGTAAACAGGAATCAGATGACAGACAGGGTCTCTTGGACAGAAATCCTATGCAGCAGACAGGGTCTCTTGGACAGGAATCAGATGCAGCAGATGGGGTCTGTTGGGCAGAAATCAGGTGGAGCAGACATGGTCTCTAGTACAGGAATCAGATGCAGCAGATGGGGCTAGATCTCAAGAGACCAGGAAGAACCATATTGTTTTTGTGCAGCAGGAAGCATCTGTACAACTTTCCTGAGCCCCACGATCAGGTCAGCGGTCGTGGTTTGTTCCTGTCAAAATGTCCACAGCCAGGGTCCCAAAAAGATGGCATCCTTCATAAGTGAGGACACTGGCAGCTGGCACTAGAAGTGCTGCTATCTGCTGCCAGTGTCCTCACTTATGAAGGATGTACTCATGGGGGAGGCTATCTTTATGAATTCGCCAAGCACTACTTGTGATAATTGTGATTAAACATTTCCATAACATAAGGCTTTAGAGCCCTTTTCAGATACAGTAGCTTCATTATTTTAAAAGAATAAAGAGAGCAGGACAAAGTTTGAAGGATATTCTTGAATCAAAATTCATAGATACAATGTGATTGTTACATATTTCTTTTGCATTATTATAATGATTCAATAAAGCACATTTTAGATGCTCTTAAAGGTACCAGTAAATGTCAATAGTTAGGCTAATTAGATTATAATATGCAAAATATGGTGCAATAAATTATACAAAGGCAAAATAAATTAGATTCAACTTTACAAAGAACACAACCTAATTACATAAAAAATTCAAAACCTGAAATTTTGAGAAGAGTAAAACAACCTACCTCTATAATGGGGTAATAGCAGTATTTAAAATAGACGTTGTCTTCAGGAAAATGTTTGAACATGTGATAATCTGGTGTGAATGGGTGAAAGGTCTCTCTTGCCTGAGTGTCTCTGGTATCTCCAGCTATGACTCCCATCCTCTCCATACATTTTCCAAGTTCCAGATCCTCCACTGAAGATGTGTGATTACAGACCCCTGTGCGAAACCCATCTATAAAGCGTTGCAAAGCCTCTTTGCTTAGAACATAGCCAGCTCCTCCACTCATGTAGCCCTGACTTACAAAAGGTTTGAAACGTTTTCCAAAGTATATTGGCTGGTCAGTTGTGTAATTGGACAGCATCCAACGTAAATTTTCCACCACAACATATGTATCATCATCTGCCTTCAAGAACCAATCAGCTTCATGGAAGTGGTTTTTGTGTATGTAATGTAAGGCATGAATAGTTTTCCAGTAGAGTTGATCTCTTCCTTCTCCGGTGTCCATACCAATAGTGGGGAAGCTTTCAATGGTTGTGGAGCTCACAAATAACGTTTTATCACAGTGACGAGCCCAAGAATGCTTGACATGAATAGTTCTAGACTCTAAGTAAGCTGGTGCTGTCATAATCCAACACAAGACACTCACTTTCTTTGATAGCTCATCACTCACACTGCTATCTGCAATTTCTAAGAATATATAAATGAGTGAATAAAAGGTTATTATTTGCTGATGGCTAATTTTAGTATTAGAGGACACAAACAGCTAGCAAATGAATTATACCGCGACAACAGAGTTACACCCTTTGATGTACAGAAAACATATTCTGAGTGCTCTGAGAGCCTAAAAACATGGAGAAATTAGTCCAAGAAATTACAGGCTGAGCTCAGCAATCCTCCATTGTGTACCATGTACCTTACCCATTCTAGGTTGGGGCAAGGAAATGTTTTGATCACTGATTGGCCACATATGCATAAAACAAAGTGTAAAGGTTCTGCCATTACTCTATTGTTCTACCTGCGGCCTGAATTAAGAAACCTATTATTTTTTAATATTGTCTTCTAATAATATTATAATAAATTAATATTGTAAACAGACATGGTAAAACCCTCAACCTGTGATACACGTACTCCAGAGGGTATACGTATACGACAGTGCTCCAAAGCAAACCTTCAGGGCCCGAAACCTAATCCCTTATTGCTTTAATATTGCCACATGGCCTGTGGCCCACCTATTTTGGTATTACTTATAATTAATCATGCCCTTCGGGGTCCTTGTTTGGAACGTTTTGTCTAAACATGCTTGAACTTCTGGGGTTCATGCTTGAACCACTGGATTAAAACATATAATATCCCTGGGTATTAGTTAGAATGCAACAAATGTTACCAAATGATTATAGGATACTTAAGAGATGAGAGCCCCACATAGATTGCATATACTAAGGATGGTGGCAAGTGCCTTTGAAGGTGTTAGGAGAGAAATGAACTGCTTAGGCTAGAAGATGATATGGTTGATGAGTTTTAAGGGCACTTTAAAGGAGCACTATCACAAAAAATGATAAAAATCCATTAATTAATATGCTGGATGGTGGGAGGAGGGGTCACCTTTACACCGGCATCAAGAAATATCCACCCAGGCTTGTTTTTTTAATTTCAATGAAAGGAAGAGGAGATCATGGGTGACATGTTCTGTCACCCCTGAAAAAGTAAACCTGTCACCACTGGATTTTATTCCTACCATGAGAGAACAAGCTTTGGCGGGAGTTTAATTTAGTCTCATTAGTCAATGTGTTTATATGGATTTTTAATATTACACAATTTCGCGATAATGCTCCTTTAAGGGCATGAAGTTTTGGATAATTGGAAAGCTCAGAAAAGCATATGGGAGGGCATTCCAAAGTAGCACAGTGCCACAAGCCATTCTAGAAACGAGAGTGGGAGGAAGTGATCAATGTTGGAAACAGAAGGAGGTCCTTGGTAGAGCAGAGGCTGTGTCTAGGTTGTTATTGTTGGATTAGTCAATAAATGTAAGAAGTAGCTCAGGCAGAGAGAGCTTTGTAGGCTAGATTTAGAATTTTAAATTTAATTCTTCTATATAATGGTAGGCAGTTAGGGGGAATTGGGGAGAGGAGCAACACTGGAGTGGTAGATGAGGCAAGCAGCAGTTTGGAGGAGTGCTGGTCAATATGCGAGCACATGTGTCAAACTCAAGGCCTGGGGGCTGCATGTGGCCCTCCAAGCCTTTTTATGTGGCCCTCTGACAGCTGGTACAGCATGGCGACGGAAAGTGATGCACGGTATTGCCTCTAATCCTGCGCCAAAATGCAGTTCCTATATAAGTTGCTGGTGCCTTTTTAAATTTCTGGGGAGAAGGTAGTAGTGTCTGCAACTGTTCTGTTCTGGTCTGCAAGGGGGGCTAAAGCAGTGGGTTGGGAACGTTCAGTGACTGTTCTGGGTAAAAAAAAAAAATCAGCATCTGCTTTGGGAAAGCGAATTCTGTTTCTGCATCTGTCCTGGGAAAAACAATTTTGCATCCTCATCTGTCCTGGGCAAAATAATTCCGTGGATATACTGGGCAAATTAACTCAGCATCTGCATCTATCCTGGGCAAAATAATGATGTGTCTGCATCTGTCCTGGACAAAATAATGATATGCCTATCCTGGACAAAATAGTTCAGCCTCTGCATCTGTCCTGGACAAAATAATTGTGTGGCTATCTTGGGCAAAATAATTCAGCACCTACATCTATATTGGCCAAAATAATTCTGTGGGTTATTATAAATTATTTCAGCATCTGCATCCCTAGGCAAAATAATTCAGCATCTGCATCTACCAGGGAAAAATAATTGTGGTGGTCCTAGGCAAAATATTTCAGTCCCTGTCTGCATCTGTCCTAGGCAAAATTATTTTGTGTCTATAACCCTACATTTGAATGTTTGCGTTTGCATTTAGTTTCAAGTTTGTTAATAACCAGCCCTTTTAGAGTGACCAGAATACTGGCCCTCAGTGAAAATGAGTTGGACATCCCTGACATAGAAGATTGTTCCAGTAGTCAAGAAGGTTCTGCCGTCTGCCGTCAAACAATATCCAATAAAAACCTTTGTACCCGAAAGACCACCAAAAAGCCTAAGAAACACTGTGCTAATGAAAAAGGGACAACATTAGTTTATTGCTGTGGTTGTCATTGGTAGCAGAGGGTGTGTTACTGGCCCCAAAAAGTTATGGGTGTTACCAGGAGCAGAAAGTTGAAGGTCCTCAAAGACTAGAGTATTTTTAAGATGAAAGAAGATTCTATATTTATTATAAGAAGTCTCTGCATAATGTTTGTGTTCAAGTTTAACACTAGCACTGTATGGGAGCACAACTGTGAGGGGTACAGATTGTTTTAACGTTTTCACTATTTTTTTACCAAACATATAGTACATAGACAATTGAAAATCCAATGCAACCAATTGCAAAGCAAAAACTATGACAGTAGAGTACAATAGGTTGGAGAGCTATGCCTATTCAGTGGTATTGAGTTTGGTGGTATAAGCCCAATGGAAATGCTTAAACCAGTGTTTATGCTTGTCTGATGAGATGGGTTGTGAGGGCAGTATTGAAAGTTTTGAGTGCTGGATTGAACAGGAGAGGGCATTCCAGAGAAGGGAAAAGGCATGTAAGTCCTGGAAACAGAAGTGAGAGATGGTGACCAGGGTGGAGGACTAGAGGAGAAAACCAGATGCAGAATGAAGGGTGCATCTGGGTTGATAGCATTGGATTAGAGATGGATTAGAGATAAAACGAAGGAAGGAACCTAGGTAGGTAAGAGAATTTTAAACTGAATTCTCTGTGAGACTTGTAGCCAGAGGTGAAGTAGATGAGGCAGGCAGCAGAGTTCAGAATAGACTGGAAGGGCACCAATCTGTTTATTGATTAGCCACCTTAGTTGTAGTATGACCAGAGCATGCACTAGAATTGTATTGGTGATGGGTAAGAAAAGGGAACAGTGAATGTGAGGCTTGAATGAAAGGTCTGAGTCTAGTTCTGTTTTGTCCATGTTTAGTTTGAGGAAGCAAGACAACGTAAAGGAGGAAATGGCTGTTAAACATTCAGGAAGGCGAGAGAGGAGGGGAGAGAGATTTGGGCCAGAGATATATATATATATGTGTATCATTGGCATAAAAGTGATTTTGGAAGCCTAGTGAGGTTAGACAAGACGGTAGGTATAAACTGAAAAAAGTAGGTTGCCAAGGATAGAGCCTTGCAGTACACCAACAGGCAAAGGATGCGGAGAGGAAACAACGTTTGAGTAGGATACACTAAGTTACTGGTCAGAGAGACGGGAGGAAATCCAAGAGAGGGCAAGGCCTTGAATTCCAAGAGAGGAGAACATATTGAGAAGCACATAATGGTCAACTGTTGATCAATATAGGTCGAGAAGAATGAGGACAGAGTAGTGGCCTTTAGATTTTGTGGTTATTAGAGTGACTTTAGTGAGAGCTGTTTCAGATAAGTAATTAGATCGAAAGCCAGATTGGTGGGGATCAAGCAAGGAGTTAGCAGGTAATGTGGCATTTCTGTGTGGACATGTTGTTTGAGAAATTTGGATGAGAAAGGCAGCCCTGAGAAGGGGAGATAACTGGTGAGGGCAGAGGGATACGGAGAGGGTTTATTGAGTTATAATCGCTTGTTTTTATGAAGAAGGAAATGTACCTGTGGAGAGGGAGATGTTAAATAGTGATGTTAAGGCTGGGCTGAGAGAAAGAGACAGTTGAGGGATAAGGAGGGATACTTTTTAGGCCAGGGGCTCCCGACCAATGGTAGGGGTACCACTGGTGGTACATGAGACCCTGTTAGGTTGTGTGTGTTTTAGTCACTTTAAATAACTGTTTTGTGTGCTTTTACTGCAATAATCCACATGCACCACCAACTGGAAAATGATAGGTGAAAAAAAGGTTAGGAACTGATCTAGGCAAAAATGTAACTCTTGTTTTATCCCCTTCTTTAATAGTTGTTCATTTTAGATTAAAACATTTCTAGCAACAAATCGAATAATTTACAAATAGTTTATTTGTTATTCCACTTCAGACCCCCATTCTATAAATGGCTGAATATCAGCATAGAATTGTATAGCTACCTCGTGTTACAGAGAACTCAATATTCCGTTGTATGGAAGGAGGATGGAAAAGTTGATTCAAGTACGCATTTTCTCCAATCCAGTAGAATGTTAGGAGGAAGCCAACAATAAAGCCAAAACTGCTTGGCAGCCATGACATCTGAGTACCGCAACATAACATTGTTTATGTCTGAAAATAAAATATATTTAAGTAACAAAGATAAAGGGACTGTCTAGGCAAGTTTAAAAAAAACAATGTGTTACTGACCTAAGTGGCAAGACACCATATAAATATGCTATTGAACTGCAAGAAGCCTGACCTAAAGCACCTCAGGATATTTGCAAGCAAAACATTTGTTCCCAAAGAAAAACGCTCAAAGTGGGAATCTCATGCAAAATAAGGGGTCCTGGTTGGGTATAGTGAAACCCCAAAAAGGATACAGGATCCTGCACCCACCCTGCTGAAAAAGAAAGCACTGAAGTCTGGATAAGCTCTGAAACCACCAAACAAGGCACAGAAGAACCAATTCAACCTCCCGTCAGATCAGAGAGGCCAAACAAAGGATATGTTCAGAACACTTCCTGAACCAGAGCCACAGTCTTGGCAGAAAAGGTAACAACTGTCTGTCCATGAGAAGATCAGTGTAAGGACTAAGCCCATTGATGTGAAACATCACCACCTGCCTGATTTAGTGGCGCATGGGAAACTTGAGTTTGTTAATTGTGAGACTGACAAGATGATATATGATGGCATGCCACTTTTCAGAGCCAAGTTTGAGGATTTAAGAACCTCAATGGGACTAACAGGATAAGAAGTTGTTGAGGGGGGTATGTGTGACTGTCTGGTGGTCAGGGTATTGATAAGTTAGTTTAAAAGAAAACCAGGAAGTCTTATGCAGACAATGTGACTTTATGCATAGTGTGTTTAACCTGCTAACAGAAAGGAGCTGTGTGTTCTTTGCTCCATACCAGAGATGTGTTGGTGATATATCATGATCTTGTTTATGTTCCTGATTATTTCTGAATAAACAGTTGCTAGATATGAACACGTCCACAGTTGTTGTCCATGTTGCTTACCAGTTGGCACATGTGACCACATCCAGAGCTGCAGTCCCCATTGTGGACCAGAAGACACGTCTGACCATGTCCAGAGATGCTGTGCACGTTGACGACCATTTGACCACATCCGGAGACATCTGTACAGACTTACAATTTTTCCCCCTTTATCCTCTGTGAAAACATCATGCAATGAGCCATTTCAAAGCATTTTAAAATTTAAGACGGAATGTAAATAATGTGTGTTCTCTAATCAAAGCAGCTGGCTTTGCTTCTATTCCTGGGCATGGCTGACGTGAGAAGGGCGTGTCATGGCGCAACTCCAACCCTGGGATCATCATGACCTGACCCACCTTTGACTGACTGAGGCTGGACCCAGAGGGACATACTGCATGGATCCATGGTGACTATCTTGTCTTTCTGCCCACAGTGGCATTTCCTGTCCAAACCGCTGTACTCATTCTCCTGCCTTTTTTTAGCAAAATAGTCATTCAGCACCATGTGAGAAAGTATTTCTGTATATTTTTAGACAAGACGCTTAGTGCTAAGCAAATAAAACAAAGCACAAAAAGCATTTAATAGTCGTAATTAAACTAAATTCAATTATCCATGTCTTTCTCGTCCAGTCTCCATCAAGCAGCAGTCTCTTCTTCCTATGCCGGGTTGTGGGCTTCCTCATCCATTGCTGGGGTCTTCAGGGCCAGTGGAAGCATCTGAAGCAAAATTTAGTGCAGATGCTTCAGGGAAAAATCCATAAATTACCTCCTTAACAGATCACAACATTTGCTATAGGTGTTGCTTTTATTAATCTAAATTTTACTATACTTACCTTATCTTACCTTGTCAGCATGATGTATATCTCAGATGCCCTGCCAGCATCTGGAGTGAAGAGGGACACAGGTCCCCCCCCCCTTTTTCTTTGGCATCTTCCCAAGGGTAATGACTGGAGCCAGGGAGGGGAGCTTTGATACCACATAGACCTGTGGTGAAACTAAATGTAACTAGGTCCTAGTGCAAACACTGAATAGGGCCTCACCGTGACTCATAAAGTAATATTTTTCTATTCATCTTAACTGATACAACTAAAGGTGAAACACCATAGACAAATGAAGCTTCTTTTTCTTGCACATGATACCACGAGAGCACAAAGATTAAAAGAGTGGAGGAACACCAATGGTGGGGCTGGTTGCCTCAGGGGGTGGGGCACATTTTTTTTTAATTTTTTAATAAACAGAAATAAAAAAGCCTTACCACATGTCTCTTTCATTGAAAAAAACAGAATTCATATATGCTGTAATTTATTTCCCTTCCACAGATGCAGGAGTAAAATGAAAAATTCTCATGCACATCTATAAAATCTTGCCTGTCCTCTCGCACCACTTAATTAATGCATAAAATATTCGGGTGGTTTGATGAATCACACAACACCCAAACATTTTCTGTTTGTGAGTGGAGCCAAGAGCTTTTCTCAAGTACTTTTGCATAGTGCTGAAACGATCCTTATGTTTCACAGTTTAATGGTCTTCCTGTGCATTTTGGGGGCATTTGGCTGCTTTAGGTGCTTTCTAAAAAAACTGAAAACACCACCACACTGAGATTAGAGGGTTGAAGGAGATTTCGCTGCTGGGCCACACATGCACCGTGGGATCACGGGGTAGGTATTATGGGTGACCGATTTGGGATGCCCCATGGGTGGGTATCCACCCAAAGTTACCCTAGGTCCTGTTTTGGCCCATTTTAAGGTCAAGGACAGTGTAGAACAAACACAGAAAGGCACCCCCAAAATAAAGCTTCATAAACAGTGTTGGGACGAAGCCATAGAAGTTCAGGTGCCTGAACTTGATCCGAACCCAAACCCCAATGCCAACACCACTGATTTCAATGGGGATCTGAACTTTGGCTGGTGATTCGGCCTATGAGACAGAATCGGACCGGATCTGTTACAAAAAGAAATTGTAGCGGTGGGTGGGTGGTGGCGGCGGCGAGTGAGGGGTATGCTTTAACCTAATGCAGAGTCTGCAGCACACAGGAAGCTGCGGTACATTTACCTGACCGGTGGTCAGGGTTGGTGTCTTTTCCATAGCCGAGGCTTCAATAAGATTGCTGAGTGAGGACACTGGAAGCTTATTGACGCCCCAGCCATTGACACTGATCGGCATCTCAGGTATGTGTACATGCGTTTCTTACGCTGCATCTGTATTTGGTTAAAGTGCACCCCTGACTCGCCGCTATGGGCTTAGCAGCCCATCAACCAGCTTTTCCGGGTTGGGCTGAACGCTGAACTCGAACGCAGACTTCTGCCTGAAGTCCATGTTCGGGAACTCTCAAAGTTTGGTACAAGCTCAAACTTTGTGGTTTGATTCACCCAACGCTATTCATAAACACAAGTATAGGAGTAAGAAGATCATGTATGTTAATCTGCTTACAATCGTAGTGTACATGGCTGAACACCAGATGGCATTACATTATAACAACTATTATGTCAATATCCATAAATATTCCAGATGTACAACGTGCATTCTCAACAACAACAGACCTATGCTGCACACCTTGTTAATATATAACAGTTTTTAAATGGAATGGCGTCTGGTGTCCACCTACGTGTGGTAATATAGTAAGCTGATTTACATAAATAGCTTCCTTACTGCTGTACCTTTGCAAATGAAGCTTTATTTTGGAGCCACATATTTTCCTTGAAAATAAACAAGCATTATTGAAAAGAATGGTCCAATAAAATTCACATACATATGCAAGATGTAAGGAGGAAGTTATATAGTGCACCCTGCATCAAAAAATCCCTCCATAAGCTTGTTTGCTTCTTTTACTGGTAGAACATTCAGAAGTGAGAGATTTGAATGTACATTTCAGCTTTTATAGGGGAAAGACTCTAGCCCATCAAGTTCAGCCTGTATATCTCCTTCCAGTGGTTTAGTAGCCAAAGCTGGAAATGTTATTACATGCCAGGAAGGCATGCAGGCCACATATGAACGCTTTAAGTGTATCCTTCATTACTACCTCCTCTGGCAGCGAGTTCCATAGTCTCATTGCTCTTACAGAGAAGAATCCCCTCCTACGACAGTGGAGAAAGCACCTTTCCTCTAACCTTAGTGGATGCGTTTGGGTTATGGTTACACTCCGGGGTATAAATAGATTGTGGGACAGATCTTTGTATTGATCACAAATATATTTATACATAGTTATTAGATCACCCCTCAGGCGTCTTTTTTCTAAACTAAATAAACCTAACTTTGACAATTTTTCAGGGCACTTTAGTCCCTACGCTCTATTTATTACCTTTGTTGCCCTCCTGGGCATATGTGCACTTCAGTTCTGATATATCCTTCTTAAGCACAGGTGCCCAGAACTGTACACAGTATTCCATATGAGGTCTGACCAGTGACTTATACAGGGGTAAAATGATGCTCTGGTCATGTGCACATATGCCCATCTTGATGCACTTCTTGATCCTGTTTGCTTTGGCAGCTGCTGCCTGGCATTGATACTACAGCTAATTTTATTGTTAACTAAAACCCCTGGGTCATTTTCCATTGTAGTTTTACTAAGCATTTCTTTATTTAGTGTGTAATCATGGTACAAATGTCTCCTTCCCATGTGCATAACCTTACGTGTATCTGTGTTAAACTTCTTTTGCCATTTAACGGCCTATGCTTCCAATTTATATAAATATGTTTGTAGCTGCCTGCCCTCTGTCCTGTCCTGTCCTCTTTTGTGTTAATTACTTGACACAGCTTAGTATCATCTGCAAAGATTGAGACTTTACTATTTAATCTGTACCCTATGCCATTATTATATATGTTGAAGAGAAATGGGCACAGAACTGACCCTTGTGGTGCTCCACTAGTAATGGCGACCCAATCTGAGTGTGTACAATTGATAACCACCCTCTGCTTATGATCATTAAGCCAATTTCTCCCAGTCCAAGCATTCTCATATTTTGTACCAATATTTTATGTGGCACAGTATCAAATGCTTCAGAAAGGTCAAGTTATGTGATATCCAATGACTCCCCCTGATCCAATCTTGAACTTAGCTCCTCAAGAAAGCTGATTAAGTTTGTCTGGCAGGAGCGATTACTCATTAATCCATGCTGATATGGAGTAATAATTTCATTTTTTACCATGATACTCCAGGATACTATCCCTTAAAAGGCCTTCAAACAACTTGCCCACCACAGATGTTAAACTTACTGGTCTGTAGTTCCCAGGTGCCCCTTAGACCCCTTTATGAATATTGGCACCACATTTGCTAAGCGCCAATCCCTCTAAACAGCCCCCGTAATTATTAAATCTACAAATATTAGTAATAATAGCGTGTCTATTACTGTACATAACTCCCTTAGAACATGGGGATGTATGCCATCTGGTTTTGGAGATTTATCGATTTTTATCTGCTTGCATTTCACCTGGCATGTCACATTCTTTTGTGAATTAGGAAGCAAAGAAGATGTTTAGTAAATTTGCTTTCTCCACATTCCCCTCTAATTGTGCCCCCTCCTTGCTTTTTTATGGAGCCCATACCCTCAGGATTGTATATTTTACTGTTTATGTAGCAGTCTTATGAGTCGTATGAGCTTACAGAACACCTATCTGAATGTTCCATATGATGCAAATAACAATAACTGTCTGTTAACTGGCATTTCTAATTTACATTTCAGACTGAAATAGGAAACTGAAACTCCTTTGATGTCTGCTTATAGCCTTCTACTGCTTTTTGGGTTTCAAATATCTTAATAGTGTTAGGCTGCTGCTTAGCAGAGCCTATGGCTGCTGTGTTTAGGGACAAGGTTAGAGGAGTCTGGGTATTTACAAAGCTTTCTCTGGCCTTTCCTAACAATAACTGTAAATAAGTTTTCACTTTAACAGGCTAATTAAGGCATGAGACCTCAATCACAAATCTTTTACTTTTACAAACTTTTTCAAGGTTCTTTCTTTGCACCAAACCAACACAATACAGATATTTTTTAAAATGTGGTAAAGTGTGAGTCATCTTTAACTTTATGCCTTTTGCGGTCAGTTCATCTTCGACTTGCTTAACTCCCTACAGTAACAGTAATACTTTTTTGCATTTCACTGTTTCTTTGAGATGGTATGTTCTAACAAACCAGAACTATCCCCTCGATTCAAAGAGCAAAAGTTAATTGATTTCGTATCGAGAATCGTAAGTTTGGGTGGGTGTTTGTCATTTTTCCCTGTTTTTTTGGCCATTTCCGACTCGCACGAGCCTACGTACGAATGCGTATATGCTCTTACGATCATCGCAAGTTCGTTCGTAAATTTTAGGATCAAAACGTAAAACTTAGGATCAAATCCTAAAACTTAGGATCAAAACGTAAAACTTAGGATAATTGGATGTGTTTAGGTGTGATTCAGAGAACAGTTTTCAAACCTCTAAATACGTTTTAAAAGAAAGCCACTGCCGACACCTTTTAGCAGTCGTATTGCTGTTCTTGAACAGGTTTTTTGGCTATGTGGAGGAGTCTGCGCGTCTTGAGCTCCAATGAACTGCATGTATCAGCATGGCCGAGGCCATAAATTGTATAGCAATGCATACCTGATTCATGTATGCCTTATAAAAGCATTTTAATGTGGACCTTAATTAGTCCTTTGCATGTAAACCTTTATTTGGCAATATATTTGCGTTAATTAAAGAAACTTACGTCCTTTGGTATTTATTTTTAAATTGATGTACTAGAATAATATTTTTAGATTGCATTTATTGGTGTAGTTGTTTACCTTTGCTTTGTTTAATTATTTAAGCACATCTTTGGTCAGATGCATCACACTTACTGAGGAGAGGAGAGCGGGATAAAGTGCAGGATGTGGGTTACTGCTGTATTTTGCACAGACACAGCAGAGCTGGGGGCACGGAAAGGTCAGAAATCAAAGAATCCAGAGCAACACAGTCACAAGGCCCTTTCTGTTTGCAGGCTGCCCGATAATACCTGAGCCGCCATCTTGGCTGTTTCTAGGCTCCTAACATGCAGAAGTTGCTGGGTGTTTTTTAATATTTGAGAGCAATCTGTATGTAGAGGGTGTGGGTAACCACACACAAAATTTTAAGTTGTACCATTTGAAGCCTAAATATTAAAATTAAATCCACAAGTAAAAAATGCAAGTTAACTAAAAATTAAACAAAGTAAGATTTACTTATGCAAATGCATTCATTAATGGTTGGTTACTACAAAATGAATGAAATAAAGAAAAATAAAAGACCAAATATTTAGAATGCACTTTAATGAGGTAAGTTTGTAGAGCGCAGCCGCAAGATCAGAAGGATTTACGTCCAGACAAAAAAGGAAAAAGGGCAAAACCAATGTTGCAACCTGAGAAATGAAACGGAAAATTCAGGATGGAAACTGACATAGGTCTGATTCCCGAACTGCCATACGAACGGACATATATTTTAGGATAGAAACGTATTTGCTTATAGAATCACTCGCAAGTTCATACGAACGCACGAGCGGACGTGAAAAATAGGATGATCGGCACCCAAATCCAAGCTGTTACATGTTTCTTTGAATCGACCCTTATAAAAGGTGTGAGCTCAATTCAGTCAGCTGTGAAGCTGAAGGATACAGGTTACAGGTGGTACTTCTAATAGGAAAAGACTGCCTCTGCACATGGCCACCACTGAATTTGTGTGCTGTCCTCATGGAAACAAGATCCCCGTGGTTGGAAAGTAAGTGAAAGTAAGTGCTATTTAAACATTTAATTGCCAGCCTACCTTGAGATTATGTCACTCTGTAGTGCCAGACCATTTTTTACTATTCTGCGCTACACATGTAGCTGGGGTTTTATGAAGGGATTTCCAGGGATTTTATATATTGTTTTGTTTTTTTACATGAAATATTTTGTTTGGCCTTGTTTTAGTGTATTGTAAACATTTTGGGTGAAATATGTGTAAAGAAATAGAAATAAAATGTTTTTTTACAATTTGTAGTATTTTTTGTAACAAAGAATGTAAGTTTTCCCAAAAAATCATATTGCATGTAAAAGCCCCATTTCTTCCGGTTACAACGGCATCCCACATATGTTGGTCGACACCCTTTCCTGCCCAAGAGGTGCTATGCGCACCTTGCAGTTTTTCAAGAAAAAACATCCTTTAGTTTGAAATACTCCCTACAAACTATATATATTCTCTGGAAGCACACACCTCAAGCTTTCAAGGTGTACCAGGCTTTTTGACATGGGCACAGTTTTGTGGAAGTAATCCCTCAATGAATTATTTGGTTAAATAAAAAGGCAGAATCACATTTTCCTAAAAACAAATATGTAAACCAGAAAAAAAAAATTAAAACTGAAAAAAACAAGGTCCCCTGAACAGAACAATATCCAACTTGCATAGGTACTTTCAAGAGTAGAGTAAAGTAAAGTAAAGCATGAATGTAATGCTTTACAATAAGGGGCCCTATCTTTTTAAGGGTTAAAAACCCTTATAAATCCACCAAAAATGTTATGGGGTTCCCCTTACCCAGCATAACCAGCCTGGTTACCAGCTATGCAGCTTGTAGAAGAGGGTGCAAGGGCCAGCCTCGGTGGATCCCACCCTGCAAGGCTACAAGCCCGCGTAGCCTTGTGACCCCATGGTCCTATGCCCCTCCGGGCTTTGGGGAGACAGGTAATGGGGGGGTAATGGCAAGACTTGCCAGCCACTGAGCCATGTGAATAGGGGTCTCATGGATCCCTTACCAGTTCACAAAGGGTTAACTGTAAGATAAAACACACCACACAGAGAAAAATTACTTTATTTAAAAAAAAAATCTTTACTCGTCTCCGATCATCAGCTCATCTGTCCCTCACCGATCTCAATGACAGATACAGTGATCACTGGAGGGGGGTTGGGGAGGCAGGGGATCAGAGGATCACCATGTCTTTCAGGCTGGAAGCACGATAACATCAGTGAAGTTGAAGGGTTTAACTGTACCCTTGGGCATCCTGATTTGGGATGACTTGTGAAACCCTGCCATACCTTGACTACGTTCCTATAGCTCAGATGTGGCTCTGCTTCAATTAGCTTCTTTGCCACCCCTACATCCCTCTATGGCTCTGAGTGTCCATGCCAGTCATTCAGTTAAGTCAAACACTAGCAAGCACAGACCTAGGCAGACATGAGAGATGCCATTGCCATCTGTGCATGTACCATGAGTCTGGCTGTAAAAATATTGGGTGACTCATGGGAATTAAAACAGCAAGCATTCAAAATGGGGATGCCCCAAGTGTGGGTATTTAAGCAGACCTAGAGTTTTATAGACCACTTTAAAGCAGAACAAAATCCTAAGTGTCCAACCCTAGAATCTGAAAGATTCCAGAGCTGGCCACTGACCTTGCCCTGCTTTGTGATGCCCCCCAGATCAGCCTTAATAACTCACCTTTTCCCGGTCTAATGGCACATGCGTGGGCTCTTGTCTAGTCACAGACTTTTGTGGTGACTATTTCATTCGGCAAATGGCTCTTATTGTTTTCAGTGAAGAGCAGGAGCAACCACACCCCCCCCAGTTTGTTCCACTTTAATGTGTTCTGAAAGAGTGCTGATTTAATAACCCCCATCCATCCCAAGGAAAGGTAAATGGTTAACTGTATTGGAGAATATTTAATCTCCTGCTTATCTTAAACTTTGGATCCAATCAAATAAGCAGGTGCCTGTGTGATGTCCTCTGCTCCTGCATCCAAACGAGTGAGTAATTTGGGGTTTATTTATCAAGGGCTTGCACCAGGTAGTGTCTGACGAGCGCCAGGTACCGCCAGCTAACGGCGGCTACCGACTCAAGTACGCCCGGCGGCGGTCACAATGACGCATTTATCACGCTAAATGAGGCTAGCGCCGGCGAGAGCGTAAGCTAGCGCGGGATTCATCATGTAGCCGACTGCAACGAACAGCGCCGCTGCTAATCCCATCACAGCGACAGGTATGACCTGGCGCTCCCTGGCGTTGTCCAATGCATTTCAATGGAGCAATCTTTAAATAATCATAATTAATTGCTATTAATTTTTTTTTTGTTTTTTTTAATGTCAAAAATTCTGTGACCACTTCTGCAATGTTAGAATGTAAAAAAAAAAAAAAATTAAAAATTGTGCAGAATTGATATTACAGGTCTGATATTAATGTATTCATATTACAAAATGTTTAGAAAAACTTGTATAATTTTTACATTTAAAAAAATGGTTGTTTGGGGGTTAAAAACTACTTTACACACATCGCCGCCAGCGCTCTGGGGTTTAAACAAGGAATTCACAGCGCGAGAAATTTTTGAGCGTGTTTTGTTAATGAATCTGCAGCAAGCCGTTCGCTCTGGCCATTCGCTGTCAGGCGCACCCATACAACGCGGAACCTGTGAAACATCGACCCCTAACCCCGTATTCAACATTACCGCACACCGACTGAGTCGCTGTCAACAAGCAAACCCCGGCCAAGCACAGCGAATACTAGCTGGCGCTGTGAAAATCACGCTACTGGCGCTCATCTGTCGCTACCTGGCGCTATTAATGAATCGGCCTCTTTGTATTACTGCTGGGAATCCCAGGGGGATAATGTGCATGCTGTAGCTGGGTGGACTCACAGTCATGCTGCAATAATTATAATATTTTTTTATTTATATAGTGCCAGCATATTGCACAGTGCTTTACAATCAGAGTGTTCACATACAGTGTAATAAATTACATAACAATAATGAGTCAGCAATCACAACACAAGTAATGAGGGCACTTTATGGTTATACCTTATACTGAAATACTGAAATATGTACATAGGCGTATATTCGTTGGTTATGTCCAGAATATGACCAGGAAGTTGCAAGATAGGATGCTTGTAAAAAATATAATAAACCTGAGCTGCCACCATTACTGAACATGAAGCAAATACTAAATAAAACAAATGCTAAACAGAGAATAATTGTAAAATGTAAATCTTCTGTGTCTTCTGTGCACATGGTAAAAGGTTTCCTCACTGTATTGGTAAATTATGCTAACTGGAATGAGCCTGGCAGAACAGGTCTTTTGAATTTCTTAAATACATCTTAAAGAGGAACTATGGTCAGAAATTATCATATTCCCTCTTTAATATGCAGCAGGGGGGCAGCGCCATCCAGACTGCCCTGTTGTGCATCGCATCGGAAAAACAAAGAATCGGTCGCCCAGGTACTCACACTTCAGGGATCTCTTTCTAAGGATCTAGGGATCTCTCTCTGCCACGGACAGAGCCGGCAGCGCTGATAAGCTCGGTTGCCAGCCACACTGATAGGCTGCTGACACCAAGGTAACTGCGAGCAGCCTATCAGCGTGGCCAGCTCCCGAGTCTATCAGCATGGCCGTATACTATGGGAGTACCAAGCTATGGGCCAGAAAAAAACATTCTCACTTACAGGGCTTGTGGCTTCAGTAAAAAACAACTAAACAGGACCCTGACTAGGAAGATTCTAGTGAAAAAACGAACAGAGATTTTCTGGCCCGGACCAGGACAGCTACTGCCTGTCAACCAACTGGAACAGGGCCAGCTCCTTAGTTTTCTGGGCCCCTGGGTGACAGAGCCTCAGTGGACCCTCTCATCACTATATAATATTCAGCAAACAAGCATATGAATCCTGTACAGAAATTAGGGGCCTTAGTTTGTTTACAATTACAATCGCATGTATTAAACCCCACGCCACATCAAGGCATCCCTTTCGGTGGGGTCCCTACTCCCAACTTTGGACACTCAGAAATAGGAGTAGGCAACCCAGTAAAAGGGGCACATTGACGGGATGTGGGGACACATGCAATTGCAACTGTATGCAAACTAAGGCCCCTAGTTTCTGTATAGAATTCATATGCTGGCTATTATATAGTGATGAGAGGGTTAAACTGGGCTGTAAATTGGTTTCCAGACCCTGAATAATGTTGTATAAATATTAGTGATGGAGCAACTCCCAACCCCTTTTTACTAAGAGTGCAGTGACCTTGATTGTACAACACCACCCTTGGGTAAATTTTTTGGCAGAATAATTTAGTAAAATAGATTTTCTATAATGTTTGAATGCATAGCATTGGTGGGAGCTTGGATGGGTTAAGTACTGGGTACATTGTTATTATGTGGAAATGATGGGGAAGGGCTATGAATCAGTGTTAAGGAAACCTTGATATGTTTTTCACACTAATGATCAAAGTTCTCAGTTGAGTTGGCAACATGTCTGCCTTTAAAAAGTTTGTCAAGGAAGAGGAAACAACATACTGTATGGGGAGGGGGATGCAATGTAACCTCACAACTGATTCCACAATGGTGGTCATACTAATTATTGGGTAAAGCAAGGTTCATTTGGAGGTGATTTGCAACGTGCTTCTATGTGAGCCTTCATACTCAACGCAAAATAAACATGCAAAACAAAATGCTCTGGTTTAAAAAGAAAATCACCTCCATAAGTGATGGAATGTTTACAGTGAGGTACAGACATTTAACAGAAAGATTATGAGCACCGTAGGAGCTTACAGAACACCTATCTGAATGTTCCATATGATGCAAATAACAAAAATAATACTTAAAGGAGCATTATCGCGAAATTGTGTTATATTAAAAATCCATATAAACACATCAGATAGTGAGGGTCACTTATACATCCAAACTGGTTTATTCTGTCCTGGTAGGAATACAATCCAGGGTGACAGGTTTAATCTTTCTTATCTTTGTGTTGTGTGTAATCATTTAAATGCTCACAGAGACGCAGGATGCAGTTCACTCTGCAGGACACACCCAATGTGCACATTGCTTTAACAAATAATTAGCATGGCCCCCAAAGTGTCACTGCCCTTACACTAAAAAATCCCCCCATATCGGTGCAAGAAGCCTTTCCTTAGTGGATGACCCTTTGTAATGTTTACAGTCCTTGACAGGGCCGTATTTGGTGTTCATAGTGCCCTAGGCACTTTAAGAGCTTGTGCCCCCTTTTTTTAAGTTAGGTCACTGTCCCTATAAAAAAGTGTGTAGAGGGAAAGGGTGCAATGGGCTAGATGCAGAGAATGTGTGTGGATTAGGGCACAAAGGGGGAAATCCAGAGAAGCAGACAAGCATGTTCCATCTTTTACGGCATTCTGACATACAGGAGTCACATGACCACACCAGTGGAGGGGAGATGCTCTGGACTGTGTTCGACCTATTGCCCCGCCCCCCTTCACACAAATACACTCCGCACCCTTCTGTGGCTGGGAGGGTGTGCTTGTTAGGAAGCATTAATGTTCTGGCTATGAGATTTTTAATTTCTTTTCTTTACTACAGTAGTAAGAGCAGTGTCCCCCCCTTCCAGGTTGCCACCCTAGGCACGTGCCTAGGATTGCTTAATGGTGCCACTGACCTTGCCCTGCTTTGTGATGCCCCCCATATCAGCCTTAATAACTCACCTTTTCCCGGTCTAATGGCACATGCGTGGGCTCTTGTCTAGTCACAGACTTTTGTGGTGACTATTTCATTCGGCAAATGGCTCTTATTGTTTTCAGTGAAGAGCAGGAGCAACCACACCCCCCCAGTTTGTTCCACTTTAATGTGTTCTGAAAGAGTGCTGATTTAATAACCCCCATCCATCCCAAGGAAAGGTAAATGGTTAACTGTATTGGAGAATATTTAATCTCCTGCTTATCTTAAACTTTGGATCCAATCAAATAAGCAGGTGCCTGTGTGATGTCCTCTGCTCCTGCATCCAAACGAGTGAGTAATTTGGGGTTTATTTATCAAGGGCTTGCGCCAGGTAGTGTCTGACGAGCGCCAGGTACCGCCAGCTAACGGCGGCTACCGACTCAAGTACGCCCGGCGGCGGTCACAATGACGCATTTATCACGCTAAATGAGGCTAGCGCCGGCGAGAGCGTCAGCTAGCGCGGGATTCATCATGTAGCCGACTGCAACAAACAGCGCCGCTGCTAATCCCATCACAGCAACAGGTATGACCTGGCGCTCCCTGTCGTGGTCCAATGCATTTCAATGGAGCAATCTTTAAATAATCATAATTAATTGCTATTAAATTTTTTTTTGTTTTTTTTAATGTCAAAAATTCTGTGACCACTTCTGCAAAGTTAGGTTTTTTTTTTTAAGTAAAAAAAAAAAAAAAAAAAAAAAAATTGTGCAGAATTGATATTACAGGTCTGATATTAATGTATTCATATTACAAAATGTTTAGAAAAACTTGTATAATTTTTACATTAAAAAAAATGGTTGCTTGGGGGTTAAAAACTACTTTACACACATCGCCGCCAGCACTCTGGGGTTTAAACAAGGAATTCACAGCGCGAGAAATTTTTGAGCGTGATTTGTTAATGAATCTGCAGCAAGCCGTTCGCTCTGGCCATTCGCTGTCAGGCGCACCCATACAACGCGGAACCTGTGAAACATTGAGCAAGCAAACCCCGGCCAAGCACAGCGAATACTAGCTGGCGCTGTGAAAATCACGCTACTGGCGCTCATCTGTCGCTACCTGGCGCTATTAATGAACCGGCCTCTTTGTATTACTGCTGGGAATCCCGGGGGGATATTGTGCATGCTGTAGCTGGGTGGACTCACAGTCATGCTGCAATAATTATAATATTTTTTTTATTTATATAGTGCCAGCATATTGCACAGTGCTTTACAATCAGAGTGTTCACATACAGTGTAATAAATTACATAACAATAATGAGTCAGCAATCACAACACAAGTAATGAGGGCACTTTATGGTTATACCTTATACTGAAATACTGAAATGTGTACATAGGTGTATGTTCGTTGGTTATGTCCAGAATATGACCAGGAAGTTGCAAGATAGGATGCTTGTAAAAAATATAATAAACCTGAGCTGCCACTATTACTGAACATGAAGCAAATACTAAATAAAACAAATGCTAAACAGAGAATAATTGTAAAATGTAAATCTGTAACCAAAAGGGTGACAGAGTCTTCTGTGCACATGGTAAAAGGTTTCCTCACTGTATTGGTAAATTATGCTAACTGGAATGAGCCTGGCAGAACAGGTCTTTTGAATTTCTTAAATACATCTTAAAGAGGAACTATGGTCAGAAATTATTATATTCCCTCTTTAATATGCAGCAGGGGGGCAGCGCCATCCAGACTGCCCTGTTGTGCATCGCATCGGAAAAACAAAGAATCGGTCGCCCAGGTACTCACACTTCAGGGATCTCTTTCTAAGGATCTAGGGATCTCTCTCTGCCACGGACAGAGCCGGCAGCGCTGATAGGCTCGGTTGCTGACACCAAGGTAACTGCGAGCAGCCTATCAGCGTGGCCAGCTCCCGAATCTATCAGCATGGCCGTATACTATGGGAGTACCAAGCTATGGGCCAGAAAAAAACATTCTCACTTTCAGGGCTTGTGGCCTCAGTAAAAAACAACTAAACAGGACCCTGACTAGGAAGATTCTAGTGAAAAAACGAACAGAGATTTTCTGGCCCGGACCAGGACAGCTACTGCCTGTCAACCAACTGGAACAGGGCCAGCTCCTTAGTTTTCTGGGCCCCTGGGTGACAGAGCCTCAGTGGACCCTCTCATCACTATATAATATTCAGCAAACAAGCATATGAATCCTGTACAGAAATTAGGGGCCTTAGTTTGTTTACAATTACAATCGCATGTATTAAACCCCACGCCACATCAAGGCATCCCTTTCGGTGGGGTCCCTACTCCCAACTTTGGACACTCAAAAATAGGAGTAGGCAACCCAGCAAAAGGGGCACATTGACGGGATGTGGGGACACATGCAATTGCAACTGTATGCAAACTAAGGCCCCTAGTTTCTGTATAGAATTCATATGCTGGCTATTATATAGTGATGAGAGGGTTAAACTGGGCTGTAAATTGGTTTCCAGACCCTGAATAATGTTGTATAAATATTAGTGATGGAGCAACTCCCAACCCCTTTTTACTAAGAGTGCAGTGACCTTGATTGTACAACACCACCCTTGGGTAAATTTTTTGGCAGAATAATTTAGTAAAATAGATTTTCTATAATATTTGAATGCATAGCATTGGTGGGAGCTTGGATGGGTTAAGTACTGGGTACATTGTTATTATGTGGAAATGATGGGGAAGGGCTATGAATCAGTGTTAAGGAAACCTTGATATGTTTTTCACACTAATGATCAAAGTTCTCAGTTGAGTTGGCAACATGTCTGCCTTTAAAAAGTTTGTCAAGGAAGAGGAAACAACATACTGTATGGGGAGGGGGATGCAATGTAACCTCACAACTGATTCCACAATGGTGGTCATACTAATTATTGGGTAAAGCAAGGTTCATTTGGAGGTGATTTGCAACGTGCTTCTATGTGAGCCTTCATACTCAACGCAAAATAAACATGCAAAACAAAATGCTCTGGTTTAAAAAGAAAATCACCTCCATAAGTGATGGAATGTTTACAGTGAGGTACAGACATTTAACAGAAAGATTATGAGCACCGTATGAGCTTACAGAACACCTATCTGAATGTTCCATATGATGCAAATAACAAAAATAATACTTAAAGGAGCATTATCGCGAAATTGTGTTATATTAAAAATCCATATAAACACATCAGATAGTGAGGGTCACTTATACATCCAAACTGGTTTATTCTGTCCTGGTAGGAATACAATCCAGGGTGACAGGTTTAATCTTTCTTATCTTTGTGTTGTGTGTAATCATTTAAATGCTCACAGAGACGCAGGATGCAGTTCACTCTGCAGGACACACCCAATGTGCACATTGCTTTAACAAATAATTAGCATGGCCCCCAAAGTGTCACTGCCCTTACACTAAAAAATCCCCCCATATCGGTGCAAGAAGCCTTTCCTTAGTGGATGACCCTTTGTAATGTTTACAGTCCTTGACAAGGCCGTATTTGGTGTTCATAGTGCCCTAGGCACTTTAAGAGCTTGTGCCCCCTTTTTTTAAGTTAGGTCACTGTCCATATAAAAAAGTGTGTAGAGGGAAAGGGTGCAATGGGCTAGATGCAGAGAATGTGTGTGGATTAGGGCACAAAGGGGGAAATGCAGAGAAGCAGACAAGCATGTTCCATCTTTTACGGCATTCTGACATACAGGAGTCACATGACCACACCAGTGGAGGGGAGATGCTCTGGACTGTGTTCGACCTATTGCCCCGCCCCCCTTCACACAAATACACTCCGCACCCTTCTGTGGCTGGGAGGGTGTGTTTGTTAGGAAGCATTAATGTTCTGGCTATGAGATTTTTAATTTCTTTTCTTTACTACAGTAGTAAGAGCAGTGTCCCCCCCCTTCCAGGTTGCCACCCTAGGCACGTGCCTAGGATTGCTTAATGGTAAATACAGCCCTGGTCCTGGGTAGTACTGTATATATGAGACAGATCTTTGTATTGACTCCTGATGTACATATTTAGATCCCCTCTCAGGTGCCCTTTTTCCCAAACTGAATAAACCTAATTTATAGATCCAGGAGATCATTTTAGACAAATTAATGTATGTTTTTCCCTTCCTGTCCACTCAGAAGCAGGCTGTAAGTGACATGCACTTAATAAAAAATTAACCAATTAGCTGGAATTCTTCATGTATTGCTCATAAGCTTTATGACCCATATTATTCATGAGTTGCACACTTTGAAGTTTTGTTTCATTCTCATCCTGTGGTAAGTGTAGTGCAGTGTAGTTCTACAGCAGAACACTTGAGATAACAAGGTCAAGGGCAATCCAGGTTTACACAATGACTGTGAAGTCATGAGGTATTCAGGGAAGGGTACGTTCAAGGCATGTACTGTTTCCTGCATCAAGATAACATCTAAAAAATGCTTAGGAAGATATGATATCTAAGAGCTCAGCATAGCAGAAGACTTCTATGCTCCGAACTGTGCTCTTAGAACCAGAGTTCTGTCTGAATTTTAGGGAGAATCTTAGGTATAAATCTGAATTTTCTGTGATTCGTGCCAACTGAATATATCTGGAAAATCCAAATGAAAAATAAATGTGACGCTACATGGCAATGTTAGAGGCGCTCACCAAATTCGCTTTCATAAATGTGGTTTTGCAGACAGCGCCCAGCGTTCACCAGATGCTACCTGTCGCTACGAGACACTACCTGCACTCGGCGCTCCACACTATATTTAACAAAATACTAGACACACAGAGCTGGGCACTGTAACACAAGGCGCCAGACGCTGTGTGATTAAAGTCTGTTTCTGAACACATATCCACCAGTAACAAAGCGAAAACACATGGAATGACATTGTTTTAACACTGTGACATTAATACAGACCTGCCAGACCTGTACATACAATTCTGCATAAAAATATTAAAAGTCAAAAAAGTTTCTAAAAGTGTTTGTTCACACAATGATTTTAGCAAAAAAAAAAAAAAATTAAATTGCCAAACACGCTATTTATACACAACTAATAAAAGCCTATTGAAATGTATGGGAGAGCGCTACAGAGCGTCAGGTACTACATGGCGCTCTGGAACCTAGAGCGCTGGCGCTATACGCTGAGCTGCCTGTAATAATATATGTGACGCTACATGCCGATGTTAGAGGTGCTCACCAAATTCGCTTTCATAAATGTGGTTTTGCGTACAGGGCCCAGCGTTCACCAGGCGCTACCTGTCGCTACGAGACACTACCTTTTGCTTTAAGTTCTTAAATAACCCCCATAGTGTTTTTTTCGGCCTCTTGTTTGCTGCTTTCGCTGCCACAATTATAGCTAAGTTCCCCACCATGCTCCCCAGTTGCAGCACATAAGGCACCTAGGGAAGACGAAACTTGCTTAAATCTGCAATCATCATAAATCAGGCCCTAAGTAAAAATGCATTGGAAAGTGACATATATAAAAGCATAGGTTGACTGTGAAATTAGATATGTCATATACTATAATAGGCAGCTGAGCAGAAAAGTGTAATTTACTCTTACATGAAGCCCGCTGACAGGTGCATAGAAAGATTCTTATGCTAGGGGAAACTAAAAGCACTTAAAACCTGTCTGGGCTATTGTGGTCAATGGCTATCTCCTCTTCCTCTCTTGAGAAATGAGATGGATCCACCAATCAGCATTCAGCGTGTTATAGAATAGTAACTCCCATCCTGGGAGCTCAGGTGCTCTCTCACGTTTATGCTATTATGTTTAGCATTTGAGCAAATTGTTTAACGGAACAAAAACTCTTTGTTCTGGTTTCTACAACCACAAAACTGATAGGCACGCAATACATAAAAGTCATGTAAATAAATCTTATTGTTGATTTACAACAGCTTTAATAATTATTTAAAAGGCAAAGCAGACCAAATGTAGAGGAAAAGTGCCATTTAGGCGACAGTATTTCAACCTCTATATTTTACATAGATAGTCAAATTGGTACAGTAGCTAGGCACAGGAATAATCATTTACTGTAGTTGGATAGGGAAGTAGTTATTTTAATGCCTAGACACAATTAGTTATTTTTCCACTTACAGCCTAATTTATCTTATCTTGTTTGCAGATACTAGATGAGCGTCTCTCAGTGCCCACACTGCAGAGCCACCTTTAGACAGACAGGTCTGTTTTTGCTAGCTCCCAGCTGTCCACCTAGCGCAGGCTTGTCAAAAGCTGATGCGGCGGGCCGGGATGCGCAGGCTGGGACCACAGGAAAACAACCTAATTTATGATGAAAAAACACAGCAACCATAGTGGGTTCAGCGTCCATTTTTTATTTTTATTTGGGTGATCGCAGCACATTAAAAACAAACACCAGGAAATGCATTGGGGAGACTTGAAAGACATGACGCAGGATTTACACTGCCCAAATCACAAGTTTGCAACACAAGAGTGTAAAAAAATACATACAAAAACTATTCCAAACAGCCCAGGGATCCTGTGGCACATGCACCAGCCAAAAGAAAAAATTGAAAAATTTAACAAAAGTGGCCTAAATAATTATAACCATCACAGTTTATTGAAATGTATGGGATAGAACCACACAGTGCTAGGTGATCTCCTGGTCTTATCTGGCACTGTAGGGAACTCATCCCATTGCTGGCGCTGATGCCAGATGGGACACTATCTGGCACTATCAGAGACACTCTGGATTTTTGACTTGATAACTACACCTTTTGCACTGGGACCTGACCTTCACCTGAAGTTCATCTGTCACTATGTGGCCTTAGTGTTTCTAAAATAAACCCCTTAATTAATTTAGGTTTAGTTGATAGACATTTATCTGCTGATCCAACCTTCTGAAAGCTTCCGTGCATGTGATGTAAGATTAGTACCATGAGAGACATGTGAAGAAAATATTATATCTAGATGGGTAGGGACCAGAAGTTATATAAGTTTTGGACCCCTCGCTAAATTAGAGTTGTAGAAGCTGGCGTTGAAGAGTGTGCAGGAGGGAGTAGTGGGGAAAGTCAGGACTTACCTGAGAGTGCAGAAGCCTGGTCAGACATGCCCAGGAGTGTGTAGGGGACGCTAAAGCCCCAGACATCCTGGGAAGGTAGTGTGCTGCAAAAGTTTCAAGGAGACAGGAAGGGGGATGAGAGTACCAAAGAGTGTTGTGTTACTGTGTTATTAAAACATGTAACAGGTGTTTGTAGAGCTTACTAGAGACCGTCAGCATCCTAAACCCACACTAGAACCTACAGGACATCTCAGAGCCCACCCCCAAAACACTCTGGTGGTCCCACTAGGCTTGTGTATGCTATGCTACATTTATACACCTGTGGAGGTACTCTCATATTTGCATGGTGTACATCACTACTACCTACTCAGCCCCCTTTCTGCCCCTTGCCCACTAACTAGACTTTTACCTCTCCATATACAGTTGCTCCTACACACTGCACTTCCAGTAATATGGAACACAATGTTTCGCAATTGTTCTTCTGTGCTGCTTTCACAGTCTCAGTCTACCCCCCTCCCCACATAGACTCTCTCCATGCAGAATCATAAAGCTTCCTTACTCTCTATCCTCACTGTGTATCTTGCTTTGCTAGTTGTTACATTACTCTGTCTTCTCACTCACACAACATCTACTAATTGCACTCACTTTCCTCTGGCTGATGTCTCTGGTGCCAACTAGACCTACGAAACTTCTCTACAGTCTGACCATTTCTCTAACACTACACTAACTTCTACTTTTAGAAGAGAAAACTACCTTTCGCTTTCATTGTCTGACTTGGCACTGATTCAGCACCAGTTGAAAATATACATCCGGTTGCTAAATCACTACCAAAGATGGACATTCAAAGTGAATGGTAGTAGAGTTTTCTCACCTGGTGCTGAATCGACCCTATTGTGAGACACAACCAGCACTACACAAAGGTTACATACCCATTTGATCTAGGTAATAGCCACTTGCAATTTCAGAATTATGAAATGCTTGCTTTTTGGCATCACGCATTTAAAGATTTTCGAATACTTTCTGGTAGCTCCTTTAATGCATAATATTAATTAATATATATATATATATATATATATATATATATATATATATATATATATCACCAATCTCTGTAATGTGCATGCATTTCAGAAAGAATGGGTCATCCTATAGAGCTCACTGAATACCAGTGTGCAGCATTGTGCTGTAATTGGATTACAACAAAAAAAATCCATTAATAACTGGTATTTGGTATTATTTGGATGCTTTTAGGAAACACAACTAACAGGCTGATTCATTACTAGCGCCAGGTATCGGCAGATGAGCGTCTGTACAGCAGCGCTAAGAGCTAGTGGTCGCTCTGATTGGCCGTGAGTTGCTATTACAGAGTGCCTCAGTCTCTGTAGTTGCCTGGCCAGCATTGATGAATTTGATGTATGTTGGTCGCTCTAACACCAGTACAGCGCTATATGGGAGCGAATGGTAGTGACTGCTCAGTGTGACCGACTCATCAAGAAAACAGACTCACACAGCGCCAGCACTCAAAATTGGGTCGCTGTGCAGATTCTGTTAGTCTTTCTTACCAGACACCCGATACCAATATTAAAATATTAATAGCGGGTTTTTGCATGAGCCATACTTCCTAGTAAAGACTGGTGTATCCTGGCTTGTTATGCCAAGAAATAATGTCTCCTCAAGCCGTTCTACTACTTCGCCATTTATGGAGATGTGTAATATGGTTAAATCCAATTTTTTGAGGTATTGATTAGCAGCGGGTTGTCTTTGCACCACTGGCTGATGCACTTCACTCCAGTCATTGCTCCTGATGAGGCATGGAGGCTGATTCACTACTAATGCCAGGTATTGCCAGATGAGTGTCTGTATAACGGCGCTTAGAGCAACCGCTAGTAGACGCTGTAAGCGGGTATCGGGCGCTGTAACCTAGCGTTGCAGTCGTTGTAGTAACCTGGCCCGCATTGATAAATGTGATGTGTGTTGGGCACTGTAACAACTGTATAACACTTCAGCGAGCAAGAAGAAGTGCCAGCTCAGTGCTTCCGGCACTCGCGCTTGACACCATATTTTACAAAAACTACACACACACAGCGTCGGCGCTCTAAAGCTGGACGCTGTAGAATAGAGCGCCAGACGCTGTGTGATTAAAGTCTCTATTTGAACACATATACACCAGTAACAAAGCAAAAACACATGGAATTACATTGTTTTAAACTCGGACATTAACACTTTAGTGCCAGACCTGAGATGACCATTCTGCATAAAAATATTAAAAGTCAAAAAAGTTTTGAAAAATGTTTGTTCGCAGCCAGGAGAGGTCACACAATGATTTGTGCAAAAAAAAATGTCTAACACGCTGTTTAAACAGAAGCAATAGCAACAGAGCGGACATGCAACAAAGCACACCTATCTCTATAAAGGAGCACCACAAACCGTATAAGAAAATTAATATACAATCTTTATTGGTAGAAAAGCGCACACACAAAGCTAAAAACAATCAAAGACAAACAATTTAAAAACAGCCATGCTTGATCAATCTCCAACAGTAGCAGACACCCAAACAGGTATATCCATATGATAAATACCCCATGTAAAGTAAGCCCACTAAATCTACCCCAAGTATAATCTAATGTGCCGGCACAGAACTAAACCTATCAATACTAATACTATCAATACTAAACCCACCAATATAATAACAATAAAGTGCTACAGTGCAACTATAATGTTGACAATAATTAAGTAAAAAAAAAAAAACCAAGTGCATGAAAATACAAATATCAATGTAAATAGATAATCACACAGTGAAAAAGAAAAATATATATATATCAAGAATACAATACTATTTAAAAAAAAAAATATATATATATATTGCACAAAATCTAAGTCCAACAGGTATAAAGAATTTTTTGCACAATGTGATCCCCAACAAATAACAATGACAAAACTGTGTCAGCAAACCAAATCCCAAATAACTACCGCATAAGGGGCACCATGGGGTATGTATTCAGATGATCAAGAGCAAGTAAAAACCACCGCGCCCGTGGCTCCCATGCCGCTTCAAGGTGAGGGTAACCAGAAATAATTTCAAGCCTACTTAAATACCTGTAAAATAAGGGGGAATTGTATCCACGTGTATGCGAAGCGGTCGAGCAAACGGAAACAGCGCGACAGCGGAAGCAGCGCGACTGCATCAGCAGCGTGACACCAGAGATGTAAGTCACATGCCCCTCACCATGGCAACACCCAAACAACAAGAGCCGCGTCAGCAGTCCGTAGTATCGCCACAGCACACACCTACCGTGTGCAGATGACGAACGCCAGCCGCACATGCGCAGAAGGCACTATGAGGACACCGCCGCACAGGGCAACGCGGCGGCATTGCAGAAGGATGCAGCCACGGGGCCAGGTCACAGGCACAGAAACACGGGACCCACTCCCCAATATATAAACAGGTAGCTGGCTAAAGTGATGCAATGTGCCAGTAAGCTTAAAATAAAAATAAAAAGTTACAAAACATATAATCCCTAATATATAATATAATATTAAAAAGCATGGCAATTAAGCAAGCACCTAATTGTGATTATACAATTTCAATACTATAAGTGTAATAGGATATAGTCATCTTAATACATTGAGGCAGGCTACACAATTGAAATATAGAAATAACCAATAAAACACAGAACAATCTAGTAGATATACTAACAAAGGTCCAAGGGAACCATATATCCTCCAGTTACTACAAGGACCAAACAGCACAAGAAATATATATATATGTGTATGCAAAAGAGAAACAATTAATAAAAGCAAAAATATGAAAGATAAAACATAAAAAATAAAGTGAAGGATGAATAAAGGAGGAGTATAATGGACACAAAAAAGGCCCATATTATACTCCATATTAAACACACCACCACAATAAAGTGAATGATATGCAACTGGACTGGATTTTGTGCAATATATATATATATATATATATTTTTTAAAAATAGTATTGTATTCTTGTGTAGACATGTCACTGGAGAAGTGGTCGAGGGGGTGTACATTTCACCTAGGTTACTACGCTGGGTGAGATGGTAAGTCCAGGATTGATTTGTTTCCCAGCAGTGATATGCTGCTGAGGTGTTGTTTAATTTTGCCGGGCCTGGATTTATATGGAATGGCAGGTAGGTTTGGTAGAGGGACCTGTCATTCCACACCTCCCCGATCCGGTTTGGGTTTTGAATCAGGTGAGCTCTGATCCTAATTAGCCTGGGAGGTAAAAGCTCTGCAGAGACTGCAGGCTATTGCTCTCAGCCATGACTGGGCTAGAGCTCCATGTCATCTCCCGCTGTTCTTCCAGCTCCCCTCAATAAAAACACTTCACAACGTATATGACTTTGGAATGATTTAATCGGCCACAGCTGAACAAATAAATACAAGACAACACAAAGAATCTCCGAACCCCTTAATCGAGTCTGAGTGGTAACCAACCAAACTAAGCCTGCGAGATTGACGAGGAGGAAATCCTGGATGCACCTGAATAAGCGGAAGCCATTTTCTTAAGCTCAGCCGCAATCTCCGTTAGGCTCAGAGCTCAACCGGGCTAACCGCCAAGGTGCAAAATGACAACAGCCTGGCTACCCCAAACTGTAGCCATCCTCGCCCCTACGCTGGCCATCCTGGCTCGTTTTCCCGGTCGAAAAACAGCCGCATTTCTACGCCTCAGTACTCATCTAACCTGTCCACTCAGACCCGAAAGTGAGGAGACCGCCATAGCTGGCCAGCGTTGACTCCTTAACACTGGCCAGCCCGCCAACCACGACCGACTATTCAATCTGCTTTCCCACCACATCGACCAACCCTAACCCCCCCTGCGAAGCCAAACCCAAACCCACTGTTCAGCTGGAGCCTCTGTAATATAATCTCCAATTCCGTTAACATACCCTCGGCCATGCCTACCAAAACCGTTAATGGCACCCCTCCAGTTGAAGTAACCCATCTGGTAACCCCCCTTCGTAATCAAACAGATTAAGAGCCTTCCCCCCATCCCATGGCCATGTAATGTCCTACTATGCCTATCCATTGATCTGCCAATTTTATCATATGAAGGAGCTCTCCCATCTCCTATTCAGTGGGCAGCGTAATCCACGGATAAGGGTATTCAATAATCTGCTGCTTCTATCCCCTTAAGGGGCCCACCCTTTCGCCACTTTCCCGGGGTATCACTTAATCCGCCAAAATCACATCCCATAGTCTGCCGCTTCACTCATCTTAAAAAGAGGTGGGGGGTGGCTGATACCCCACCGAACACCCCCAATTCCCTCCTATTCAGGCCCCCGGACCCTTCCCAATGGGCCCCAAGATCCACCGATATGAATACTTGACGATTCACCATGCATGCTAATACTGTCATATCAAGCGCTCTCGGCCCCTACCTAGTGGGCCCCGAAATCCCCCAACCTGATTGATCACAACCCCTTCAATTTAATCGTAATAGTGGCTCTTGCCCTTTCCCAGTGGCCACGACCACCACCAATCTGAATCTTTAATAACCCTCCAAACACGCCAAGTTATATCCTATTTGCCCCATAATTTATCCATATGAATGTCCGAACAAACCCCGCCGTTTCTATCATATTAAGTTCTCACTCCTTCTCAATAGGCCACGCCCTCCACCACTCTGTATGTCCGATAATCCGCCGAACACACCGATCTTAATAAAATTCGCCTTCTTGGCCCCTCCACATTGGGGCCCACAAAATCCACCAATAAGAATGTCCGAAAAAACCCAGCCGATTCTATCCTTCTAAGGGCTCATGCTCATGCTCAGTGGGCCATGTCCTCCACCAATCTGAGTACCCGATAACCCGCCGAACACGCCGATCTTAATAAAAAATTGCACTCTTGGCCCCTCCACCTTGGGCCCCACATAGACCACCAGTCTGAATGTCCAATAAACCCCGCTGATTCAATCCTATTAGGGCTCTTGCCCGTACTCAGTGGGCCACGTCCTCCACCAATGAGTACCCGATAATCCGCCGCACACGCCGATCTTAATAAAATTCGCACTTGGCCCTTCCACCGTGGGCCCCACATAATCCACCAGTATGAATTTCCAAAACCCCGCCGATTCTATTCCACTAAGGTCTCTTTCCCGTACTCAGTGGGCCACGTCCTCCACCAATGAGTACCCGATAATCCGCCGCACACGCCGATCTTAATAAAATTCGCACTCGGCCCTTCCACCATGGGCCCCACATAATCCACCAGTATGAATTTCCAAAACCCCGCCGATTCTATTCCACTAAGGTCTCTTTCCCGTACTCAGTGGGCCACGTCCTCCACCAATGAGTACCCGATAATCCGCCGCACACGCCGATCTTAATAAAATTCGCACTCGGCCCTTCCACCATGGGCCCCACATAACCCACCAGTATGAATGTCCAAAACCCCGCCGATCCTATTCCACTAAGGGCTCTTTTCCGTACTCAGTGGGCCACATCCTCCACCAATGAGTACCCGATAAACCGCCAAACACGCCGATCTTAAACAAAATTCGCACTTTTTGGCCCCTCCCCCGTGGGCCCCACCCAATCTCCCAGTATGAATGTCCAACAAACCCCGCCGATTCTATCCTCTGAAGGGCTCTTGCCCGTACTCCGTGGGCCACGTCCTCCACCAATGAGTACCCGATAATCCGCCGCACACGCCGATCTTAATAAAATTCGCACTCGGCCCTTCCACCGAGGGCCCCACTTAATCCACCAGTATGAATGCCCAAAAACCAGCCGATTCTATTCCACTAAGGTCTCTTTCCCGTACTCAGTGGGCCACATCCTCCACCAATGAGTACCCGATAAACCGCCGAACACGCCGATCTTAACAAAATTCGCACCTTTTGGCCCCTCCCCCGTGGGCCCCCACCTAACTCCCAGTATGAATGTCCAACAAACCCCGCCGATTCTATCCTCTGAAGGGGTCTTGCCCGTACTCAGTGGGCCACGTCCTCCACCAATGAGTACCCGTTAATCCGCCACACACGCCGATCTTAATAAAATTGGCACTCGGCCCTTCCACCGTGGGCCCCACATAATCCACCAGTATGAATGTCCAAAACCCCGCCGATTCTATTCCACTAAGGTCTCTTTCCCGTACTCAGTGGGCCACATCCTCCACCAATGAGTACCCGATAAACCGCCGAACACGCCGATCTTAATAAAAATTGCACTTTTTGGCCCCTCCCCCGTGGGACCCACATAATCAACCAGCATGGATGTCCGACAACCCCACCCATTTTATCCTATTAAGGGCTCTCGCCCTTATTCAGTGGGCCACGTCCTCCACCAATCTGAGTATCCTATAATCCCCCGGACCCGAGTCTTAACATGTCGTGCTCTTGGCCCCCCCACAGTGGGCCCCCCATAATCCACCAAAATGAGTGTCCGAACGAAACTCCCCCCACCTATTCTATCATATTAAAGGGCTCCTACCCCCCATCGGTCCCCACCACTGCCGATCAAACCAAGCAATCCACCTCCTTATGCGGGCACACCACTCACTTCCCTGTGGCCACGCCTTCCGACCCCTCTGGCCCTCCCCACCCTCGGGCCACTCTCCGGATCCAATCAAGGGGACTAACCCCCGATGCTCATCCCTAAAACTTCCAGCCGTAATATACAATGAGCCCAACTCACTTTCCCATATAATCGACATACCCACTTACTTCGGCCCTTGCCTATTACCCCCCCCCCCCCAAGCCCCAGGCAGCTCCTTAATCCCACGTTCAGGGACCAACGACCATACCTAGCCAGCCTTAAGAATTCCCCTGACAGACTCCGCCCCCCATCCTTGAATAACCCCAAATGCAAGCTGCTTCCCTGCCATGGTGCTTATCGCCTAATCCGATCACGTCCGTTCCTCGACCAAAGCTCCCAAGTCAAAACTTGGAGCAGCACCCTGCTCCCTTCCCCTTAGATTGTTTACCCCTCCCTGAGTTTCTTGCCCTTCTCCAAGGATTCAATATCCCCGACCCTCTCCCCGATCCTGAACTGGCCCGAATGATGGGCAGGCCCCCAAACCTCCACCCCAAGCAAACCAACTAAAACCGATCACCCTTTTTTTTTTTTTTTTTTTATTATTATCTTTAGCACTTGTTTAATTCATTCCCCCACCTACCACATCTAGCTATTCCCAATCCGGATCCCCCAGTCATCCATATGCACCCATCCTTGCTCCTCCAACACCCCTACCTCCAGCAGCAGGCTTGCCTTTGCCTCATCCATGCCTGCCGAGCATATCTTTGAATCCCAAGCTTCAAACAATCCCCTATCCCCCCCTGACTTTTGTTCCATCAGCAGCGCACCGACCGCTTGCCTTCAAGTCCCCCGATGCCTCCTGACCCAAAACCTGTGATTTTCCTTCACACCACCACGCGCGCCTCAATTATTACCAATCCCAGATGGGGATTAACCATACCCACACCCCGACCCCCTCAATGCTCTATACCCCTTTATCCTATCTCCTTCATTCATCCTGCCTCTTCAAAAAATCCCTGGAACGCATAGGTCCTAACCAGCTAAACGACAAACATACACGACAACCAGCTGGGCATACCTTGAAGGTGTGCAGGTGTTTCGACCCACCACCCGGACGAACGTGTACTCGTGTCGCTGGATCGATGTCCTGGTACCGCCGATACCTGGTACCGCCACCTTGCTGTTAACTGGTCACGTCCCGTCCTGGCCGAGTAGGCCGCCGCCCCGAACTTCCATGTGATCTTGTGTCGCTGGATCGATGTCCTGGTACCGCCGATACCTGGTACCGCCACCTTGCTGCTAACTGGTCCCGTCCCGTCCTGGCCGAGTAGGCCGCCGCCACGAACTCCACGTGATCTTGTGTCGCTGGATCGACGACCTGGTACCGCCGATGCCCGGAACCACCACCTTGCCGCAACTGGTCCCCGCCCTGGCCGAGCGGGCCGCTGCCGCAAACTCCATGGGGGGGGGGGGGTGGCCGGACGGACCACGTCCGGCGCTGGTAACGCGATAGAGTGCAGTGACCCCCCACCCTCCCATGACGGTACCGCCGGGCATCGGTAAGGCACCCGAGGGGCCGCCACCCCAGGGCTAGATGGGAAACCCCCTAGCCCCGGGTCCCCCACCCACATGCCTGAGCAGGTGGGGCTCCGACCCCCTCCCTAGATGGGTCCACTGTGCCAGATGGGAGGAAACCCCCCAGCCAACCAGTAATAGGCGGGGAAGCCGGACAGGGGCAGAGATGTGAGGCGGGTGGCGATGGGAACCGACCCCACCACTAATGCCGCCCCCAGTGGAAGCCAACAGCCCCCCGCGCAGCCCATGCGTCGGAGGCCGCCCAACAGCACTGGCAACTGAGGAGCTGGGCCCGGGGCGAAGTGTGTGAAATAGCTTGTGGGGGGGGGGGGGGGGCGGGGCGCACTGACACCTGGTGGGGGGGGGGAGGAATGACACCTGGTGGGGGGGGGGGGTGTGCACCGACGCCTGGCCACCGCGGTGCGGAGGGCACGGCGCGCCAGGCCTGCGAGGCACTGCGACAGGAGGGTGGGCGAGGAAGAGGGGGGGGGGGGAAGAGGAATCCCCACACTGCCGCTGGCCCCGCACGCCAATGCGGTCGGCCAAGGCACGCACTGCCTGGGCTGAGGTGCAGGGAAGGGGAGGGGGCGCATTAACACCCAGCAGGGGGAGGTGGGAGGGACACCCGGCTACGGCACAATGCGGCCGGCCGCCACCCGCACAGCCCGGTCGAGAGGTACAGGTAGGGTGAGGGGCGCACCGACACCCAGCGGCGGGAGGGGGGTGGGGGGCCGGCGCCCAGCCACCGCGGCGCGGAGGGCGGCAGCACGCGAGGCCTGCACTGCTCAATGGAGGGAGGGAGAGGACAGAAGAGGGGGGGGGGGTCACCGCCGAGCAGTCGGCAGGCTTCCGACTGCACATACATGTGGGAGGGGGCCAGGGGGGGGGGGGGGGAGTTAGGGGACGATCGGTCTGAGGACCCTGAGGAAGGGTTCCACACAGCGAGACAGGGAGGTAGGAGTCATACTGCGGGCCACGGAACAACCGGAGGGGAGAGTTGGGAGAGGAGCACTTACCCAGTCCCACCGGATGCCATGGCCCGCAGGATGAGAGGATGATTAGGCGCTGGAGGAGCGTTAGGCAAACAGCTCAGTCCAGCGCCGGGAGGATGAGGGGGTCAAAGAGGGAGAGGGAAGGACTTCCCGGGCCTCTTATAGTGCCCCCTCCTCCCTCCCCACAATCCTCCCCGGCGGACTGGTCCAGCTCCCGATAGGAGCTCAGCCAGTCATGTGGGCGCCTCCTTAAGGGGCCGGCGCTTTCTGGAATGAACAGCCTGTGTGTGTGTTTGAAGGAAGCTGCGAACGCAGCCACTGCTGGAGCTAAAAACTCACCCTGCGATATCCAGGCTAACGCTGTGTTTTGAAACTGCCAGATAGGTGAGAAGAACCTGTTAGTAAGCGCCCAGACGGGCTAGGTCTTTTATTTTGTTTGTACACAAAAGAAGCACGTGGTTGCTGTATGTTTTGTTTGCTGGACTGTTTATGCCATGAATAAACGCCAAGATCTGCTTTTATAACATCTGAGTCTGCCGTGAACTGTGTCCAAACACACCATCCCCCGGGAAGATCCTTACAATTGGTGCTGCGGAGCGGGCAAAACGGTTGCTAGGGGCAACGGTGTGGACAGACTTGGCTACAGCTGCTTATGTCTTGGGTGAAAGCTGCAACTACACTCCAAGAACAGTCGGGCAACATGGAGGAGATGCTGAAGCAGTTTATGCAAGTGAGTTTGCAACAGCAACAGGCTCAGATAGAGGCCAATAGACAACTTATTGAACACCTGATTGCAAAACAAGAGGCGCATGTGGTTGCTAATCCCCACACAGTGGTGCGAGCCGCTCCAGAGACTTTTGATGTGAGAAGAGCTGTGCAGCGAGCGCTGCAAAAGATGACTGCTGAGGACGATGTTGAGGCCTTCCTAACTGGGTTTGAGAGTGCGGCTGAGCGAGAGAAGTTACCAGTCGCTGAGTGGGCAGAGGTAATTGCGCCCTATTTAACAGGGGAACCTCAAAAGGCCTACTATGACCTCAGTGAGCAAGAGGTTAAGGACTATACTCGGCTAAAAGCGGAGATACTTGCCCGACTAGGCGTTACTACTGCGGTCCGTGCCAGGAGGGTACGCAACTGGAGCTACAGTTTGGACAAATCGGCGAGGTCCCAGATGTATGACCTGATCCATTTGGCGAGAAAGTGGTTGGAGCCAGACACTTCTACTCCTGCACAGATCCTAGAGAGGGTTGTGATGGATCGCTACCACCGAGCACTTCCTGCTGACCTGCAACGCTGGGTGGGACAAGGTGACCCTAAGAATGCAAACGAACTTGTCAACCTTGTGGAGAGGTTCCAGGCGACTGAGGACTACCTCCGTGATGTTTCTGCAGCCTCCTCACCTCCCCGGAGTGCCAGATCTGTGCCATCAGCTGGTAAGAGACTTCCATCTATTGGGGGAGTGTGGAGGGGTGCTGAGGGAGGAAAAAGGGCTCAAGTGGTGTCTCAGGGGCAAAAGACTGGGGATGGTCCCGGGTGGCTAAGTGGCCCTAAAAAGGACTCCTTGCCAAGGAGACCAGGCTCTATCCGGTGCTGGAGATGCCATGAGACGGGACACGTGTCTGCCCATTGCCCTCTTACCACTGAGCCCATGGAATGTGAGGCTAATCGACGTCAGTCGCTATTTGTGGAACCATCTTGTGTTGCAGTTCCTGGACTAGAGACTGAACCGCAAATCTGCAACGTTACAATTAATGATTTTCCTGTTAAGGCGTTGCTGGACTCAGGAAGCCTCGTAACCTTGGTGCATGCCAGCCTGGTGGCTGGCGACTTTGAGTGTAAAAAGCATATGAGTGTTGTTTGTATACATGGGGATACAAAAGTGTACCCTATAGTGCTGGCTGAAGTCGGGACTGAACAAGGCACAGTACAATATGAAGTGGGTGTGGTTAAAAATCTCATGCATAACGTAATATTGGGGCGCGATTTTCCATTGTTCTGGGCTCTCTGGGGAAAAAGAAAATCCCCCGAAAGGAGTGAGGATACTCCTAAGGTTGTTGCATTACCCCCTCTAAGTGATAAAAGTGTGCAGGATGAAAATGATTGTTTTCCTTTGCAGGTCCTGGCTGGAGAGGAGGAGGTTCCTCCCACTGAGCAAAATATACCAGACTTAGAGGTGTCTAGGGATAATTTTGGGACTGCACAGTTACAGGACCCCACTCTCAAAAATGCGAGAGAGCAGGTTGCTGTCGTGAATGGGGTACCTCAGGAACCAGATGCTGAGAAAAGATTTCCACATTTTTCTGTGACTAATGATCTTTTCTATAGAGTCACTAAGATTAAGGATGAGATTGTGGAACAGCTTCTGGTGCCTAAGCTGTACCGGCGTCAGGTGCTTGACATGGCACATAACCATGTTCTTGGGGGACACTTGGGGACTGACAAAACGCAGGAGAGGGTTCTCCAGAGGTTCTACTGGCCGGCGATATATAATGATATTAAAAAGCACTGCGAGTCGTGCCCCACATGTCAGCTTAGTGCCCCAGTGTCACATTTTCGCAGTCCTTTGGTTTCGCTCCCTATTATAGAGGTGCCTTTTGAGCGTATAGCCATGGATTTAGTGGGTCCCATTGTAAAATCCGCTAGAGGACACCAGTATATTCTGGTGGTCATGGATTATGCAACCCGCTATCCTGAAGCTGTGCCCTTAAGAAACACTGCATCTAAAACAATTGCACGTGAGTTGTTTTATATGTTCTCTAGGACTGGAATCCCCAAAGAAATCCTGACTGACCAAGGTACACCCTTTATGTCAAAGGTGATGAAGGAGTTATGCAAACTATTTAAAATCTCACCCATCCGTACCTCTGTATACCACCCCCAGACGGACGGATTGGTGGAGAGATTTAACAAAACTTTGAAACATATGTTGAAAAAAGTGGTGGAAAAAGATGGCCGTGACTGGGATCATTTGTTACCCTACCTCATGTTTGCTATTAGGGAAGTGCCCCAAGCGTCCACAGGGTTCTCACCATTCGAGTTGGTCTATGGTCGTCACCCTAGGGGTCTACTGGACATTGCAAAAGAGACATGGGAGAGCACCCCATACAAGAGCGTTATTGAGCATGTAGCACAAATGCAGGACCGTATAGCCGCTGTAATGCCCCTAGTAAGGGAACACCTCCAGAGGGCGCAAGAGGCCCAAAGTAGAATTTACAACCGGTCTGCAAGAATCAGGACATTTAACCCAGGCGATAGGGTCCTTATACTAGTTCCCACTGTTGAGAGTAAATTCCTGGCGAAGTGGCAAGGTCCCTATGAAATTGTTGAAAAGGTCAGTGAGGTGAACTACAAGGTGCACCAACCAGGTAGAAGGAAGCCTTTCCAAGTTTACCACATAAACTTGATTAAGCCCTGGAAAGACAGGGAATCCTTGGGGGCGACAAATACTGTTAATAATTTGTCACAACCAATCCCTCCAGTCAAGGTTGGTGATACCCTATCAGTGTCACAGAAACAGGAGGCTCAGGAATTTTTACAGAAAAACAAAGACAAGTTTTCTGACCTTCCAGGGCGTACACACCTCATCTATCATCACATTGAAACTGAGCCCAGAAGCAGAGTAAACCTCAAGCCCTATAGGATCCCAGAAGCCCGTAGGGAAGCCGTATCTGCCGAGGTAAAACGTATGCTTGATCTGGGAGTAATTGAGGTGTCACAGAGTGAATGATCCAGCCCGATTGTATTAATCCCAAAGCCTAATGGAACTTGGAGGTTCTGTAACGATTTCAGAAAGTTGAATGAGATCTCAAAATTCGATGCCTATCCTATGCCCAGGGTAGATGAGTTGATTGAGAAGTTGGGTAATGCCAGGTACATAACCACCCTCGATCTCACAAAGGGCTACTGGCAGATTCCACTTACTGATGAGGCTAAAGAGAAAACTGCATTCTCCACCCCTGATGGGCTATTCCAGTATGTAGTGATGCCGTTCGGGTTACATGGAGCTCCTGCGACTTTCCAGAGGTTGATGGACTTGATTTTGCGACCACATTGTGATTACTCAGCTGCCTACCTCGATGATGTGGTCATTTTTAGCCCTGATTGGGAAAGTCACCTCTGTAAGGTACAGGCCGTATTGGATACCATAAGTGATGCAGGGTTGACCATAAATGCCGAGAAGTGTGCAATAGCCCTAGAAGAGGCCAAGTATCTGGGCTACATTATTGGAAGAGGGTTGATTAAGCCACAGCTAAATAAAATTGAGGCAATACAGAATTGGCCTAGACCCCTGACAAAGAAACAGGTCAGAGCTTTCCTTGGTATTACGGGCTATTACCGTAGATTTGTGCCGAACTTTGCCTCAGTTGCTGCTCCCCTAACTGACTTGACAAAGGGCGGAAAGAGAGCAATGATCACATGGACTCCAGAGGCTGAGAAGGCTTTCCAAAGCCTTAAATCTGCCTTGTGCCAACAACCTGTGTTAGTTACCCCCGATTTCAGGCGAGAATTTCTGGTCCAGACAGATGCTTCTAACACAGGCTTAGGTGCAGTACTCTCACAAGTAGTAAATGGTGAGGAGCATCCGGTGATGTACTTGAGTAGGAAGCTAACCCCGGCCGAGAAAAATTATGCCATTGTGGAGCGAGAATGTTTGGCGGTGAAGTGGGCCCTCGAATCCCTAAAATATTACTTGCTAGGCAGGAAATTCAAGTTAGTGACAGACCATGCCCCCCTAACATGGATGAAGTTAAACAAGGAGAGAAACGCAAGAGTGACTAGATGGTTTCTGTCCCTACAAAACTTTAATTTCACTGTGGAACACAGGCCAGGGAAATAACAGGCAAATGCTGACGCATTGTCGAGGGTACATTGTCTGTGGGGACAAAATGCTCAGCCCTCCGGTCTGAAGAAGAGGGGGGGGATATGTAGACATGTCACTGGAGAAGTGATCGAGGGGGTGTACATTTCACCTAGGTTACTACGCTGGGTGAGATGGTAAGTCCAGGATTGATTTGTTTCCCAGCAGTGATATGCTGCTGAGGTGTTGTTTAATTTTGCCGGGCCTGGATTTATATGGAATGGCAGGTAGGTTTGGTAGAGGGACCTGTCATTCCACACCTCCCCGATCCGGTTTGGGTTTTGAATCAGGTGAGCTCTGATCCTAATTAGCCTGGGAGGTAAAAGCTCTGCAGAGACTGCAGGCTATTGCTCTCAGCCAGGAATGAACAGCCTGTGTGTGTGTTTGAAGGAAGCTGCGAACGCAGCCACTGCTGGAGCTAAAAACTCACCCTGCGATATCCAGGCTAACGCTGTGTTTTGAAACTGCCAGATAGGTGAGAAGAACCTGTTAGTAAGCGCCCAGACGGGCTAGGTCTTTTATTTTGTTTGTACACAAAAGAAGCACGTGGTTGCTGTATGTTTTGTTTGCTGGACTGTTTATGCCATGAATAAACGCCAAGATCTGCTTTTATAACATCTGAGTCTGCCGTGAACTGTGTCCAAACACACCATCCCCCGGGAAGATCCTTACACTTGATATATATATATATATATATTTTTTTTTTTTTTTTTTCACTGTGCGATTATCTATTTACATTGATATTTGTATTTTCATGCACTTGGTTTTTTTACTTAATTATTGTCAACATTATAGTTGCACTATAGCACTTTATTGTTATTATATTGGTGGGTTTAGTATTGATAGCATTAGTATTGATAGATTTAGTTCTGTGCCGGCACATTAGATTATACTTGGGGTAGATTTAGTGGGCTTACTATACATGGGGTATTTATCATATGTAAAGATGAGCAAACTTTTGAAAAATTCGATTCGGCTGATTCGCCGAATTTTCAAAATTAGTTTCGGTTCGAATTTATTCGCGACGAATCGCTATTAAAAACGGCTATTTCTGAGCCTCCTAGAGCCTCAATAGGGTTGTAAACCATTCTGCCTTGCTGTAACACGCACAGGATGCGTGCTGGGTTAGTTAAATAATACTGTAAATAAATATCACATGCAGATCAGAGGCATCGCTAATAGAATCGCAGAGCGGCACAATTGCAGAGAGTTGAAGTGGCATCACTATGAGGGGCAGGAGCCCAAACATTGCTTTAAAGAGACACTGGAGTTGGCTGCAGGAGGCCAAAAATTGGATGAATCACACCCTGGAGTTGCAAGCAGCAGCAGCAGGAGCCCAAACATAGCTTGAAAGAGACACTGGAGTTGGCAGCAGCAGGAGCCCAAAGATTGGATGAATCACACCCTGGAGTTGCAAGCAGCAGCAGCCCAAACATTGGCTGAAAGAGACACTGGAGTTGGCAGCAGGAGCCCAAAATTGGACGAATCACACCCTGGAGTTGCAAGCAGCAGCAGGAGCCCAAACATAGCTTGAAAGAGACACTGAAGTTGGCAGCAGGAGCCCAAAAATTGGATGAGTCACACCCTGGAGTTGCAAGCAGCAGCAGCAGCCGGAGCCCAAACATGACTTTAAAGAGACACGGGAGTTGGCAGCAGGAGCCCAAAAATTGACTGACACACCCTGGAGTTGGCAGCAGCAGCAGCAGGAACCTAGAAATTGGCTGGAAGGCACCCTGGAGTTGGCAGCAGCAGGAGCACATGCATTAGCTGGAAGGCACACCCTGGAGTTGGCAGCAGCATAAGCAGGAGCCCAAACATTGCTTGAACGACACCCTGGAGTTGGCAGCAGGAGCCCAAAAATTGGATGAATCACACCCTGGAGTTGCAAGCAGCAGCAGGAGCCCGAACATTGCTTTAAAGAGACACTGGAGTTGGCAGCAGGAGCCCAAAAATTGGATGAATCACACCCTGGAGTTGCAAGCAGCAGCAGGAGCCCAAACATTACTTTAAAGAGACACTGGGGTTGGCTTCAGGAGCCCAAAAATTGGATGAATCACACCCTGGAGTTGCAAGCAGCAGCAGTAGCCCAAACATTACTTTAAAGAGACACTGGAGTTGGCAGCAGGAGCCCAAAAATTGGATGAATCACACCCTGGAGTTGCAAGCAGCAGCAGCAGCCCAAGCATTACTTTAAAGAGACACTGGAGTTGGCAGCAGGAGCCCAAAAATTGGATGAATCACACCCTGGAGTTGCAAGCAGCAGCAGCAGGAGCCCAAACATTACTTTAAAGAGACACTGGAGTTTGCAGCAGGAGCCCAAAAATTGGATGAATCACACCCTGGAGTTGCAAGCAGCAGCAGGATGCCCGAACATTACTTTAAAGAGACACTGGGGTTGGCTTCAGGAGCCCAAAAATTGGATGAATCACACCCTGGAGTTGCAAGCAGCAGCAGGAGCCCGAACATTACTTTAAAGAGACACTGGGGTTGGCTTCAGGAGCCCAAAAATTGGATGAATCACATCCTGGAGTTGCAAGCTGCAACAGCAGCCCAAACATGAATTTAAAAAGACACTGGCGTTGGCAGCAGGAGCCCAAAAATTGGATGAATCACACCCTGGAGTTGCAAGCAGCAGAAGCAGGAGCCCAAACATAACTTTAAAGAGACACTGGAGTTGGCAGCAGAAGCCCAAAAATTGGATGAATCACACCCTGGATTTGCAAGCAGCAGCAGCAGGAGCCCAAACATTACTTTAAAGAAACACTGGAGTTGGCAGCAGGAGCCCAAAATTGGATGAATCACACCCTGGAGTTGCAAGCAGCAGCAGCAGGAACCTAGAAATTGGCTGGAAGGCACCCTGAAGTTGGCAGCAGCAGGAGCACATACATTAGCTGGAAGGCACACCCTGGAGTTGGCAGCAGCATAAGCAGGAGCCCAAACATTGCTTGAAAGACACCCTGGAGTTGGCAGCAGCAGGAGCCCAAAAATTGGATGAATCACACCCTGGAGTTGCAAGCAGCAGCAGCAGGAGCCCGATCATTACTTTAAAGAGACACTGGAGTTGGCTTCAGGAGCTCAAAAATTGGATGAATCACACCCTGGAGTTGCAAGCAGCAGCAGGAGGCCAAAAAATGGCTGAAAGGCACACCCTGAAGTTGGCATCAGCAGGAGGCCAAAAATTGGTTGGAAGGCACACCCTGAAGTTGGCATCAGCAGGAGCCCAAAAATTGGCCTAAAGACATAAATATGTTTTGCACCATTTGGAAAGTGTAAAACGTGGCACCATGCTGAATCTAGTCACATGCATCAGGCATTGGTGGGTGGAAATCCTGGCTGATCCATCCCTGATTCATTTTGACAAAGGTGAGTCTCTCCACATTTTTAGTTGACAGATGAGTTCTCCTTGCCGTAACTATGGCCCCCGCCGCACTAAACACCCGCTCAGATGGCACGCTACTTGCCGGGCAGGACAGCTTTTCCAGGGCAAACTCTGCTAGTTGCAGCCACAAATCAAGTTTGGCTGCCCAGAAGTCCAGCGGATCCTCAAGGTGTGTTGTCATGGTCATGTCAATGACATGACCTGCTGGTTCAGGTCCTGCTCCAGGTCTTCCTGCTGCTCATGAGTAGCCTCACTTTGCGGGTGTAGAAAGCTACTCATTAGCGACTGAAGACTGAGGCTGCTGCTGATGGAGCTGCTGCTGCTGCTCCTGCCAACCCCCCCCCAGCGGCCATGGCAGTGGAAGGTGAGCGCAGAGGTCCCCTCGAGTCAGACCTGCGAGAGTATGGACCATGGCGCAGATAGGCATCGGCCAACTGCCTACGTAGAATGTCTTTGTAGTAGTTCAGTTTGTCCTCCCTCTCGGTGGGTTTAAAAAATGCCCCCATTTTGTGCCGGAAGCGAGGGTCCAATAAGGTGGACAGCCAGAAGTCATCCCGCCGACAAATGGAAACAATTCTGGGGTCACTACGCAAGCACGTGAGCATGCTTCCTGCCATTTGCGCAAGTTACTCGGATGGACTACCTGTCTCCATCTCCACTGCATACTGCCACGGTGTGTCCGGGTCCTCTGTCTCACCTTCCTCAAAACCCTCTAGCTCCTCTGGCTGCTCCTGCTCCTCCTCTCCTGTCCGCTGACTAGATAAACCAGCCATTTCGCCAAGCCTAAACTGTGTTTCGCTGGGCAACTCCTCCTCCTCTTCCTCCTCCTCCTCCAGTTCAGCTCCAACGGGGTTCATGTGGCCGTAAAATGTAGACGCCATGTCTCTAGTGCCCTGACCAGCCATGGTTTCCAACATGTGCTGTAGTACATGAAGCAGTGGAATCACGTCGTTCATCCCGTAATCCTGCCGACTGACAAATAAAGTGGCTTCCTCAAAGGGCCTGAGCAAACGGCAGGTGTCACGTATGAGCTGCCACTGGTTGACATTGAAGTTACACAGGGGAGTCCCCCTATCCGCTTGGATCATCAGGAAATCCGTGATGGCTTTTCTCTGTTCATATAATCGGTCCAACATGTGAAGGGTGGAATTCCAACGGGTGGAAACATTGCAAATCAGACTATGTTGGGGGATACCGTTCTGACGCTGTAGCTCAAGAAGGGTGTGTTTGGCGGTGTAGGAGTGGCTGAAGTGCATACAAAGTTTCCTTGAAGTTGTTAGGATGTCTTGCAGATGGGGGGAACACTTCAGAAACCGCTTGACAACCAGATTGAAGACGTGAGCCATGCAGGGGGCATGGGTCAGGCTTCCTTGGCGCAGCGCAGACAAAATGTTCTTCCCATTGTCAGTAACCATGATTCCCATTTTAAGTTTTCTTGGAGTAAGCCATGTTTGGATTTCCTGATGAATAAATTTAATAAGTTCCTCCCCTGTGTGACTCCTTTCGCCAAGACAAACCATGTGAAGCACTGCGTGACACCTCCGTGCCCTGCACACATGGTAGACTGGAGGGGCACTGAGACTTGAGCCTACAGTGGAGGGTGAGGAGATGGCGGAGGATGAGGAGGCCGAGTCGCACAGTGTCACAGGCCCAACGGGCAGGGAGCGCGGTGGCCGAAGCAGCATGACCTGTCCAAGTTGCTGCTGCTGCAAAGGGACCACATTCACCCAGTGGGCCGTAAACGACATGTACTGTCCCTGACCGTAGTTACAGCTCCAGACGTCGGCGCTGCCATGCACTTTGCTACACACCGACAGGCTCAAGGACTGGCCCACCTTCTGTTCAACAAAAGTGTGCAGCGCTGGTACTGCCTTCTTGGCAAAGAAATGACGGCTTGGGACTCTCCACCTCGGCTCGGCACAAGCCATCAGTTCTCTGAAAGGTGCAGAGTCCACCACCTGAAAAGGGAGCGACTGCAGCACCAGCAACTTGGACAGGAGCACATTCAGATTCTGCGCCGTAGGATGAGTGGGCGCATACTGCTGTCTCTTGGACATGGCTTCGCTGATGGATTGCTGGCGGGATGCATGACTTGGAGGAGGAGGAGCAGGAGCGACAGAGGATGGGTATGACGCACAGCTGCCTTCGGCTGAGGTGCTGGAGCCTTGGCTGGCAGAAATTGGGAGCGGCGTGCCACTTGGTGAGGAAGCAGACTGGACCACCCCTTGGGAGCCTCGGTTCTCCCAGGTCGCTTTATGGTGACGCATCATATGTTGACGCAGGGCCGTGGTGCCAACATTTGGGCCCTGGCCACGCTTCACCTTCTGCCTACATATCTTGCATGTGGCCATGTTACTCTCCTGCGGATGCTTCAGGAAAAACTGCCACACTGCCAAGTAGCTACTTTTCCCACCAACAGGCCTCACTGATTCGCTGCTATTGTCGCCAACTCCAGGAACCCCTGCCCCACTACCTCCCGATAAGGTAGCCTGCCGCGCAGCAGGTGCTCTACCCCGGCCCCGTTTGGCTCCAGGCTTTACAATTGTGCCCCCATGCTGACTGCCAACCATGCTGCTAACACCTTGCTGCCTGAGCTGCTGACTCCGGGGCAACCTGCGCCCCTCTTCTCCTGAGGATGACGATGAAGCCCCTTCATCACCCGGCTCCCAAGTGCGATCGGCTTCATCATCATCATCATCATCACCGAGTTGTGGCTGTACGTCACTGATGTTCGTGGATTCGTCAACAGTGTCTGGCGCAGGAGCTGGAACGCTCGCAACACCCACGACACTGTCCACATCACTATTTGTCTGCCTAGCTAAAGAAGCCACCTCCATTTCTTGGCTGGGCAGTAGCTGCTGACTGTCCTCTATCTGATCGTCCTCCTCACTAAAGAGTGGAGCTGAACCCAAAGCATAGGATACGTCGCTGGGGGAGGGAACGGCATAGGACAGAGGCAATCGGAGGACAGGGACTGCTCTCGGGGCATGCCAACTCAGGGTTGTGTCAGAGGAACCTACCGACCCTAGACTGGGGGTCTCAGACGTAACTTGTGATGATGTTGATGAGCGCGTTAACCAATCTACCACGGCAGATGCGTTACTGGTGGAGACACGACCGCTAGCAGATACTGGCAGATCAGGTCTCTCACCGTGACTCCTGCTGCCACTTGCCCCTAGTCTGCTGCGACCTCTGCCTGCTGAATCTTGGCCTCTGCCACTCCTCTTTGAACATCCTGGCACTTGTCTGCCTGACATTTTTATGTATTTGCTTATTTAGTATAAACAGATAGGGTTCAAGGTGCAGCTTTGGGGTGCCCTGCGGCCTGGTTTACTGAAAGAAGTCAAAAACAAGTGCAAACTGAAGTAGCTTAATAAAGCAGCTGATGCTGATCAACGCTTATGTTGTATAACAGATAGGGTGCAAGGTGCAGCTTTGGGGTGCCCTGTGGCCTGGTTTATTAAAAGCAGTCAAAAACAAGTGCAAACTGAAGTAGCTTAATAAAGCAGCTGATGCTGATCAACGCTTATGTTGTATAACAGATAGGGTTAAAATAGCATGTGCCTTGGGAAAAAATCCTTTCATTTCATGCCGATCAATCCAAAGGTCAATGCCCCAACAAAAATAGTATTCGGCATAAGTTTTCCTTCTGGAAGGACGTAACCTTTAGTTTAAATGGTTGTGGTAGGTTATATTACAAATTGGGATACCCCAGGCAGCAGTGTCATTGAAAGAGACAGATTGTAATGCAGACCATACGCAAGCAGAGAAACTCAGGCTGCAACAGGCCTCTTTAGTTTACTTGGTTGGGGTAGGTTATCTTACAAATTGGGATACCCCACTGTATATGTAACCGAATATAATGCACACCCAAAAGTGGACAATCAGCCTCCAAGAGGCCTGCTTAGTTTAAATAAGAGAGCTGCTTAGCTTAAATAAGAGAGCTGCTTAGTGTAAATAAGAGGCCTGCTTAGTTTAAATAAGAGAGCTGCTTAGTGTAAATAAGAGAGGTAGATTATGTTATGTGACAGAATGGTATACCCCCAAGCAGACTTTAGAACAGTATATATGCACAGCAACAGTGGATAAGCAGGCTCCAACAGGCCAAATTACTTTAAATAAGTGTGCAGCTTAGTGAAGATCAAGAGGGGTATGGTATGTTACAGAATGGGATGCCCCCACAGCAGACCTGAGATCAGTATATATGCACAGTAAAAGTGTCTAAGCAGGCTGCAACAGGCCAAATTACTTTAAATAAGTGTGCAGCTTAGAGGAAATACAGAGGCTAATGGGATGTTACAGAATGGGATACCCCCACAGCAGACCTGAGATCAGTATATATGCACAGTAAAAGTGTCTAAGCAGGCTCCAACAGGCCAAATTACTTTAAATAAGTGTGCAGCTTAGTGAAGATCAAGAGGGGTATGGTATGTTACAGAATGGGATACCCCCACAGCAGACCTGAGATCAGTATATATGCACAGTAAAAGTGTCTAAGCAGGCTCCAACAGGCCAAATTACTTTAAATAAGTGTGCAGCTTAGTGAAGATCAAGAGGGGTATGGTATGTTACAGAATGGGATGCCCCCACAGCAGACCTGAGATCAGTATATATGCACAGTAAAAGTGTCTAAGCAGGCTCCAACAGGCCACATTACTTTAAATAAGTGTGCAGCTTAGTGAAGATCAAGAGGGGTATGGTATGTTACAGAATGGGATGCCCCCACAGCAGACCTGAGATCAGTATATATGCACAGTAAAAGTGTCTAAGCAGGCTCCAACAGGCCAAATTACTTTAAATAAGTGTGCAGCTTAGTGAAGATCAAGAGGGGTATGGTATGTTACAGAATGGGATGCCCCCACAGCAGACCTGAGATCAGTATATATGCACAGTAAAAGTGTCTAAGCAGGCTCCAACAGGCCAAATGACTTTAAATAAGTGTGCAGCTTAGTGAAGATCAAGAGGGGTATGGTATGTTACAGAATAGGATACCCCCACAGCAGACCTGAGATCAGTATATATGCACAGTAAAAGTGTCTAAGCAGGCTCCAACAGGCCAAATTACTTTAAATAAGTGTGCAGCTTAGTGAAGATCAAGAGGGGTATGGTATGTTACAGAATGGGATGCCCCCACAGCAGACCTGAGATCAGTATATATGCACAGTAAAAGTGTCTAAGCAGGCTCCAACAGGCCAAATTACTTTAAATAAGTGTGCAGCTTAGTGAAGATCAAGAGGGGTATGGTATGTTACAGAATGGGATGCCCCCACAGCAGACCTGAGATCAGTATATAGGCACAGTAAAAGTGTCTAAGCAGGCTCCAACAGGCCAAATTACTTTAAATAAGTGTGCAGCTTAGTGAAGATCAAGAGGGGTATGGTATGTTACAGAATGGGATGCCCCCACAGCAGACCTGAGATCAGTATATATGCACAGTAAAAGTGTCTAAGTAGGCTCCAACAGGCCAAATTACTTTAAATAAGTGTGCAACTTAGTGAAGATCAAGAGGGGTATGGTATGTTACAGAATGGGATACCCCCAAGCAGGCTTTAGAACAGTATATATGCACAGCAACAGTGGATAAGCAGGCTCCAACAGGCCAAATTACTTTAAATAAGTGTGCAGCTTAGAGGAAATACAGAGGCTAATGGGATGTTACAGAATGGGATGCCCCCACAGCAGACTTGAGATCAGTATATATGCACAGTAAAAGTGTCTAAGCAGGCTCCAACAGGCCAAATTACTTTAAATAAGTGTGCAGCTTAGTGAAGATCAAGAGGGGTATGGTATGTTACAGAATGGGATGCCCCCACAGCAGACTTGAGATCAGTATATATGCACAGCAAAAGTGTCTAAGCAGGCTGCAACAGGCCAAATTACTTTAAATAAGTGTGCAGCTTATAGGAAATACAGAGGCTAATGAGATCTTACAAAATGGTAATGTTCCCACAGCAGACTTGAGATCAGTTCAGTATATATGCACATCAAAAGTGTATAAGCAGCCTGAAACAGCTAACAAAGCCAGTCAGCCAGCCAGTAACACTCAGGCTGGATGAAAAAAAAAAAATCTCCCTGTCACTGCCTCCGATTTTTCCAAACTTTCCCTGCTTCTCGCTGACTTCCTACCTGTCTCCTGCCTGTCTCCTGCCTGTCCCTGGCTGTCCCTGGCTCTCTAACTGTCTCTCCCTGAATATAGCAGTGTCCTGTCTCTCACGAATGCAATAGAGAAATTAACAAAAGCAAGATGTCCGCCGCCTTATATAGCGATGTGACGTCACCGAGCTTGCTGGCTGCTGACAGGCTGCATGTGACTGCCCCAGCATGCACTGGAGCGGGGTAGATGTCTGGACATGTCCCGTCCGCCATCTTAGAATGCCTGTAATGTAAATGAATGGATGTTAAAGGAAAACTTTGAGCGATCGAAGCACGGGGAAATTCGGATTCGATCCTAATCGAATTTTTCATGAAATTCGGATCGAATCCGGGTTCGTCCGGATCGATTCGCTCATCCCTAATCATATGGATATACCTGTTTGGGTGTCTGCTACTGTTGGAGATTGATCAAGCATGGCTGTTTTTAAATTGTTTGTCCTTGATTGTTTTTAGCTTTGTGTGTGCTTTTCTACCAATAAAGATTGTATATTAATTTTCTTATACAGTTTGTGGTGCTCCTTTATAGAGATAGGTGTGCTTTGTTGCATGTCCGCTCTGTTGCTATTGTTTGAGTTTTTAGTGAGCACACCATATATATACATTGTAATTAGTGGTGCACCCTCATTCTTGTTGTTTAAACAGACGCAAATGAACGGGCATTGAAATGTATTGGAGAGCGACAGTCTGTACTCAGGTCTGTACACCAAGGTCTAACATAAGAGAGAAGTAAGTCCTGTACACAAAGAACACTGCTACTGGGCATGTGTAAGGTTAAGTGAGCTCCCTCACATCATCAGCAGCCATAGTAGCAGCATTCTCTATGTACAGGACTCACTTCTCTTTTCTTGTAAATCTTTGTGTAAAAACTTTGTGTATAGTTGCCAGTAGCAGTACCCTGTGGACATCCTTTTGGCATAAAAATGCACTTTCAATAATTCCATTGAAAGTGGACTTTCCCCATAACTACCCAAGGGAATTATTATGTATTAGCAATTTAAGTGGCCCAAAAATGATTTATAAGATGGATATGGATCGATTGGTAACTCTCAACTCATGGACATTCTGTATTGTTTTTCATTGTTTTTTTGTGATTATGTGCAATTAATGTGGTTTGGAAATAAAATAGTTTGTTGATTTTGGTTATTTAGTTGTGTGAGTCACACAACTGGTGGGGGTGGGTAATTAAAGAGTGCACTGTCTAAATCTCAAGCATAATCTTATAAATTGAACAATCCACCATGGAAAAAAAATAGTCCTTTGGGTTGAAGGTGAAGAATCTTGCAAAGGGTGGCTCGTAAAATGTGATGTTCAAAAGAACAATATAATTTAATGGTAAAATAGCATGTAAGGCTGAATAAAGACATTAGTCCATCTAGTTCAGCCTATCTGCCAATACCAGCCTGTAAGATCTTCTTCCTGTGGTCTAGCCATAGCTGGTAAAGTTATTACAAGCTAGGAAGGCATCCAGGGAACTTTTGAACTCTTTGTAATCTTCATAACTAACTCCTCTGGTAGCGAGTTTCATAGTCTCACTGCTCTTACAAAGAACAATCTCCTCCTATGTCAGTGGAGGAATCACCTTTCCTCTATCCTTAGTGGATGCCCTCAGGTTATGGTTAAATTCCGGGTTAAATAGATTGTGGGGCAGATCATTGTATTGACCCAGATATATTTATACATAGTTATTAGATCACCCCTTAGGTGTTTTTTTTCCAAACTAAATAAACCTAACTTTCACAATCTTTCAGGGTACTGAAATTCCATTTAATTAGTTGCCAGCCTTTGAACACGCTACAGTTCTGATACGTCGTTCTTATGCACTGGTGCGCAGAACTGTACATAATATTCCATTAGAGGTCTGGCCAGTGACTTATATAGGGGCAAAATGATGCTCTGGTCATGGGCACCTATTTCTACACTCTAAAATACCTGATTTTACTGAAGATGGCTTTGAGTATATATACAAAATATTTATTATAGTTAACTTAAACTATAACTATAGTTAACTTAGTTAAAACTGTTTAAAAACACATTGGGGTTCATGCTATCTATTAGGTCATACCATTTTAGGTGCGCTTCTTTTAGTTTAATACACAGGAAAAAAAATAGTTGTTTTAATATTTCTTCAAAAAGCAGGAAACGTCCAATGTGATGTGGCATTTCTACAGGTGACATGCATATTTTATTAAAAAGAGAAAATAACAGAACACTATGGACTATGCAGAAAAATTGGTGAGGCCTCTCTGAATGTTTGTACATAGGGTGCTATTATTTCAAACACCTGCTCAAAAGCAAGTTTTAAATTATACCCAAAAGCACACTCAAAGCGAACCATCTTAAACCAAATTATTAGCATGATCCCCTTACACTAAGGAAAATTTTACAAATCATTCATTTGGGCAATAAAAATGAGAGAGCAATAACATTTTTCTTCCAGTTTTTCCCCAGTCACCTGAACCTGTGAGGTCATTTCTACAGCTGAGGTTCATCGTTTTTCCAATTAGGTAAAGATATTGTTTTTTTTTCATTTGAAAACAGCAACATATGGGCTATGGCAGAATTATGGGTGGATGATTTTCTGGATACCGCATAGGCTGCTGTTATTACAAAATTTTTAAAGAAAATATCCTTACCTCAAAATTAAGGAGCTATCTGTAAGGCTGAGTTAACCACTTAGCGTTTGTTGGGCAATTGTGCTTTTGCAATTTAAATTTCTTTGACTAAAGTGGACCTTTCTTTTTAATAAAAAATAAAATACAATTTTTCCTCCCGATATCTGGTAGTCTTAAAATACCATTTTGGTTGCTTTAATGGCTACCAAGGACTAGAACGCCATCCAAATTTTTCTGTATAGAGGCTCATAGAGCAACCGCTAGTAGACGCTGTAAGCGGGTATCAGGCTCTGTAACCTAGCGTTGTGGTTGTAGTAACCTGGCCGGCATTGATGAATATGATGTGTGCTAAGAGCTCTAACAACAGTATAACGCTGCTGTGAGCGAGAGGTAGTGCAATCTCAGTGAGTTCGGCACTTGGCGCTTGACACCATATTTAACAAAAAACGACATACACACAGTGTCGACACTCTAAAGCTGGGCACTGTAGCATAAAGCGCCAGACGCTGCTTTGATTAAAGTCTGTTTTTGAACACATGTTTAGTGGCAGACCTGTAAATACAATTCTGCATAAAAATATTAAAAGTCAAAAAAGTTTCTAAAAGTGCTTGTTTGCAGCCAGGAGGGGTCACATGATGATCTGAGCAAAAAAAAAAAATAATAATAATTGCCAAACACAATATTTACACACAACTAATGAAACCCCATTGAAATGTATGGGAGAGCGCTACAGAGCGACAGGTATATACATGGCGCTCTGGAACCTAGAACACCGGCGCTATACACTGAGCCACCTGTAATAATACATGTGACGCTACATGGCGCTCTTAAAGGCGCTCACCAGATTCAATTTCATAAATCTGGTTTTGCGTACAGCGCCCAGTGTTCACCAGATGCTGCCCGCCGCTACAAGGCACAACCTGACGCATCTTAAATAACCCCCTTAATGATGTTGAACTGCTCCCTTTTTCTTAATTCTTGGAAAACTTCATATAAATATACTGCATCCAAACCAAACAAAGGCATATTCCAACAACACTAGCTACAAACAGAGATCTTTTTCGACAGACTTCAGTAAAACGTAACCAAATGTATAGTCGTGACACAAATTAGATGAATATTGAGATGTTTTCTCCTTATCATTCTTCCTGTGACTTTCCGTCTCTATGTTTATGTGTATAAATCAGTTCTTACCTTGATCCTCTGATAATTACGGTGTGCCTTCTGCGATGGAGCCCTGGTTACGTTAATGACATCCGATGCAAACTGTTAGAAAAAAATAGATGAAACCTTCGAAACCTCCTTGGAGACATATACTCGATGTTCCCTGTAGCTGTCCCAAGACTAACAGTTCTATTATTATCTAATCCCTTGCTAAGGTCTCCTGGTAATAAAGCAAAAGCCCCTCCTTCCCGTTTGTATACTTTAGAATGTGTAATTTATATTACCTCATATACAGATAAGCATGGCTGAACGGGTTGTTAATTCACTACACCTGCCACTGTCACAAAAGCTCTACATCTTTCTCTGGGCTTTTATGTTAGACAACAAGAAAAAACAAGATGCACCTTGATGCTATTTTAGAAATTTTAGACACATAGCTGGACTTGTTTACAGGAACCGAGGCTGAAATTTGTTTTGCTCTGGACCTAGGGAAATTATGTGGGCAGAGATGGAGAGTATATGCTTATATATTTAATACCCAGGATACTGACTTCTTACGTTCTCCATGTTGTTATACTGAAGATGTGACAGTTCAGCTTGACGCTGATTATGATATAGCTAAAATGTATGTAAAAATAGCAATTCCACACATGAGGGCTGATTCAGAGTCAGCTGAGAATTCTCACTCCTTTTTTTAGGAATTAAAATTGCCATTGATTTTTATTGTCTCCTGAAAGTCAATGGCAGTTTTCTCTCCTAAAATAGAAGTGAGAATTCTCACCTGGCTCTGAATCAAGCCCAAAAAGTTGACCAACCATCAAAAAACACTGTTGCTCCTTTGACCCCATAAAAACGAGGTAAAAAAACCTCAGCAGTGGCCAACACGTTTGGCATAGCAAGCTCCATGGAGGGATAGTCATACATTTTTAGATTTTTCTACAGAGGGGCTTTATAAGAATCCCAGGCCCAACTATTTCCTCCTGCCAGGGCATCCAAAATAGGGATGCCCTGCTGTGTAAAACCCCCCAGATCACCCCATACGCTTACTTTTCCTGGCCCAATGGCACATGCGCGAGCTGAGGCCGCATCCCAGCTATCCCTCTAGCAGGGCGCGTGCCCACACCAGGCATTTGTAAATGGCCGGTGCAGGCATGCTCCCTGTCAGAGGGTAGCGGGGGGATGTGGCCACCAGCATGCTAGGAGCCCCTGGCCTTAGACGAAGCCTTAGACGACGTGACATCAGCGGCTCCGAGTGTGCTGACTGGCCGAGCAGCCGCGCATGCGCCGTAGGACCAGGAAGAGGTGAGTTGGGCTCGACCATTTGGGTGGTTTCACACAGCGGGTCATGTATGATCGGGGTGCCCTGGGTTAGAGAACCAAAACCCAGGTTAATCAAAATCCTGGGTTTTGGTCCACTTTAAATGCTCAAAGAGAACCAAAACCCCTTTCGGACAGCAAATTTAGCTGCCTCCAGTCTAAAAAACTGTGGGATGCTACAGTGTGTGGAACCACCTGGGAACGACAGGATTCCCCACTGCCACAACACACCTGCTCACCACACAACACTCACCTGCTTCCGGGGCTCCCTCACTAATGTAAAAATGGTGGCCCTTTTGCCAAAGCCCTGCATATAAACAGAGCTGTTTGCCGAGCATTACATGTGCACATATTGTTAAGGGCTGGACACGGGTGTGCTCAGTCGTAAAGGAATTGGCTGAATGGATGCTGGTTGTTCTATATCAGGCACTGGGTACAAACAGAGTCCTATGTGGTGAAATACCCAAGGTATCTGTAGCTTCATTTTCAAAAATTGAAATTAGAACATTGTCATGTCGGGCTATGTTTGGAACTGTCCTAAACCATCCTAAGCTGATTCCCATTTTCAAAGTGAAGAATAAATGGCTGAAATATCAAGGTTTACCTTATGATTTCTCTTCTGGAGCAAGTGGGCATGGCCCTTGGAGATGTGATGCTGCATAATAATCAACATAATATGTAAGTGCCCAGTATTATGCAATACACTCTGGCTGTGCTTCTCCCTCTTTCCCTGTTGCTAGTGTTCTTATACATTGCATAGAATCAGTTTATACACACCAGCAGAATAATTTTTAATCCACACTATCCACAGTCTGATGATCAATATTGAAGGGAGTGGGTGCAGGCTCTATTATCATGTTCCAAAGCTATTTTTTTGACATAATTACAACCACAAGCATAAAGGTAGCCACAGACGATAATGCTATTTAGGTGTGACAGTGATTGAAATGCTAAATGTGTCTATTCATACGCTAATTAATGTGACAGAGGGTGGAAGGCACAAGGAGGGGAGAAAAACTGTGCTAGCTGAGGCTGCATATTACTAGTGCACTGTTGCACTACCAGGAAAGCTCTATGATTGGTGGTTTATGACAAAGGAATTCAGGGGATGTTCATCCGCCAACCCCTTACCTTTGTGCTGGTTCCTTGCTGCGATCATGGGTCTTGGCTGCATCCCCGGCATTCCTGCAGCTGTGTACTCTCCCACACCCAGCCATTCAGGCTGAGAGGGAGGAAGCATATACTCCACAGGGGAACTGAGGATGTGGCTGCGCCTGCTCCCTATGCCAATGCTCAATCGAAAAAAAAAAGGCTTCATGCCATGCATTAGTATGTATTGCATAAAGGGCTGATTGGACAGGCACCCATGCATGTGGGAACAGTGGAAAGGTGAGTTGAGTGGGCGATCTATGGGTTTTCATAAAGTGGGGCATCATGCTAGCGAAAATTGTTCCACTTTAAATTTACTGAATCAAGGCCTAAATGTCCTAAAAAAAAGTTAGAAACATATTTTTGTGTTGCTCAGTTGGCTACAATAGATGTTGTTAATTCTATTTGTAGGTTTACAGCACGCCTCTATGTTTCAGGTAGTTACCACAATGTATATATATTTTTCAGGGTGCAATAATTATATCCAAGGTACCTCCCCACCTGGTACCTAAAATCATAATCATATATTCTCGACACAGGGGATTTCCTCACTAAAATAGGTAACTTGGGTCTACTTCCTGACCAAGTGATCCTTTGTAGTATGGATGTCTCCTCTCTTTACACGTCAATACCACATGGGGCTGGAATAGCAGCAGTTACACAAGCTCTAGAAAATACAGACAACTCTCCAGAATTTATCAAATTCTGCATTAATTTACTAACAATAGTTTTGACTAAGAACTATTTCAGATATGATGGACATTACTATCTACAACTCCAGGGGACCGCCATGGGATCTAATGTGGCACCGGCCTATGCCAATCTTTGTATGAATCAATTTGAAACAGAACACGTGTATACTGACCCAGACTTCCCGAATAAGGTTCTGTACTGGGTCAGGTACATAGATGGCATCTTTTTTCTATGGCATGGTCCCCTGGAGGAACTACTAGATTTTGTCTCTCGCTTAAATACAGCTGAGCCTACTGTAGAATTTACATTGGAACATAGTAGCTTAAAAGTCCACTTCCTGGATGTACTAGTTTCTCTTAACAATAATCTTATTACAACTGACTTGTACAAAAAGGAGACTGACAAAAATACCTTCCTCCACTACAATAGCTTCCACCCCATCAAGATGAAACAGGGGCTCCCATATAGCCAGTATATACGTCTCAGAAGAATTATCTCCAATGATGAGGTGTTTTCAGAACGTGCCAATGCACTTACTCAGGAATTCTTAGCGAGGGGATATCTAACACAGCTTTTAGAAACTGCTAAACTAAAGGCACTTAATCAATCACGTTCAGAACTACTTCGACATCAACCCAAAGAGACTGATAATAGAATACCTTTTATACTGACATACTCTAGGATGTCCTCGCGGGTGGAACAAATCGTTCGAAAACATTGGCATATTTTGGCCACAGATGACCGTCTACTGGAAACTTTTGGTAACTTCCCTCTATTTGTCAAGAAACGCCCTAAGAATCTACGTGACAGACTAATCAAAGCAGAGTCGGTAACACCCACTAATCATTTTTCATCTGGTGACTGGCTCACTTCACTACCCCCTCTAAAAGACATGTACCCCTGTGGACACTGTGCCCAATGTGGGTTTGTCTCCAAAGGTAATCACTTCTCTCATCCCTTGACGGGGAAACATTTCCCCTATAAGAACTTTTATTGACTGCATCTCCAATTTTGTTGTTTACCTGATTAGATGCCCATGTGGGCTTTCATACGTGGGGAAAACTACTAGAAAGGTCAGAATCCAGATTTGTGAACACCGTAGTGCCATACGTAGGGCCGACTTGGATTCCCCCATTACTAGACACTTCATAGAAGCAGGGCACCAGGCAACTGCGGTTCCAAGCAATTGAACAGGTTAGACCACTTCCCAGGGGTGGCGATAGAAACCAACAACTTCTCCGAAGGGAGCGAACCAAATCGCCTAGAGGTCTGAACGAAGAGATTGACTACACACCTTTCATTTAATACCTAACATGGTCATAATTGTCCTTATTTTCTAGTTACAGAATATCACATCCCTTGCGGATCATCATAACAGTAGGACTTCATAAACAAGCTCTCTACACAAGAGGGTCGATTCAAAGAAACATGTAACAGCTTGGATTTTGGTGCCGATCATCCTATTTTTCCCGTACACTCGTGCGTTCGTATGAACTTGCGAGTGATTCTATAAGCAAATACGTTTCTATCCTAAAATTTACGTCCGTTCGTATGGCAGTTCGGGAATCAGACCTATGTCAGTTTCCATTCTGAATTTTCCGTTTCATTTCTCAGGTTGCAACATTGGTTTTGCCCTTTTTCCTTTTTTGTCTGGACGTAAATCCTTCTGATCTTGCGGCTGCGCACTACAAACTTACCTCATTAAAGTGCATTCTAAATATTTGGTCTTATTTTTCTTTATTTCATTCATTTTGTAGTAACCAACCATTAATGAATGCATTTGCATAAGTAAATCTTACTTTGTTTAATTTTTAGTTAACTTGCATTTTTTACTTGTGGATTTAATTTTAATATTTTGGCTTCAAATGGTACAACTTAAAATTTTGTGTGTGGTTACCCACACCCTCTACATACAGATTGCTCTCAAATATAAAAAAACACCCAGCAACTTCTGCATGTTATGAGTCTAGAAACAGCCAAGATGGCGGGTCAGGTATTATCGGGCAGCCTGCAAACAGAAAGGGCCTTGTGACTGTGTTGCTCTGCATTTCTGACCTTTCCGTGCCCCCAGCTCTGCTGTGTCTGTGCAAAATACAGCAGTAACCCACATCCTGCACTTTATCCCGCTCTCCTCTCCAGTCGGAAATGGCCAAAAAAACAGGAAAAAATGACTAACACCCACCCAAACTTACGATTTTCGATCCGAAATCAATTAACTTTTGCTCTTTGAATCGAGGGGAAGGTCTATTCCCCCTATGGTTATACCATTGGTCCAGGATGGCACATTAAGAACCGGAGACGAGAGTCTGCATCTGTATCACAGGTAAATGATGCCTCATAAGGCTATACTATCATACATATAATGTGGAAGGATCATTATCAGTATCATTGGCCAAAACAAATCCATCTGGACCCTAAAATCAAGGGACCACCAAAGGATCATATACATACCTGAGGGGTTTAAGATATGCATAGATCCATGGGGATCCACCTATTAGTGTCCCCTCCCCACTAGGGAACTAAGATTGAAGTTATGTCACTTTTACAATGTAGGCCTGTATGGGCCTACTAAATAAGGTACCATCAAAAAGAACATACAGACACCAGTTGAACTGGTATATGAGTAGAGACCTGGGGGTACATTCACCGATACCCCTTCATTATTTATGATGGGAATATCATGTAAAGAAAAAATATATATGTATAATATATAGTCTGCACAACTGTACCTGCCTAGTGCAAACAGAGGGATGCAGAGGGATCAGAAAACTCCCATAATATAGAATTAGGATCATATGATTAAGGATTCTTTGTCTCCGGATCAGCAAGTCCCAATTTGAGTGGGATTTACTAATTCCAGCCTGTGTGTACAATAGATAGTTCCTTTATTGCATCAGCTGCATGATGACATATAAACCCATATGCTATAATATATAGTAAGGAAAGAGAGACAGATCGTTTTTTATTTATAAATCTTTTAATTTATTCACTTTGCTGTGACTTCTCACCGATGAACAAATAACCCCCAGCTGCTGCATTTTGAAAATGGCACATAGACAGCTGACGCCACCGCGATCTACATAGAAAACAACAGAATGTCATTAATTGGGTTGTAAATAAAGTTTGTTGTACATACTTTTAAAAAATGAGCAGCATTCGGCGAACGAGGCCCCGTGTGCCTGCGCCACCTTGGGGAGAGGCTGGCAACAATACGCTTGCCATCCAGCCCCGGACGTGACGCAGGTCGGGACCCCATCGCCGGAAGTGACGCCCCGGAGGGCGCACATCATGCGCTTCCCGGAAACGCCACACTGGCCGGCCAGGGGGGAGAAGGTAAAGGTATTTAAGCATAATAGGATGCACCATTCTCTATCGCAGCCTTGAGAAAGGGGCCAGAGGTCTCGAAACGTGGGCTACAGATTATGCGATCTTTGTCTCTATAACTTGGTAATGACACACTTTCATGTATGATGAACTTCATGATTTAAAATGCTTGCTGTTATATTTGTAAGGCACCACTTATTCTGTTATTTCTAGTATGATGCATAAAACTGTATTAACAAACTGACCAGGAAGAGATCATCAACATTTAACAAGTTTAACATTGTGGACTGTTCTCCTTAACCCACTATCTCCTGGTCAGTTTACAAAGAAGCCTGCTCTTCAGGACCCGTGTGATAACCCCTCACTTGATTATTGGGTAATGTTTTACCAGTAGTATAGTCTTGCTTATTTGTATATGCTAATGTTACAATATACATATTCCTTTTCCTGAGGTGGTCCACGATCCTGGAGATGTGTGATATGGCTATATACTCAAATATCTACGTGGTATCCTTTACTGTATAGCCTACTAATGTGTTAATGCGTATGTTTTCTATATAAATACCTTTTTATTTGCAAACAAATTCTGGACTCTGGTGTGCATATATCCGCCGTTTACTTAAATATTGTACAATAGATGTTGTTAAATAAGCAATCACAAGGCAAACCAACAAAATCATCAATCTACAAATGACTTGTGTTCATGAATGGTATTAGCTACAGCCTTGAGGAAGTGACTAATCCGTAGTCACAGAACGCGTGGGCCTCGGTCCCGTGGGGGGGGGGGTACTTTGTGGCGCTGCTGGAGCCTCGTTTCTCATGTTAGATTGATATCTCATGTTTGAACTCGCATCATCCTTTGCATAATAATTTGAGCACTTTAATGGGAAATATAACAATGCACTTTAGATGCAATATTGTAAATTGATGCACTTTCAGCACAAGCACTTTATATCATTTATATATGTTATATAAAATTGATTTAGACACATTAGATAGTAGGGTTTATTAATGTGGTGATGAGGGGGGGGTGAAATTGCACATACATCAAAACAGGCTGATAGCTAGAGGCTGATTTGGCACCCCCTCCTGGCAGATTGTGCTAGTTCTTTTTATGTGTGTTTTAAAAGGTTTTTAACATGTCTTGTGTGTTGTTTTGGCTAATAAAGATATTCTTAATGTAATTAGATCAGGGCCGCAAAGAGAGGTTACGCTAAGAAACTGGAAAAGCAGTTCTCCTCCAGTAACCCGAGAGAGGCCTGGGAGGGTTTTCGGCATCTTACTAACTACAAAGGGTCCACCCAGATACTGAACCCTAGCAGCCAGCAAGCAGAGGAACTCAACAACTTCTACTGCAGATTTGATTCAGCTCCAAACATGGCAGCTTGCTCCCCCCAGTCCCTAAATCAATCACTATCGTCAAACGGCCATAACATTCATACGTATGGCTCTCAAACAGCAAACACACTTTTGGTCTCAGAGATTAAAATTGCCCAAGTTCTCAAAGGCCTCAACATAAGGAAGGCGCCAGGACCGGATGGAGTATCCACAATGTGCCTCAAGTCATGTGCGGACCAGCTATCGGCAGTGTTTTCAAGGATCTTCAATGCCTCCCTGGAAATGGGCGCAGTTCCACGCTGTCTCAAAAGATCCATCATTGTCCCGGTGCCAAAGAAACATTTGGCCACTGAAATGAATGACTTCAGACCAGTTGCACTTACATCCGTGGTCATGAAGTCATTTGAGAGGATTGTGCTGGAATACCTGAAAACAACCACCGGCAGCCTTATGGATCCCGTGCAATTTGCCTACAAGGCAAATAGATCTTCAGACGATGCTGTTAATATGGCCCTCCACTATATATATGAGCATTTGGATAAACCAGACACCTATGTCAGAGTTCTCTTTGTTGATTTTAGTTAAGCATTTAACACCATAAGTCCGAACCTACTGGTGGAAAAGATGTCTAAGAATATAAACTATGAGGTAATGAACAACATAAACAAGGTTATGCATGATAACACATGATTTTAATGCTTATGGGTCGTGAAAACAGATGTGCAAGCTATATACAGTGAAACATATAGGTTCTATGACAACCAAGTATATATACAGAAAATGGAGGGCATAATACACATAGGGCAATTGTCAGAAAGCAAGACAAGGTACAAAATCAAGTAGCACTTAGAAATAAAGGAAGCCCTGTTAGTGCTGCCTTCCAGACATAGAGCACCAAAGTATCAAGGTAACAAATGCATAACAAGCAAAATAAACAGATAAGTCAGTACAAATGCTTACAGGCTGACCGCAGGTCGTCAAAATCCCTCAACGTTTCGATCTGCTATGAGATCTTTGTCAAGAGGAAAAATGCGGTATCCATAGTGGTGAGGAGAGTGCCTTTATATAAGGGTGATGGTCTCCAGCTGGGCTGCAGATGGCGCCAGACGCGGAGCACATGTCGGCGCCGGTCTCTGACGTCATCACCACTCGCCCCAGCGCGTCCCTGTCAGCAGCATGGATCCTAGCAAAAACTGCTATGTTTCCAGGTGTGACACACGGGGCGCGCGAGGGTGTGTGAGGGGAAGGGAACCGTTTGTTAGATAGATCTATTGCATAAATGAAAAATCGTTATCACAGCATTAGACAGTGGCAGGCTGCCACATACAAGATGGATGCCGGCGTTCCAGCCGGATCCTGCCTCTCCAAAGATGGCGTCCATAAGCTCTTCTAAATATGCTATTAGTGTCCCGCCACATCCAAGATGGCCGACGGAGAAACAGATGGGAACTTCTCAGTATTCTAGCAGTATAATGCCACATCCAAGATGGCCAACGGAGATAATAGTAACTGGTGATTCATAGCCACAATAAAGATGGTGGATATAGATTCAATGGAACATATAACGATGTATGTCCTTGATGGTAATAAATGGCCAGGAGTGGCAGATGTGTTCATATGGGCATAGCTGGGTAGATTTTTGTAAGGGGAAACATGTGCGCAGCTGAAGATCATGCTGGAGACCATATATTAAAGCGGACCCAAAACAGGCACCACAAGAATTCTGTTCAAAAGAAAAAGGATAAAATTAGAATTAAAAATAGAACCATTTGTGAGCAAGTGAGGATAAAAATGGATACAGCCAAGAGTTTGTGGAAATCCACAAACTCTTCATCTAATTATTGCACAATCGTCTAGTAATTGTATATTTAAACTATCAAGGTAAAGTATTTAAAAATATACAGTGAAGTCTAAGTCTTCATTGAGTCCATTAGGGCTTTTAGTGCGCAACTGGAATATCCAAGCCAGTTCACGTTGGAGTAATCTCTTCTCAAGGTTACCTCCTCTATAGGGTAATCTAACCACCTCTATACCTATAAATTTAAGTTGACTGATGTTATGTCCTAACTCATGGAAATGCCTGGCCACAGAGGATTCCATGCGGCCATTCCTAATGTCGGACCTGTGTTCAGAGATTCTCTGCCTAAGTTCCCGTTTCATCTTGCCTATGTAGCCTTTCCCACAAGGACATTTAACTAAATATATGACATTCTTTGTTGTGCAGTTTATGAAATCACGTATGGGGTATTTTTTCCCTAAGATGGGGTGGGTGAAATGGTCTGTCTTAAAGGTATATCCACACTGGGCACAATGCCCACATGGGTACATACCTTTAGGTTTCTCCATTTCTGTGAGCCAATTTGAGCCTGTCGTTGGTTTAGGTGAGTGGAATTCAGCCTTGACCAGGGTGTTCTTAATGTTCCTAGCTTTCTTGTAGACAGTTAAAGGAGGATCCTGGAGGACTTCTGTCAGTTTCTCATCCGACCTCAAGATTGGCCAATGTCGTCGGACAACTTTTTGGGCCTGAATAGAAAGTTGAGAGAAAGTGAGAACACATGGAATTTGTTGTTTGGTCTGCTTAGGACGAACCATACGGAGGGAATTGCGATTAAGGGATCTAGCTTTAGCCTGAGCTTTTTGTAGATCTTTGAAGTTATATCCCCGTTGTAACAAATTGTGCACTAGTTCATTGGAGCGTTGGTCGTATAATGTATCAGATGCAGTTATGCGTCGTATTCTTATAAATTGCCCAAATGGTAAACCCCTTATTAAAGATTGCGGATGAAAACTGGTGGCATGAAGTAATGTGTTTCGGTCAGTGGGTTTCTTATATACATCAGTAGTGAGACAACCGTCAGCTAAGGTAACCCTGACGTCTAAGAAATGGATCTCTGTGGTGCTGTGGTCTATAGAGAAAGCAATAGTCTGGGTGCATTGATTCAGATAGCCATGAAATGCAAGTAGTTCGTCAAGTTCACCCTTCCAGATCAGGAATACATCATCAATGTATCGCAGCCATGTAAGTATGTTATTTGAATAAGCAGCTGTGGGATGAATAAATTCTGATTCAAAATTGGCCATAAAAAGGTTCGCATAACTAGGTGCCATGTTGGAACCCATCGCCGTGCCTTGGGCTTGTATGTAAAACTGGTCGTCAAAGGCAAAGTAGTTTTTCGTGAGTATGATGATAAGTAAATCACATGCAAGGGTCTGTAAGCCTAATGGGATAGTGGTACTTGTCAGTGCTTTTTTTAATCACATTGATACCGTCTAAGTGTGGAATGGAGTTATATAAGCTGGTAACATCCATTGTGGCCATGATGCATTCCGATGTCAGGGTGCCAAATGAATTAATCTTATTTAGGAAATCTGTAGTGTCTTGTAAAAAAGAGGGAGTAGCCATCACTAATGGCTGTAGGAGGCGATCTAAGAAAATAGCTGGGTTCTGAAAAACGGAATTTGTTCCCGCCACAATCGGGCGTCCTGGGGGGTTTGGTAACCTCTTATGAACTTTTGGTAAGCAATAAAAATGTGGTATAAGTGGATCATCCGTTCTCAGGAATTTAGCTAATTTTTCATCTATCACAGAGTCATCCAAAGCCCTATTGATTATGGTGTCAATCTGGGTCTTTAAGTCATCAGTAGGGTCCTTGGAAATAGGTATGTAGACAGTATTATCATTAAGTTGGCTTAATATTTCATTTTTGTAATCAATAGAGTTCATTACAACTATGGCCCCTCCTTTGTCAGCAGATTTAATAGTAAGTGCAGAATTGGTACAAAGAGAGTCAAGTGCCTGTTTTTCCTTCTTAGACAGGTTGCTACGTTTAAATTTGGCGTTTGGCCTCAAGGAATCCACATCCTGTTGAACCAAATTAATAAAGGTTTCCACAGCATGGGATGTGGGGGGAGGATTCCAGGTGCTTTTTGGTTTGCACATGCTGAGGTCCACACCCGTGGGGGAGCTGGTATTACCAGTTTCTCTGGGTGGGTGGTAGGAAAAGAATGATTTGATCCGCAGGGACCTAAAAAATTGTTGTAACCCAATCTGTATATCAAACTGATTACCCTTAGATGTAGGAGCAAATGAAAGACCCTTTGAAAGTACCTTAGTTTCAATAGGTGACAAGGTATGGTCCGAAATGTTAATCACTGTGGAGCCGTCCTGCTCCGGGTGTTGTATTTGATTTGGGTTGGAGGTTGCTGGTGACTGCCTCTGTGGCCTCCTTTTGCCCCTCCTTGTTCGCGTTGTTTTCTTCTGTGGGCCCGTTGATCCCATGGGCCTTGTTCTAAAAAATCCCCGCTGGATGTGGAGGATGAGCTGCTAGAGTCAGTGGCTTGGCGAGTATTGGTGTTATATGTGCGTTGCCTCCTATGTTCACGCCAAGTATAGACGCGGCCCTCCTGATAATCAAGAGCGTCGCGTCTATACTTGCTTAGTTTGAACTGAATGGTATCTTGTCTGTACTGTTCCAGACTGATATTGCAGGTCTCAAGGAAGGTCTTAAAGGAATCTAAAGGGAGTTTGGTCTCAAGCTGTGTTTTTAGGGTTTGTACTGAATTGTTAATGGCAGTAAGTTCAGTCTGGATACCAGTGATCGTTAAGGCAATCAGATCCAGACTGCACTTATTCAAAATTTTCTGCTAATCAGCTACAAATTCTTTATTCTGCTGGCAAAACGTGGGTTTGATTGGCAGGCGTAATCCTCTAGGGATACGTTTGGACTTAAGGTACTCAATCAAGGTGTCAGAGTGTAACTGATACTGTATTTATTTTTTTGACAGTTGTTCAAACTGTTTTTTTATAGCAGTTTGATCATTAATCAAGGGACTCTCTGATCTAGAGAATTGTGCAATAATTGAATCGACCTGTACCTGGCTAAAAGCCAGGATGTCAGCCTGTTCAGTGGTGAGAGTGTTGATATCCTCAAATGACATCCTCAGTAGTAGCAAGCAGTGACAGGTGCTAATACAAACTGGTAAGCAGAAGAAACATATGAGTTAGTTAGATTTGGTTGTAGCACACTGAAAATAGGTAGCTTCAAAAGAGGAAAATGTAGATCAGTAGATCTGGGTTCAACCACCTCAATAGTGCCCTCTGCTTTTTGGACACTGGTACATATGTCAAAAAATATAAACTATGAGGTAATGAACACCATAAACAAGGTTATGCATGATAACACATGATTTTAATGCTTATGGGTCGTGAAAACAGATGTGCAAGCTATATACAGTGAAACATATAGGTTCTATGACAACCAAGTATATATACAGAAAATGGAGGGCATAATACACATAGGGCAATTGTCAGAAAGCAAGACAAGGTACAAAATCAAGTAGCACTTAGAAATAAAGGAAGCCCTTTTAGTGCTGCCTTCCAGACATAGAGCACCAAAGTATCAAGGTAACAAATGCATAACAAGCAAAATAAACAGATAAGTCAGTACAAATGCTTACAGGCTGACCGCAGGTCGTCAAAATCCCTCAACGTTTCGATCTGCTATGAGATCTTTGTCAAGAGGAAAAATGCGGTATCCATAGTGGTGAGGAGAGTGCCTTTATAGTAAGGGTGATGGTCTCCAGCTGGGCTGCAGATGGCGCCAGACGCGGAGCACATGTCGGCGCCGGTCTCTGACGTCATCACCACTCGCCCCAGCGCGTCCCTGTCAGCAGCATGGATCCTAGCAAAAACTGCTATGTTTCCAGGTGTGACACACGGGGCGCGCGAGGGTGTGTGAGGGGAAGGGAACCGTTTGTTAGATAGATCTATTGCATAAATGAAAAATCGTTATCACAGCATTAGACAGTGGCAGGCTGCCACATACAAGATGGATGCCGGCGTTCCAGCCGGATCCTGCCTCTCCAAAGATGGCGTCCATAAGCTCTTCTAAATATGCTATTAGTGTCCCGCCACATCCAAGATGGCCGACGGAGAAACAGATGGGAACTTCTCAGTATTCTAGCAGTATAATGCCACATCCAAGATGGCCGACGGAGATAATAGTAACTGGTGATTCATAGCCACAATAAAGATGGTGGATATAGATTCAATGGAACATATAATGATGTATGTCCTTGATGGTAATAAGATAGATGGCCAGGAGTGGCAGATGTGTTCATATGGGCATAGCTGGGTAGATTTTTGTAAGGGGAAACATGTGCGCAGCTGAAGATCATGCTGGAGACCATATATTAAAGCGGACCCAAAACAGGCACCACAAGAATTCTGTTCAAAAGAAAAAGGATAAAATTAGAATTAAAAATAGAACCATTTGTGAGCAAGTGAGGATAAAAATGGATACAGCCAAGAGTTTGTGGAAATCCACAAACTCTTCATCTAATTATTGCACAATCGTCTAGTAATTGTATATTTAAACTATCAAGGTAAAGTATTTAAAAATATACAGTGAAGTCTAAGTCTTCATTGAGTCCATTAGGGCTTTTAGTGCCCAACTGGAATATCCAATCCAGTTCACGTTGGAGTAATCTCTTCTCAAGGTTACCTCCTCTATAGGGTAATCTAACCACCTCTATACCTATAAATTTAAGTTGACTGATGTTATGTCCTAACTCATGGAAATGCCTGGCCACAGAGGATTCCATGCGGCCATTCCTAATGTCGGACCTGTGTTCAGAGATTCTCTGCCTAAGTTCCCGTTTCGTCTTGCCTATGTAGCCTTTCCCACAAGGACATTTAATTAAATATATGACATTCTTTGTTGTGCAGTTTATGAAATCACGTATGGGGTATTTTTTCCCTAAGATGGGGTGGGTGAAATGGTCTGTCTTAAAGGTATATCCACACTGGGCACAATGCCCACATGGGTACATACCTTTAGGTTTCTCCATTTCTGTGAGCCAATTTGAGCCTGTCGTTGGTTTAGGTGAGTGGAATTCAGCCTTGACCAGGGTGTTCTTAATGTTCCTAGCTTTCTTGTAGACAGTTAAAGGAGGATCCTGGAGGACTTCTGTCAGTTTCTCATCCGACCTCAAGATTGGCCAATGTCGTCGGACAACTTTTTGGGCCTGAATAGAAAGTTGAGAGAAAGTGAGAACACATGGAATTCGTTGTTTGGTCTGCTTAGGACGAACCATACGGAGGGAATTGCGATTAAGGGATCTAGCTTTAGCCTGAGCTTTTTGTAGATCTTTGAAGTTATATCCCCGTTGTAACAAATTGTGCACTAGTTCATTGGAGCGTTGGTCGTATAATGTATCAGATGCAGTTATGCGTCGTATTCTTATAAATTGCCCATATGGTAAACCCCTTATTAAAGATTGCGGATGAAAACTGGTGGCATGAAGTAATGTGTTTCGGTCAGTGGGTTTCTTATATACATCAGTAGTGAGACAACCGTCAGCTAAGGTAACCCTGACGTCTAAGAAATGGATCTCTGTGGTGCTGTGGTCTATAGAGAAAGCAATAGTCTGGGTGCATTGATTCAGATAGCCATGAAATGCAAGTAGTTCGTCAAGTTCACCCTTCCAGATCAGGAATACATCATCAATGTATCGCAGCCATGTAAGTATGTTATTTGAATAAGCAGCTGTGGGATGAATAAATTCTGATTCAAAATTGGCCATAAAAAGGTTCGCATAACTAGGTGCCATGTTTGAACCCATCGCCGTGCCTTGGGCTTGTATGTAAAACTGGTCGTCAAAGGCAAAGTAGTTTTTCGTGAGTATGATGGTAAGTAAATCACATGCAAGGGTCTGTAAGCCTAATGGGATAGTGGTACTTGTCAGTGCTTTTTTAATCACATTGATACCGTCTAAGTGTGGAATGGAGGTATATAAGCTGGTAACGTCCATTGTGGCCATGATGCATTCCGATGTCAGGGTGCCAAATGAATTAATCTTATTTAGGAAATCTGTAGTGTCTTGTAAAAAAGAGGGAGTAGCCATCACTAATGGCTGTAGGAGGCGATCTAAGAAAATAGCTGGGTTCTGAAAAGATGTCTAAGCTCAACATTCCTCATAACATCTGTGCGTGGACAGGGAGATTTTTAACAGAGCGATCCCAAATAGTTAGACTTGGTCCGGTACGGTGCAGTGTCAGGCACACCAACACCGGTGACCCTCAAGGCTGCGTTCTGTCACCCCTCTTGTTCTCCATCTACACTAACGACTGCACCTCCTTGGCCAACTCTGTGAGGTTTGTAAAGTTTACCGATGACACAACTGTCATAGGCCTGATCAAGAACGGAAAAGAAGATACCTACCGAGGAGCAGTGGAGGAGCTTGTTAGTTAGTGCACTATACACAACCTGGTCACCAACACTTCAAAAACCAGAGAGTTGTGGACTTCATGAAGAATCCGGCACCCATGACACCCCTGTCCATCAAGGGGGTGGAAATCAGAAGAGGAAGTGAGACTACATTTTTGGGTGTGACCATCTCCAACAACCTCAGCTGGGAAAGGAACACCATGGCTCTACTGAGGAAAGCACACCAGAGACTTTTCTTCCTGAGGCAACTGAATAAGGTCGGTCTGTCAAAAAGGTTGCTAGTGCTCTTCTTCAATGCCGTCATTGGTTCTGTACTGTGTCTTTTCTTTCTCTGTCTGGTTCGAGGGATCTACTAAAAGGGACAAGTGTAGACTCCAAAGAACAATTAAGACAGCAGAAAGAATAATTGGAGCCCCGTTACCATCCCTGCATGAACTGCCCGAACACAGAACCAAGACTCGGGCAGAAAAGATACTTCGGGATCCCTCCCACCCTGGACACGCCCTATTCCATTACTTACCATCTGGGCGGCATCTTGCGGTAAAAGCCTGCAGGACTTCTAGGTCTAGGAAGGGTTTCTTTCCTTTGGCTGTCCGCATACTCAACAATAGGCAGGCATCATAGGCCCCGGCACTTTGTATCATTTGCACTTTAGAAGATTAACTGTGTCTGTGTATCTCTGTTTCTATGTTCCCCTTCCTATGTTACTGGAACTGAAGTTAACTGTTTACTGTGTATATGCCAAAAAGAATTCCTTGTTCATTTCACGATGTACTTGGCGAACAATAAATTGAATTGAATATATTTTCTGATTTGTTGGGGTGGTGCAATATTAGTCTCTGCCACACATGCAACCAAGGGTTGTTAGGTTTGAATGGGAATAAGCGACAGTACTGAGACTGATCACAATGTTTCTAGATTTACAGAGTATGTCAGGACTGATAACAACAAATATTCTTACTATATAAAGAAAAATACTGATTCAGGAGAGCCCAGTGCAAAGTGTCACCACCGGAGGCCGTGCGTGAAACACTCACAGAAAATCTAAGGAATTTTGTGTTGAATAAAATGGCCCAGCTATATCTGCTTCAATACATTTAGATAACATTGCTAATCTTTTGTTGAGTCACGTTCCTGTGTAGATAGGGTGAAAAGTCTTGTTTGTTCTCTACCTCAGTGTCTTTATGTGTCAGGGTAGTAGATTTCTTGAAACAAAAACAGCAGTTTGACATTGTTTCGTGCGAAAATGATTTCCTCAAGGTGCTGAGCTTATTTCTTTGCTCTTTGTTTTCAAGTTATGTCATGTTATAAAAGAAAACAGTTTTACTTGTGCTTATGTTAGCAATTTACACCAAAGTGGTGTTTTGATGTACATTTCAGAAACTTCTTGACTTTGTCTTGCTAATCTTCTGATTGGGTGAGACACAGACGTCAGGTTTAACCTCTTTTGTGTTAATTCAACCTCTTCAGGTAGGGGGATCACAGTCTTGTGTTCCAGTAGCTAAATGGTTACTGTCAGCATTCTCACTTGGGGAAATCATTACTGCTACTTTGTTTAGCTAAAGATGTAAAGCGAACCAAGGCCCACTGAGCTTGTAAAATATATTTGGCCAAAACCCATGCCAATGCACCCTTCTAATAGATATTTTTTGCTTTTTGAATCGGCCTGGAACACTTTTTTTTTGCTGTCCCTCTCTGTAAGATGACAGATGATCAGTCATTGTTGTGTGTGGCAATGACGTCATTGCCACACCTATGCAATGACTGATCATCGGGAGGAGGAGGAGCTTTACAGCTAAAACGGGCGCCATTATCTGGGATTAGAGTGAAGCAGAAGCAGTGGAAATTGGCAAAATGTACTCCTCATGGTGGGGAGCAATTCAGTGGATGCTAGTTAAAAATGTGGGTTTTGGCCCGCTTTAAAGGAAAACCTTTTTGTCAGGTTTTTGTGTTCTTCCTTATTTTTTGCTTCTTGTGGAATATAAGATAAACATTTGTGTTAGGAGCCCCCCCGCCCCATGCCTGAGATTTACTTAAAAGCATGCTGTTTCCAAGTTTCTTATATTCCTGTGTGTCTTTGATCCTAAAGTGGAAGCAACATTTTTGGCATTAAGTAAAAGCTACTGACTACAAGTCCCAGAATCCTTTCATTGTAACAGGTGATTTTATCCCCAGGTTTGGCAAAATCAAGCAGCAGTAATGACCTTCCCAGGTGAGGACACTAGCAGTAACCCTAAGCAACTTTTCTGAAGAGTTAAAATTGGAGCAGATGGGCTCCATGTTGCCTCTGCCTCATAGCCTATCAAATGATTAGCAAGCCAGAGTCAGGAAGTCTTTGATATGTACCCAAAAACATCACCTTAGTAAACATTGCTAATATAAACACATGGGTTTTCTTTTATAACACAGAGTTGCAAACAAATAAAAAAGAAAAACAACAGTTAAGCTCAGTACAATGGGGACATCAATTTGGTACACAATAATGGAAACTTTTTAAAAAAGCTATCAAAAATGGAATTACGCATTAAAGTGGTCCAAAAACCCAGGATTCTGACTATCCGGGACACCCCGCTGTGTGAAACTTCCCAGGTCGCCCAAACAGACTCACCTCTTCCCGGTCCTGCAATGCATGTTCGTCCGCTTGTCCAATCAGTGCGCTCGGATCCACCCCTTCGTCTAGGAGCTTGTCTAATGCGAGCAGATCATGAGCGCACTACTGGCCGCATCCCTCACTACTCTCTACCAGGGAGCAAGCCCACGCCGGCCAATCACAAGTGCCCGGCACAGGCGCGCGCCTTGCTACATGGATAGCGGGGATGTGGCCACTACTTGCACATGTGCCGTTGGTCCAGGAAGGAAGGTGAGTTCTTGGCGATCAGGGGGTTTTCACAAAGCAGGAGTGCCCCAGGGGGAGCAAGTATGTCTGCCCTGTAGTCTCATAGACTAGAGGTTTTGGACCTCTTTAACCTTAAGAAATTAGGCAATAGGTATGCCGCAAAAAGGTTCCCTTGCTGTATGCCTAGCAGTGTATTCAAGGTGCATCCTTTTCCTTGTCCCAGCTGTGTCTCCAGTGTCCAGCTCATTCCTGTGCTCTTGCATTAACCTGTTCATGTGTCTAGCCTGTTCCTGCATCTGGCTCTGTTCCTGTAACATGACGGTTACTGCATCCAGCCATGCTCCTGCATCTGGCTCTGTTCCTATAACATGATGATTACTCCATCCAGCCATGTTCCTGCATCTGGCTCTGTTCCTGTAACATGACGGTTACTGCATCCAGCCATGTTCCTGCATCTGGCTCTGTTCCTGTAACATGATGGTTACTGCATTCAGCCATGTTCCTGCATCTGGCTCTGTTCCTGTAACATGACGGTTACTCCATCCAGCCACGTTCCTGCATCTGGCTCTGTTCCTGTAAAATGACGGTTACTACATCCAGCCATGTTCCTGCATCTGGCTCTGTTCCTGTAACATGACGGTTACTCCATCCAGCCATGTTTCTGCATCCACCTGTTTATGTGTCTTGCCTGTTCCGGCATCTGTTTGTGTTTCTTTAACCAGCTGGTTCCTGCATCCAGCCATGCTCCTGCATCCACCTGTTTATGTGTCTTGCCTGTTCCTGCATCTGTCTGTGTTTCTGTAACCAGCTGGTTCCTGCATCCAGCCATGTTCCTGCATCCAGCTGCTCATGTGTCCAGCATGTTCCTGCATCTGGCTCTGTTCCTGTAACATGACAGTTAATGCTTCCAGCCACGTTACTGCATCCACCTGTTCATCACCCATCCACATGTGTCTTGCCTGTTCCTGCATCTGTCTGTGTTTCTGTAACCAGCTGGTTCCTGCATCCACCCATGTTCCTGCATCTGGCTCTGTTCCTGTGACATGACGGTTACTGCTTCCAACCATGTTCCTGCATCTGGCTCTGTTCCTGTCACATGGCGGTTACTGCTTCCTTGTTCAAAAATTTTTATTGTAAGATGTTCATCGTTATACAACATAAAATTTTCAATTACAGACTTCCAGTTTCATCTGACAAACATTGTTCATCATGTCTCTTACTATTTTCCGATATAACTTTGTAAACATAAACATATAAGCCTATAATAAACATCTACTAATCTATAAGTGTGTAATAGTTTCTAGAATAGAGCGCATCTAGGACCAATAGGCTAATGGCCTCTAGCTTAATGTATCTCTACGACCCTCTAAGACAAAAAAAAAAAAAAAAAAAAAAAACTTATCTGTAACCAGTAATATTAAGATAAGTTACCAAATCAACAACGTATTCAGGTTGGAAGGAGGAGCGGTTGCCAAGGGTAGATGAGAATAGTTAGAAATTGTAGACAGGAAGGGGGAAGAAAGAAAAAGGGAAAGAAGGGATAAAAAAAAAAAAAAAAAAAAAAATGTTTCCTATATTCCTATATTCACAATATCAGGTTTTTATATATATTCGCAAAATCAAATCCCCAAGAGGTCTTTGTCAAAATTTCTAGGCATAGCATAACGAACCCATGGGTCCCAAATTGCCCGGAAACTATCCAAATCATCGTCATATAAAGCTGACAACTTTTCCATTGACATCGTATAGGTCACTTTATTTTTAAATTCTGCGAAACTCAAACATGACACCTTCCAAGTTTTAGCTATTACCAGCTTGGCTCCTGTTAAAATATGGTAAATAAGAATTTTTTGTGATTTGGTCGTCCCAATTATCGGTCTGTTGAGGAGAGCCACCCCAGGATCAGGTTTTACACAAATGCCTAGGATCGTCGAAATTGTTTGGAAAACTTTGGCCCAGAAAGTAAGCACCAGGGGGCAGTCCCACCATGCATGCCAGTAAGAGCCTTCCCCCAAGCATCCCCTAAAACAATGCTTCTGAGTCGATCCTGCATAATGAGCCAATTTCTCAGGGGTCAAATACCATCTCGATATTAACTTTAGGTTCACCTCAATGGATGCTACAGACATGGCTGGGCCATAGGCTCCTTTCCAAATTTTACTCCACTCCTTGTCATCATAATAACAACCCATTTCTCTATGCCATTTGGCTCTATATGGAGGATCGCCTGACGTTGTACCACTGCTTAGTTTAACATACAAATCAGAGATCGCGCCCCTGCTTCTAGGGTCCTTTTTGCATCTCTCCTCAAAAGATGTAAACGAAACTGGCCCTACCAGTCCCTTGGTGACTTCCTTTAAGAAATGTGCTAACTGTAAGTATCCAAAGAAGTCCTTAGTCGATAAATCATACCTATCCCTGAATTGCTGAAAGGTGCATATACTAGCCCCCTGAAAGCAGTCCTGAACCGTATTGACTCCCATAGCTTTCCAATTTCGAAATCTTGCTGGGTCCAGCCATGCTGGAGGAAACATAGGATTATCCCAAAAGGAGAGAAGCGGTAGATGCGGGGAGGCTAGGCCACTTGAAAATTTGTGGTCGTCCCATATCTTTAAAGAATGAGTCATGATAGGGTTATTTTTCAGTGTCCTAAATTTTGACGTAATCCATAACAAATTCTCCACTTTTTGAGGGTGACATTGCTCCGCTTCTATTACCACCCAACAAGGCGGATCCAGTTTTTCGTGATATTTTAATATCTGGGCTAACTGTGCTGCTTTATAATAACTGGACAAGTTCGGGACGCCTAGACCTCCATTATTTTTTGTTTTGTACATGATTGACTTAGCGATCCTGGCTTTCTTACCGCCCCATATAAAGATTTTATCCTGCAGTAACTTTAAGTATTGTAGCGGGATCTTGACTGGCAAGGCTCTGGCCAAGTATAAGAACTTAGGTAGCAGCGTCATCTTGACCGCCGCGATCTTACCCAACAATGACATGCCATAGGTCCCCCATTTATCCAGAAGGGCAAGCAACTTCCGCCGAAGCGGGGCAAAATTAGCGGCAAACAAGGTGTCATAAGAGTTAGTAATATGGACCCCCAAGTATTTGATAGCTCTATTGTCCCACTGGAAGTCGTAGTCAAGTTGAAGTTGTCTCATAATTTCAGGGGCAAGATTGATGTTAAGCGCTTTAGATTTGGCTGTGTTAACTTGAAGCCCTGAGACTCTGGCAAAGGTACCCATAAGTTGCAGTAGGTTAGGTAGAGATATAAGGGGATTTGAAATCGTTAGGAGGACGTCATCTGCGAACATAGAAAGCTTATATTGAATATCTCCTATCTTAATACCAGAAATGTCAACTGATTCCCTAATTTTCAGCGCCAGGGGCTCCAGAGCCAGGGCGAACAGGAGGGGGGAGAGAGGACAACCCTGCCTTGTCCCCTTCTGTAATGGAAAGGTACCTGATCTAAATCCATTATATTTTATAAATGCTGTCGGGTTCGCGTATATAGCTTCGATAAGACCAATAAATTTAGGGCCAAAACCCCATTGTCTAAGCAGATAAAACAGGTACTTCCATGAGACTGAATCGAAGGCTTTTCTGATATCTAACGATAGGAAGAAAAGCTGTTTGTCCGTCTCCTTCGCAATATGGGCAATTTGGATTAGCTTCCTGATATTGTCCCCCGCCTGTCGCCCTGGGATGAAACCAACCTGGTCTTTTCCAACTAAGCCCGGTAGATACTCTGACAATCTATCCGCCAATATCTTAGAAAGAATCTTGACATCTAGGTTTATAAGAGAGATGGGCCGAAAATTAGACCAGATAGAAGTGTCAGTCTCCGGTTTTGGAATCATACTAATAGATGCTATTAATGATTCCTGTGAGAATGCACCACCATCTCTTATATGATTATAGTGGGCAGTTAATTTTGGAGCCAGGATATTAACAAATTTCTTATAATAGGCGGCTGAAAACCCGTCCGGCCCCGGTCTTTTATTGAGTTTCAGACCTCCGATTGCCTTAGTCACCTCGCCTACATTAAAATCGTCGTCCATCGTCTCTCGTAACGACAACGGTAATGCAGGGAGGGGGGCCTCCTTAAGAAACTGCTTTATACAATCATCGGCAAGTGTCTGTGAGTTTGAGTACAGCTTCTGGAGCTGTTCTCTAAATATAGCAACAATTTTGGTCGGATTGCTTGTTGTTTCTCCCCTTACATCTTTCAATCTAATGGGACAATATACTTGTTCCGGTGTTTTTAATTTTCTAGCCAAGAGAGTGTCTGGTTTATTAGCTTTGCAGTAAAACTTGTGTTTAATCCGCCGTAACACCTTCTCCGCTTTACCTGCTAACGCCAAATTTAGTTCTTGGGAAATGTTATGTAACTCTGCACGAGTCGAAGGCGTGTTCTGGGACTTCGCCTTCTCTGCAACTTCTAGGTACCTTTTTTCCAGCCTCTCGATGCATAAATTTCTTTCTCTTTTCTTTTGGGATGCAATTTGGATCCACTTACCACGAATAGTAGGTTTATGCGCCTCCCAGCATATAGAGGCTGACACTTCTCGGGTGTCATTTAATTCAAAATATTCTGTCAAAGAATCAGAAATTAAAGTTACCACTTCTGGATAAGCAAGGAGGGAGGCATTAAGAGCCCATGAGTATTCGGTTGGCCTGCCCAGTAATGATTTAAGTTTAAGCAGAGTTCCATCATGGTCCGACCACGATATAGGAATAATTGACACTGAACTTATTTGGTGCACGAATCTCTGCGGGAGAAACACATGGTCTATTCTTGAGAAAGTATTATGGGGATGTGAAAAGTGAGTGAAACCTTGAGTTCCTGGGTGTGCCTCCCTCCAGCCGTCTATCAGCGAATCAGCATCCAACAGTCCCCTAAAGGCTTTAGCTAACGAGATTACCTGAGCTGATGCCGCCGTACCGCTGGGGGACTGCCTGTCCAGGAACGGATTTAACACCAAATTTGAGTCTCCACCTATGATGGTCATCCCCCTAGAGGCCATAGAGACTGTCTCCAGAAATTTAGTAAGAAAGGGGATTTGGTTGACGTTAGGGGCATAGTATGTAGCTACGGTCACTTCTACATCTTGCAGCGTTCCTATTAGGATCAGAAATCTACCTTCCGGGTCGCTAATCTCTGTGTTGCACTGGAATTGGGCTCCTCTTTTAAAGCCGATCAGAACACCTTTCTGCTTAGTTTCTGCTGAGGCTGTAAATATTTGAGGATATGAGGCGTCTAAATACTTGGGCTTAAAAGACTTCAAAAAGTGTGTCTCTTGTAGACAAATAATGTCTGGTCTCAGGGATCTGATTTTGCGAAATGCCAAACTCCTCTTATTAGGTGAATTAAATCCTTGTACGTTTAAAGAGAGGATCGTAGCCATTTTGCTTATATTTCAAATTTGGAGCTGTACAGTTCAATACTAAGACAAACACATATATATAAAAAAAAAAAAAAAAAAAAAAAAAAAAAAAAAGGGGCAACTATATATAATATATTCTGGTCAAACAAGGATAATTATAGGGACAGATCAGAAGACTCCTAAGAGCCTCCGTAGAAAACCTTCAGGTAAAACAAACCACAAGGATTATACCTTCTGGTTTAAGGGAGTGCAACATAGCTAACCAACAGAGGTAGGGGGGCTATAACCAGACATAAAAAACTAGAAAAATATGGCAAGGGCGCTTAATGCCCCAGGACAGCGATGACCTGGTAACGGTATTGTTTAACATAGTCGCTACACGTTCTTGGGCCGTTACATTTTTATCTGTCTCCCTAACTCAGCCTATATAAATCAATCTCCTAGCAAAACATTCTCTAGGATGGGCTGGCTCAAATAAGAGGATGCAGGAGAATATCTCTCACTCACCACCCGTCTGATCAGTTTACTTGAGCACCCATATGTAGATCAAGAGATGCTTGCGCGGCATTAATCCAACAGGCTGAGGGAGATGTTACGCTATTCATAAGGTACCTCAAGCATATTTATGCTGAAATTCAGTATGACGGTCAAACTGTGAAGACCTGGAACAGAGGAAAACAGGACAACATTCCAACACATGTTAATAACTATGGTCTACAGCGACCAAACATATTAACCAACATAGTGTTTCCCCTCTATTCTTCATTCCAGGCAGAGGGCGAAAGTGAAGCTGGATTTTAAAATTGGCTGGGGTTCCAGTTTCAGGTCACGAATTCGTTTGTTTCAACGGGGAGCTTTGATTGGAGAAACGAAGCCCTCGCTTGAACCTTTTCCCATTCCGCTGAATTTTAGGTGAATCCTCCACAGATCTGGAAGATTTTGCCCCAGTCGGCCCTCTAGTTAGCCCAGCTGCTATCAAATGTGTTTGTAACTCTTCTCCGGACGAGGCTGAATAGGGGACGTCCTTGACAGTAAAACTTATTCGGAATGGGAAGCCCCATTTATATTTAATATTGTGCTCTTGAAGAATAGCCAGAAGGGGCCTCATTTCTCTCCTCTTAGCCATTGTGACAGCCGAGAGATCAGAAAATATTTGATATCTATGTCCTTGGAACATTAGCGTGTTCGTTTCTCTCGCCGCTTTCTGGATCGCTTCCTTTGTAGTGAAAAAATGGAATTTCGCTATGACATCACGCGGGGGCTCTTCTGGGGGTCTACGGGGGCCCAGGGCTCTATGGATCCGGTCGAACTCTAGACGATCAAGTGATATGCCCGGGATCAATTCTTGACACAGAGCTGTGATTACTGGTTTGACATCTTCTACCTGCTCAGGTATCCCACGGAACCGAAGATTAGCCCTTCTATCCCTGTTTTCCATGTCTTCTAACTTAGATGCCAACATAGTACTATTATTACGTATTGAATGCATCTCTCCTTCCATGGCTTCCTGCATAGCTGAGACATCATTCACTCTTCCCTCCAGTGAAGATAGACTTAGAGATATTTTACTGATCTCTTTGGATAAATATTCTGTCAGCAGCTTAGTATTGGAGGCTAGAGATCTCTGCAATAGCAATTCAAACTGTGTCATGAGGTCTGCACTTACAGTTTGCTGGGTTGAAGTATGCAGCTGTTGTTGGCTCTCATCTCCCCCTGCCAGGAAGGAAGCTTCACTGCGATCCATCTCCTGCAGATCTGCGTCTGTGAATTCCGTTGCCATCTTGCTGTGTTGTGTGGTTATGGATAGACCCCTTCGCTGCCTAAGCAGCAACGAGAGCTGTCTGATTCCCGTTGTATGAGTCTTGGGCCCCTTCACTTCTACTGCTGCGTGCAGCCCAGCCTCTTAAACCGCCGCCATCTTGCCAGGAGCGCACCGTCACTATTGATGTCCCGCGGACTCTATTGCTGAGAGGAACAGCCAGCAGACTTATTCCTTCCGCATCCGTCCACTCCACCGCTTCACTTCAGGTAGGTCACCGCTCTCCACGGCGCCGCGCCCCGCCGTTAATCCCCGCGGTTCCTCTGTCGGGCACGGAGCTGATCAGGCTGCGTCCATCAGCTTCCGATGCGCATGCGCACTCCTGGCGGTTACTGCTTCCAACCATGTTGCTGCATCTGGCTCTGTTCCTGGAACATGACGGTTAGGGCTTCCAACCATGTTCCTGCATCTGGCTCTGTTCCTGTAACATGACGGTTACTGCATCCAGCCATGTTCCTGCATCTGGCTCTGTTCCTGTAACATGACGGTTACTGCATCCAGCCATGTTGCTGCATCTGGCTCTGTTCCTGTAACATGACGGCTACTGCTTCCAACCATGTTCCGGCATCTGGCTCTGTTCCTGTTACATGACGGTTACTGCACCCAGCCATGTTCCTGCATCTGGCTCTGTTCCTGTAACATGACGGTTACTGCATCCAGCCATGTTCCTGCATCTGGCTCTGTTCCTGTCACATGACGGTTACTGCTTCCAATCACGTTCCAGAAAGCGCCGTCCCTTTAAGGAGGGCAGCCCCCATGACTGGCCTGCGTTCCTGGCCGGAGGCAGACCAGCCATGGGGAGGAAGTGGTCACTAAGGGAAGTGACATCGGGGAGGGGGGGAGTATAAAGGGGGCGTTCGCCCCCTCCCTTCCCTCTTTGACCCCTGACTGGACGGACGAGCAGTCAGGACTGACGCTCGCCCGGCCAAAAATCCCCTGAGGGCATGGAAGCCCTTCTGTCGCAGCTGAGGAGGGAGGCGGAGCGGCGAGGCGAGGACTGGGTAAGGAGTTTAATCCCCCCACCCAGTCCTCATCGCCGCCCCTGTCGGTCACTCCAGGCAGTCGCCCGCCTTAGCCCCTCGCCTCCCCGCCGCTCTGACCAGCGGGGAGCGAGGGCCCATTCCCAGCCTCCATCTCCCCCTCACCTTGCACACTCTGGCTCCTACCTGGTCGCGGGGCGGGGGGGGGGGGCGCGATCGCCATGTGTGCCCCCCCTCCTGCGTCCTCCCCCTCGCTGGCCAGCACCTCGGCGCCTGATCCGGCGGCGCCCCGTCGGAGGAGTGCTGGCCGCAAGCGGCCAGCATCTCCTCTGCCTCAGGCGGGGCCGGGAGCGGCGGTGACGTCACCGCTGCTGGCCCCGCCCCTTCCTCCTGTTACTGGTGCTGCGGCTCCCCGCCGCTCTGGCAGGCGGGGAGCTGCGGCTTGTGTTTCACCCCCCCCCCCTCACACGGCACAGCGGGGGGAGGGCGGCGGGCGGCTCCCGCAGACATAAGGCGGCTCCTCCGCTGGAGCCCGCCCCCCCCACCTCCCCCCACCTCCTCATCACCGCGCCACCCTAGCCCCCCACCCACCCCACACCACGCCATCCCTGCCCCCCCACACCACGCCAGTCAGGTCGGTCAGAGCCCCGCTCCCTACGGAGCGGGGGCTGGAGCCGGGGGCACAGCTAGCGCCTCCGGCACCAGCATGGGGCCCCCCGGCATCCTTTGGGATGCCTGGGCGGGCCCCTCAATGTGCACCCAAGCACCCCCCACACATACCACCCCCCTACCCCTGCCCTCCCGCGCCCCCCCTCCCCCGGCGGTCTGGTCTCGACACCCTCCTGGTACGCCCCCCCCTCTTACGGGGCACGCCGCGGTCCGATGCCGCCGCCCCCGATTGCTTCCCTCCCCCCAGGCTTTACTGCGCTCCCTCCCGGCCCCGCTGTCAGGGCACGCCCCCGCATCCTTGCAGGCGTGGCCCTTCAAGCTCGCCGCCCCCCAGCCGTCCGGGCTTGCGCGCATGGCGTTCTCCCCCTCGCAAGCGGGCGCAGCGGACGCGCGGGCATACGGCCGGGGTCTCGGTTTCCCGGCTACGGACAGCTACTCGCCCCTCCTTTTTTTCTCCGCAGGTGGTCGACCAGGATCTGGCGCGGAGCAGCGTGGCGGTCGGGACACCAGGTTGGCGGGCGGACGGCGCAGGACCATCGTCTTCCTCCAGTGGGTCGGCGGTGCCAGGATCGGCGGCGGCAGCAGGACATCCGGCAGTAAGCGGGTCGCTGGGCCAGTCGGGCCTGGCGACTCAGGGATCGGAGCGGCAGTCTGGCGGACCTAGCGGCGGGATCGTTCGGCAGGGTGAGCCACGTGTTATTACTGATGTTCTGTCATTATCACAAGCTCAGAGTGGGGTTGCTACGGGTGGGGGCGCAGAGGGTTTAGCTGATTTTGTGGCGGGGGTTAGGGACCTGTTAACAAGGTGGGAGGTGGGGGCCAGTTCGGGGGGACAAGGTCTGGGGGCGTCTCAGGGCCAGACGGCCGCCGGGACACTGGGGGCAGTGGGTTCAGCGGTGGACGTCGGGGGGTCAGCGACGCCACGTGGGTTAGAGGGCCCGGGCAATGGCAAAGGGAGATCTATGGAGGTCGTGGGGTCGGGCGGGGTCAAGGGGAGCGATAGGCCGGCACCGATTTCTGACTCCGCTAAGGGGCACACCTATGTGTGTTTTGAGGGCCCGTTGGGGGGGCACTTGAAGCAGGAGGTGAAGGAGAAGATTTGGCGTCGGGAATACGTGGATATTTTCACTCTGTTACCGTTGGAGCGTTTCGGGGTCGAGAGCTGGGAGAAAGGGAAGGAGTATAGGAAGGAGGAGGATGAAGATAGGAGGCGCTTTCGGCTGATTCCGAGAACTTTCGGTAATTGGTTGCAGGCGTTTACAAGCGTGGTGGGGGAGAAAAACCCGGAACACTGTTCGCCGCTGTTTTGCTACCTGGATGCTATATGGGAGGCCCACCGGATGTACGGGGGCTCGGCTTGGCTGCGGTATGATGAGCAGTTTCGGCAGTGGATGGCGGTCAGCAGAGAGTTAGGCTGGGACCACAGGGATATCGGGCTTTGGTTGCGGGTGATGAATCCCAGGGGGGGAGTGTACCCTGCAGGAGGGGGTCCCCCTCCCTTTCAGGGTGGCGCCACTTCAGCGGGGTCGGGAGTGGCGGAGGCGGCCAAGCGGGGAGTGTGCTGGGCCTTCAACGACTCCTCGTGCAGATGGGGGCCTACGTGCAAATTCCGGCACGAGTGCTCGGGTTGTGGGGGGGAGTCATCCGGGAGTGCGTTGCTTTAAGAAGGGTCGAGGAGGGGGGCGCAGGCGGACAGATGGTCCTGCGAAAAGGGGTTTCGCCGGTGAGCGGGGTTGCGATGCGCCCCTGGCTAAGTAGGTATCCCGATCAGGGGGCGGCGCGGTTGTTGAGGGACGGTTTTGAATTTGGCTTTATTATCCCGTGCGCCGTGCCTCCTGAGGGACACTCCCTTAAAAACCTAAAGTCAGCGCGGGAGCAGCCGGAGGTGATAAAGGGGAAGTTAGAGAAGGAGGTTGCCTTGGGGCGGATGGCGGGCCCATTTAGTGTTCCCCCGATGGAAAGACTGGTGGTGTCCCCCTTGGGGGTGGTGCCCAAGAAGGAGCGGGGAAAATTCTGCCTTATACACCACCTGTCTTTCCCGAGGGGCACGTCGGTTAACGATGGCATAGACAAAGAGCTGTCATCTGTGTCGTATACATCGTTTGACTTTGCGTTGGGTTTGGTGCGTGAGGCGGGCCCCGGGGCACGGATGGCAAAGACAGATATTCCCCTCGATTCAAAGAGCAAAAGTTAATTGATTTCGGATCGAGAATCGTAAGTTTGGGTGGGTGTTAGTCATTTTTTCCTGTTTTTTTGGCCATTTCCGACTCGCACGAGCCTACGTACGAATGCGCATATGCTCTTACGATCATAGCAAGTTCGTTCCTAAATTTTAGGATCAAAACGTAAAACTTAGGATCAAATCCTAAAACTTAGGATCAAAACGTAAAACTTAGGATAATCGAATGTGTTTAGGTGTGATTCAGAGAACAGTTTTCAAACCTCTAAATACGTTTTAAAAGAAAGCCACTGCCGACACCTTTTAGCAGTCGGATTGCTGTTCTTGAACAGGTTTTTTGGCTATGTGGAGGAGTCTGCGCGTCTTGAGCTCCAATGAACTGCATGTATCAGCATGGCCGAGGCCATAAATTGTATGGCAATGCATACCTGATTCAATACATTTCATGTATGCCTTATAAAAGCATTTTAATGTGGACCTTAATTAGTCCTTTGCATGTAAACCTTTATTTTGCAATATATTTGCGTTAATTAAAGAAACTTATGTCCTTTGTTATTTATTTTTAAATTGATGTACTAGAATAATATTTTTAGATTGCATTTATTGGTGTAGTTGTTTACCTTTGCTTTGTTTAATTATTTAAGCACATCTTTGGTCAGATGCATCACACTTACTGAGGAGAGGAGAGCGGGATAAAGTGCAGGATGTGGGTTACTGCTGTATTTTGCACAGACACAGCAGAGCTGGGGGCACGGAAAGGTCAGAAATCAAAGAATGCAGAGCAACACAGTCACAAGGCCCTTTCTGTTTGCAGGCTGCCCGATAATACCTGACCCGCCATCTTGGCTGTTTCTAGACTCATAACATGCAGAAGTTGCTGGGTGTTTTTTTATATTTGAGAGCAATCTGTATGTAGAGGGTGTGGGTAACCACACACAAAATTTTAAGTTGTACCATTTGAAGCCAAAATATTAAAATTAAATCCACAAGTAAAAAATGCAAGTTAACTAAAAATTAAACAAAGTAAGATTTACTTATGCAAATGCATTCATTAATGGTTGGTTACTACAAAATGAATGAAATAAAGAAAAATAAAAGACCAAATATTTAGAATGCACTTTAATGAGGTAAGTTTGTAGTGCGCAGCCGCAAGATCAGAAGGATTTACGTCCAGACAAAAAAGGAAAAAGGGCAAAACCAATGTTGCAACCTGAGAAATGAAACGGAAAATTCAGGATGGAAACTGACATAGGTCTGATTCCCGAACTGCCATACGAACGGACGTACATTTTAGGATAGGATAAAAACGTATTTGCTTATAGAATCACTCGCAAGTTCATACGAACGCACGAGCGGACGGGAAAAATAGGATGATCGGCACCAAAATCCAAGCTGTGTTTGTTTCTTTGAATCGACCCTATTGAGTCCGCCTTTCGGCTTCTGCCGGTGCATCCTGATAGTTTATACCTCCTGGGGTGTTTTTTCGAAGGGGGTTACTATGTGGACCGATGTTTGCCGATGGGGTGCTCGATCTCGTGCGCATACTTTGAGGCCTTCAGTTCATTTCTGGAGTGGGTGGTTAAGGAGAGAGCGGCCGTGGGGTCCGTAACCCACTATTTGGACGATTTCCTGTGCGTTGGGCCAGCAGACACTAGAATTTGTGAGTTGCTGCTGGGGACAATGTTGGAGGTTTTCGGGGCTTTCGGGGTTCCAGTGGCGCATGACAAAACGGAGGGTCCGGCAACCGTGATTCAGTTTTTGGGGATTGAAATCGATACAGTGGGGAGGGTCTGTAGGCTGCCGAGAGATAAGATTGATGACCTAGTTGAAGGACTGGAAGGGGCTTTGGCGGTTAGGAAGGTTACATTGCAGCAACTGCAATCGATACTGGGGAAGTTGAATTTTGCGTGGCGAGTTTTACCCATGGGGCGGGTATTCACTAGGCGTTTATCGTTGGCGACAGTTGGGGTTCGTGAGCCGCATCATTTCATTAGGTTAACGGCGGCGTTGAAAGAGGATATTAGGATGTGGATTACCTTCCTGGAATCCTTTGACGGGCGGGCGTACTGGCTGGAGCCGATAATAGCGAGTGATGAGCTCGAGCTCTTCACCGATGCGGCTGGGTCGGGTGGCTTTGGGGCTTACTTGGCGGGGCATTGGTGTGCAGGCTCTTGGCCCGGGCGGTGGTCGGATTCGGCTATGATAAGGAACTTGGCCTTTCTGGAACTGTTCCCTCTGGTGGTGGCTGTGACCTTGTGGGGAGAGGTGCTGAGGAACAGGGCAGTATGTTTTAGGTCAGACGGTCATGTCGGTGGTTGCGGCCGTTAACACTCAGACGTCATCGTCAATGCCGGTCGTGGTGCTGCTCCGCAGCTGGTATTGGGTTGCCTGCGGTACAATGTGTGGTGCAGGGCGGCACATGTGCCTGGGGTGGAGAATGGTATAGCTGACGCTCTCTCTCGTTCGCAGTGGGAGCGCTTCAGGAAATTGGCACCCGCGGCACGGGAGGTCGGCGAGGCGTGCCCGAACTGGCTGCTGGAGATCCTGTGAGATGCCTGTTTAGCCTGATCCAGAGGTCGGTCGCACCATCCACTTCATACGGGGTCATACGTGAAGATGTGGCAGCAATGGTGGTCCTTGATGGAGGAGTTTAGGGTGCCGGCAACGGATATGGACAGACAGGGGTTGTTGATCTGGTATGTGAGTGATTTGGTAGCGAGAGGCGAGACCCCGGCCTCAGTCGACAGGAAGATATCGGCTATAGCCTTCTTGTGTTGGTTAGAGGGATGGGCCGATATGACTAAATCATTTTGGGTCCGGCAGGCACTGAAAGGTTGGCGTAAGGGACACAGGGTGGTGCACAGCAGACGGCCAGTTTCGTGGGGCCTGTTGCGGGGGTTGATTGAGGTGTTGCCTAGGGTCTGTATGGCCGGGTTTGAAGTGAGTCTGTTTAAGGCGGCATTCTCACTGGCGTCTTTTTGGTGCTCTCAGGGTGGGGGAGCTGGTGAGCCCCAATAAGAGGTTACCTGGGGGTTTGGGGGTCGGGGATGTAGTGGCAGCGGATGAGGGGGTGGTGGTGCGTATAGGGAAATCAAAAACGGATCAAAGGGGTAGGGGGGTTAGTGTCTTTTTGGGGAGGTTGCGGCACTGTTCTTCATGTCCGGCTGCGACCTTCGAGGAATTCATGGGTGTTCGGCCTCCTGGAGATGGCCCGCTGTTGGTGCATGAAGACGGTTCTTTCTTGTCGCGGTTTCAATTTTTAGCGGTTTTCCGGAAATGTCTGAAAGAGCTGGGGCTTGCGAGTGGGGACTATGGGACCCACTCCTTTCGGATTGGGGCTGCGACAGAGGCGGCCAGGCTGGGGCTCCCGGAAGAGATAATAAAGAGGTTGGGTAGGTGGGAGTCGACGCGGTTCCGGCGGTATGTGCGGCCGGATAGGATTGATCAGTCATATAGGTGAGCGGTTTTAACATTATCTTGCCTCCGACCCTCCCTTCCCCTTTTTTCCTTATTCTCTTTTTAGAATCTGCATGCTCAGTCCTGATTGTTGGCCATTCCTTTATTTTTTGGTCGGCTCGCCGTGCGGAGGTGCGAAGGAATGGAAAGCAGCTGGGCATACCAGAGGATCGAGCGCGGCTAAGCTGGGCCAGAGTGAGAGGAATGTGCTGGGAGGAACTGCGGGAACATACGCTGCGTGTGGCTGCGAGGACAAGGCCTCCGGGTGTTTTGGTTTTACATGCGGGGAATGATTTAGGGAGGGTCCCTATGAGGTGGTTGATTAAGGATATGACTCGGGATTTGCTGTTTTTTCTGGGTTTTTTCCCTGGGGTGCTTTTAGTATGGTCCCACATTGTCCCCCGTTTTGTTTGGCGGCACGCTAGGGACTCGTTGGCCTTGGAGAAGGTTCGGGTGAAGGTTAACAAGGCCATGGCGAGGTTCGTGAGGCTCAACGGGGGTTTGAGTGTGCGTCACGTTGATGTGGAAGGGATAAGGGGGTTTTTTCGGTCCGATGGGGTGCACCTTAATGATATGAGGAACGACCTGTTCAACCTAGCTTTGAAGGAGCGGATCAAGATGGCGGTCGAGTTGTGGCGGGCCAGGCAGCACTAAGGTTTCAGCGCTTCCTGGCTGTGGCGGGTCTCCTCTCGGGTTCTGGGTCTGAGCTAGCATGGCCAATGGGGGGGTGCGGCTGTTTCCACGGGGGGAAACCGGCCAGGACGATTCTGGTTGATATGGTGGTGTTCGGGGTGGAAGTAGGGAAGGGGAATTTGGTTGGACACCAGCAGTTAGCCCGATTAAGCTCCCTGGCCTAGGAGGGATGCGGCCGAGCTTATGTTGGTTTCTGCTTGGTTGGAGGTCAGATTGGTAAACTTGGTCCTCTTCCCTTCCCCTTTAATTTTGGGGATCATGAGGCTGCTCAGACCCGGAACATAAAGGGGGGATTTTTCCATAGGCTTGTTGTAAACTTGTTTATACTTTGTTGGCCGTGGCCGATTAAAATTAATCATTCCAACTACATGGTGGTCTGGTCTTGTTATTCTGGGTTGGATGGGCTTAGACGGAGGACTTATGGAACGCTAGTCCAGTCAAGAAAGCGCCGTCCCGTTAAGGAGGGCAGCCCCCATGACTGGCCTGCGTTCCTGGCCGGAGGCAGACCAGCCATGGGGAGGAAGTGGTCACTAAGGGAAGTGACATCGGGGAGGGGGGGAGTATAAAGGGGGCGTTCGCCCCCTCCCTTCCCTCTTTGACCCCTGACTGGACGGACGAGCAGTCCCACCCGCCCGCCCTGTTTTTGGTTGTGGTTGGTTTTGTCGGTCACGTGCTTGGGGGGGGGGGGTATGGAGTTAGGTGGTTTGTTAGGGTTTGGAATTGTTGTAATTTATTGTTATATTTATTAAAAAAAAAAAAACACAGATAAGGTTGGTACAATGTGCTGTTGTCACCTGTTGTGGGTGTCGCAGTGTACCGTATTTATTATTTATTATTTATGGCATTGTATATATTTTGTTATATAAAAAAAAAAAAAAACAAAAAACGCAAAAGAATGTTTGATGTTTTGATCGAAATGTAATGTACTGTTGTTTTTTCTAGGTGATGTATTGTTTTATATATATGTTGATGTATTGTCACGGCCATTGGGCGGGTCTCCTCTCGGGTTTTGGGTCTGAGCTAGCATGGCCAATGGGGGGGTGCGGCTGTTTCCACGGGGGGAAACCGGCCAGGATGATTCTGGTTGATATGGTGGTGTTCGGGGTGGAAGTAGGGAAGGGGAATTTGGTTGGACACCAGCAGTTAGCCCGATTAAGCTCCCTGGCCTAGGAGGGATGCGGCCGAGCTTATGTTGGTTTCTGCTTGGTTGGAGGTCAGATTGGTAAACTTGGTCCTCTTCCCTTCCCCTTTAATTTTGGGGATCATGAGGCTGCTCAGACCCGGAACATAAAGGGGGGATTTTTCCATAGGCTTGTTGTAAACTTGTTTATACTTTGTTGGCCGTGGCCGATTAAAATTAATCATTCCAACTACATGGTGGTCTGGTCTTGTTATTCTGGGTTGGATGGGCTTAGACGGAGGACTTATGGAACGCTAGCCCAGTCATGCATCTGGCTCTGTTCCTGTCACATGACGGTTACTGTATCCAGCCATGTTCCTGCATCTGGCTCTGTTCCTGTAACATGACGGTTACTGCATCCAGCCATGTTCCTGCATATGGCTCTGTTCCTGTAACATGACGGTTACTGCATCCAGCCATGTTCCTGCATCTGGCTCTGTTCCTGTAACATGACGGTTACTGCATCCAGCCATGTTCCTGCATATGGCTCTGTTCCTGTAACATGACGGTTACTGCATCCAGCCATGTTCCTGCATCTGGCTCTGTTCCTGTCACATGACGGTTACTGCTTCCAACTACGTTCCTGCACCTGGCTCTGTTCATGTCACATGATGGTTACTGCTTCCAACCATGTTCCTCCATCCGGCTCTGTTCCTGTAACATGACGGTTACTCCATCCAGCCATGTTCCTGCATCCACCTGCTTATGTGTCTTGCCTGTTCCTGCATCTGGCTCTTTTCCTGTCACATGAAGGTTACTGCTTCCAACCATGTTCCTGCATCTGTCTGTGTTTCTGTAAACAGCTGGTTCCTGCATCCAGCCATGTCCCTGCATCCACCTGCTCATGTGTCCAGCCTATTCCTGCATCTGGCTCTGTTCCTGTAACATGACAGTTAATGCTTCCAACCACATTACTGCATCCGCCTGTTCAACACCCATCCACATGTGTCTTGCCTTTTCCTGCATCTCTTTGTGTTTCTGTAACCAGCTGGTTCCTGCAGCCAGCCATGTTCCTGCATCCCTGCTGCTCATGTGTCCAGCATGTTCCTGCATCTGGCTCTGTTCCTGTAACATGACAGTTACTGCTTCCAGCCACGTTACTGCATCCACCTGTTCATCACTCATCCACATGTGTCTTGCCTGTTCCTGCATATGTCTGTGTTTCTGTAACCAGCTGGTTCCTGCATCCAGCCATGTTCCTGCATCTGGCTCTGTTCCTGTAACATGACGGTTACTGCATCCAGCCATGTTCCTGCATCTGGCTCTGTTCCTGTAACATGATGGTTACTGCATCCAGCCATGTTGCTGCATCTGGCTCTGTTCCTGTAACATGACGGCTACTGCTTCCAACCATGTTCCTGCATCTGACTCTGTTCCTGTTACATGACGGTTACTGCACCCAGCCATGTTCCTGTATCTGGCTCTGTTCCTGTAACATGACGGTTACTGCATCCAGCCATGTTCCTGCATCTGGCTCTTTTCCTGTCACATGACGGTTACTGCTTCCAATCACGTTCCTGCATCTGGCGCTGTTCCTGTCACATGACGGTTACTGTATCCAGCCATGTTGCTGCATCTGGATCTATTCCTGTAACATGACAGTTACTGCATCCAGCCATGTTCCTGCATCTGGCTCTGTTCCTGTTACATGACGTTTACTGCTTCCAACTACGTTCATGCACCTGGCTCTGTTCATGTCACATGATGGTTACTGCTTCCAACCATGTTCCTCCATCCGGCTCTGTTGCTGTAACATGACGGTTACTCCATCCAGCCATGTTCCTGCATCCACCTGTTTATGTGTCTTGCCTGTTCCTGCATCTGGCTCTTTTCCTGTCACATGAAGGTTACTGCTTCCAACCATGTTCCTGCATCTGTCTGTGTTTCTCTAACCAGCTGGTTCCTGCATCCAGCCATGTTCCTGCATCCACCTGCTCATGTGTCCAGCCTATTCCAGCATCTGGCTCTGTTCCTGTAACATGACGGTTACTGCTTCCAATCACGTTCCTGCATCTGGCTCTATTCCTGTCACATGACGGTTCCTGCATCCAGCCATGTTCCTGCATCTGGCTCTGTTCCTGTAACATGACGGTTACTGCTTCCAATCATGTTCCTGCATCTGACTCTGTTCCTGTCACATGGCGGTTACTGCTTCCAACCATGTTCCTGCATCTGGCTCTGTTCCTGTCACATGACGGTTACTGCATCCAGCCATGTTCCGGCATCTAGCTCTGTTCCTGTAACATGACGGTTACTGCATCCAGCCATGTTACGGCATCTGGCTGTGTTCCTGAAACATGACAGTTACTCCATCCAGCCATGTTCCTGCATCCGGTTCTATTCCTATCACACGACGGCTACTGCATCCAGCCATGTTCCTGCACCTGGCTCTGTTCCTGTAACATGACGGATACTGCATCCAGCCATGTTCCTGCACCTGGCTCTGTTCCTGTAACATGACGGTTACTGCATCCAGCCATGTTCCTGCACCTGGCTCTGTTCCTGTAACATGACAGTTACTGCATCCAGCCATGTTCCGGCACCTGGCTCTGTTCCTGTAACATGATGGTTACTGCATCCAGCCATGTTTCGGCATCTGGCTCTTTTCCTGTAACATGACGGTTACTGCATCCAGCCATGTTCCTGCATCTGGCTATGTTCCTGTAACATGGTGGTTACTCCATCCAGCCATGTTCCTGCATCTGGCTCTGTTCCTGTAACATGAAGGTTACTCCATCCAGCCATGTTCCCGCCTCTGGCTCTGTTCCTGTATCATGACGGTTACTCCATCCAGCCATGATCCTGCATCTGGCTCTGTTCCTGTAACATGAAGGTTATTGCTTCCAGCCATGTTGCGGCTCCTGGCTCTGTTCCTGTAACATGACGGTTACTGCATCCATCCATGTTCCTGCATCTGGTTCTGTTCCTGTAACATGACGGTTACTGCATCCAGCCATGTTCCGGCATCTGGCTCTGTTCCTGTAACATGACGGTTACTGCATCCAGCCATGTTCCTGCATCTGGCTATGTTCCTGTAACATGATGGTTACTCCATCCAGCCATGTTCCTGCATCCACCTGCTCATGTGTCCAGCCTATTCCTGCATCTGGCTCTGTTCCTGTAACATGACAGTTAATGCTTCCAACCACATTACTGCATCCGCCTGTTCAACACCCATCCACATGTGTCTTGCCTTTTCCTGCATCTCTTTGTGTTTCTGTAACCAGCTGGTTCCTGCATCCAGCCATGTTCCTGCATCCAGCTGCTCATGTGTCCAGCATGTTCCTGCATCTGGCTCTGTTCCTGTAACATGACAGTTACTGCTTCCAGCCACGTTACTGCATCCACCTGTTCATCACCCATCCACATGTGTCTTGCCTGTTCCTGCATATGTCTGTGTTTCTGTAACCAGCTGGTTCCTGCATCCAGCCATGTCACATGACGGTTACTGTATCCAGCCATGTTGCTGCATCTGGATCTGTTCCTGTAACATGACAGTTACTGCATCCAGCCATGTTCCTGCATCTGGCTCTGTTCCTGTTACATGACGGTTACTGCTTCCAACTACGTTCATGCACCTGGCTCTGTTCTTGTCACATGATGGTTACTGCTTCCAACCATGTTCCTCCATCCGGCTCTGTTGCTGTAACATGACGGTTACTCCATCCAGCCATGTTCCTGCATCCACCTGTTTATGTGTCTTGCCTGTTCCTGCATCTGGCTCTTTTCCTGTCACATGAAGGTTACTGCTTCCAACCATGTTCCTGCATCTGTCTGTGTTTCTCTAACCAGCTGGTTCCTGCATCCAGCCATGTTCCTGCATCCACCTGCTCATGTGTCCAGCCTATTCCAGCATCTGGCTCTGTTCCTGTAACATGACGGTTACTGCTTCCAATCACGTTCCTGCATCTGGCTCTATTCCTGTCACATGACGGTTCCTGCATCCAGCCATGTTCCTGCATCTGGCTCTGTTCCTGTAACATGACGGTTACTGCTTCCAATCACGTTCCTGCATCTGACTCTGTTCCTGTCACATGGCGGTTACTGCTTCCAACCATGTTCCTGCATCTGGCTCTGTTCCTGTCACATGACGGTTACTGCATCCAGCCATGTTCCGGCATCTAGCTCTGTTCCTGTAACATGACGGTTACTGCATCCAGCCATGTTACGGCATCTGGCTGTGTTCCTGAAACATGACAGTTACTCCATCCAGCCATGTTCCTGCATCCGGTTCTATTCCTATCACACGACGGCTACTGCATCCAGCCATGTTCCTGCACCTGGCTCTGTTCCTGTAACATGACGGATACTGCATCCAGCCATGTTCCTGCACCTGGCTCTGTTCCTGTAACATGACGGTTACTGCATCCAGCCATGTTCCTGCACCTGGCTCTGTTCCTGTAACATGACAGTTACTGCATCCAGCCATGTTCCGGCACCTGGCTCTGTTCCTGTAACATGATGGTTACTGCATCCAGCCATGTTTCGGCATCTGGCTCTTTTCCTGTAACATGACGGTTACTGCATCCAGCCATGTTCCTGCATCTGGCTATGTTCCTGTAACATGATGGTTACTCCATCCAGCCATGTTCCTGCATCTGGCTCTGTTCCTGTAACATGAAGGTTACTCCATCCAGCCATGTTCCCGCCTCTGGCTCTGTTCCTGTATCATGACGGTTACTCCATCCAGCCATGATCCTGCATCTGGCTCTGTTCCTGTAACATGAAGGTTATTGCTTCCAGCCATGTTGCGGCTCCTGGCTCTGTTCCTGTAACATGACGGTTACTGCATCCATCCATGTTCCTGCATCTGGTTCTGTTCCTGTAACATGACGGTTACTGCATCCAGCCATGTTCCGGCATCTGGCTCTGTTCCTGTAACATGACGGTTACTGCATCCAGCCATGTTCCTGCATCTGGCTATGTTCCTGTAACATGATGGTTACTCCATCCAGCCATGTTCCTGCATCTGGCTCTGTTCCTGTAACATGAAGGTTACTCCATCTAGCCATGTTCCTGCATCTGGCTCTGTTCCTGTAACATGAAGGTTACTGCTTCCAGCCATGTTGCGGCTCCTGGCTCTGTTCCTGTAACATGACGGTTACTGCATCCATCCATGTTCCTGCATCTGGTTCTGTTCCTCTTGTAGTGGCCCGCACTGAATGCTTCAACGGCTGCTTCACAGCTGAGTGTTTGTCACAGCTTCACCACAGTGCTTCAGGTACATGTGCCATGCAATTGTAAGTATTGTCTCAAGTTTGCCCCTAGTGGTCACATAATTGTCATTACATGTTAGACCTACACCACATATTGTAAAGTGTTTATTTGCTCTTCTACCTGTCATTTAAGCTGATGCAGAATGAAGTCTATGACTCCTCTGTCACCTGACCATGCCAACCAATGGCAGGGCAGAGGGAGCCAGTTTCCTCCAGCCAGCCCCTGTTGGTCTGAGGGGGAAAAACCCTGGGGAGAGCAGCTCCAGCCTCTGAGCTGGCTGCATGTGTGTCCCAGCTTTCTCCAGAAAACCTACTTCAGGCTTAGGCCTATACCAGCCTTTTTCTCCTACTCATCTCCACCTGTAACCAGTCACCCAAGGATGCTCACGGGACAGTTCTACCTCAGTAGGATAACTTTATTGTGTAAGAAGCCTACTGTCCGGATCGTCTGGAATTGGAGGGTCACCCGCCAGCGACCAAAACTAGTCTAGCTCTCATGCTAGTAGTCCACGCGCCTCTATGCGGTCGCCGTGTACGAGAGCAGCTTCATGTTCAGTAATTCTCAAGTTAAGTAACTCAAGTCGTCTCTACCTGTGCCCTTGCGGTGGGAATCTCGATCTACAGGATCAGGTCTGTAAACTCTTCTAAAATCTTCTAACGTCATCCCCAGCTAGTATTACTATTCCCAACACCTTTACAGCCCTAAGGCTTCAGCATAGACTCTCTCACTCTGCATCAGTAACCACTAAAGTCCTGTTTAAAGTTACTAAAGTTACCCTGGTTGCATCCAGAGGAAAGGACATTTACTTGGACACTTGTTCCAGCAATAAAAGCAACGTTGTTTATCCGAACCCTGGCATTGCTTTCTTCAGTGGGTGCCTTGACTAGGATACAGCGGGAACTGCAATGGTTAACTAGCCCTGGGGTCAAGACTACCAGCCACCAAACCCTCGAGCCATACACCGTGACAAGTGTACTCCATAGGCTATCCCCAGGGGGTTACTCCACTCTCACACGACAATTACTGTATCCAGCAATGTTCCTGCATCTGGCTCTGTTCCTGTAACATGACGGATACTCCATCCAGCCATGTTCCTGCATCTGGCTCTGTTCCTGTAACATGAAGGTTACTCCATCCAGCCATGTTCCTGCATCTGGCTCTGTTCCTGTAACGTTAAGTTTACTCCCTCCAGCCATGTTCCTGCATCTGGCTCTGTTTCTGTAACATGAAGGTTACTGCATCTAGCCATGTTCCTGCATCTGGCTCTGTTTCTGTAACATGACGGTTACTGCATCCAGCCATGTTCCTGGACCTGGCTCTGTTCCTGTAACATGATGGTTACTCCATCCAGCCATGTTGCTGCATCTGGCTATGTTCCTGTAACATGAAGGTTACTCATCCAGCCATGTTCCTGCACCTGTCTCTGTTTCTGTGACATGTTGGTTACTCCATCCAGCCATGTTTCTGCATCTGGCTCTGTTCCTGTAACATGACAGTTACTGCGGTCAGCCATGTTCCTCCGCCTGGCTCTGTTCCTGTCACATGATGGTTACTGCTTCCAACAATGTTCCTGCAACTGTCTGTGTTTCTGTAACCAGCTGGTTCCTGCATCCAGCCATGTTCCTGCATACACCTGCTCATGTGTCCAGCCTATTCCTGCATCAGGCTCTGTTCCTGTAACATGACAGTTAATGCTTCCAACCACGTTACTGCATCCACCTGTTCAACACCCATCCACATGTGTCTTGCCTTTTCCTGCATCTCTCTGTGTTTCTGTAACCAGCTGGTTCCAGCATCCAGCCATGCTGCTGCATCTGGCTCTGTTCCTGTAACATGAAGGTGACTGCTTCCAATCACGTTCCTGCATCTGGCTCTGTTCCTGTCACATGGCGGTTACTGCTTCCAACCATGTTCCTGCATCTGGCTCTGTTTCTGTAACATGATGGTTACTGCATCCAGCCATGTTGCGGCATCTGGCTGTGTTCCTGTAACATGACAGTTACTCCATCCAGCCATGTTCCTGCATCTGGTTCTGTTCCTGTCACAAGACGGTTACTGCATCCAGCCATGTTCCTGCATCTGGCTCTGTTCCTGTAACATGACGGTTACTGCATCCAGCCATGTTCCTGCATCTGGCTCTGTTCCTGTAACATGACGGTTACTGCATTCAGCCATGTTCCTGCATCTGGCTCTGTTCCAGTAACATGAAGATTACTCCATCGAGCCAATGTTCCTGTACCTTGCTCTGTTCCTGTAACATGACGGTTACTGCATCCAGCCATGTTCCTGCATCTGGCTTTGTTCCTGTAACATGACGGTTACTGCATCCAGCCATGTTCCTGCATCTGGCTCTGTTCCTGTAACATGATGGTTACTGCATCCAGCCATGTTGCGGCATCTGGCTGTGTTCCTGTAACATGACAGTTACTCCATCCAGCCATGTTCCTGCATCTCTGTCTGTTCCTGTAACATGACGGTTACTGCATCCAGCCATGTTCCTGCACCTGGCTCTGTTCCTGTAACATGACGGTTACTGCATCCAGCTATGTTCCTGCATCTGGCTATGTTCCTGTAACATGACGGTTACTGCATCCAGCCATTTTCCTACATCTGACTCTGTTCCTGTAACATGAAGGTTACTCCATCCAGCCATGTTCCTGCATCTGGCTCTGTTCCTGTAACATGAAGGTTACTCCATCCAGCCATGTTCCTGCATCTGGCTCTGTTCCTGTAACATGAAGGTTACTCCATCCAGCCATGTTCCTGCATCTGACTCTGTTCCTGTAACATGAAGGTTACTCCATCCAGCCATGTTCCTGCATCTGGCTCTGTTCCTGTAACATGAAGGTTACTCCATCCAGCCATGTTCCTGCATCTGGCTCTGTTCCTGTAACATGATGGTTACTGCATCCAGCCATATTCCTGCATCTGGCTCTGTTCCTGTAACATGAAGGTTACTGCATCCAGCCATGTTCCGGCATCTGGCTCTGTTCCTGTAACATGACGGTTACTGCATCCATCCATGTTCCTGCATCTGGCTCTGCTCCTGTAACATGACGGTTACTCCATCCAGCCATGTTCCTGCATCTGGCTATGTTCCTGTAACACGATGGTTACTCCATCCAGCCATGTTGCTGCATCTGGCTCTGTTCCTGTAACATGACAGTTACTCCATCCAACCATGTTCCTGCATCTGGTTCTGTTCCTGTCACACGACGGTTACTGCATCCAGTCATGTTCCTGCATCTGGCTCTGTTCCTGTAACATGAAGGTTACTCCATCCAGCCATGTTCCTGCATCTGGCTCTGTTCCTGTAACATGAAGTTTACTCCATCCAGCCATGTTCCTGCATCTGGCTCTGTTCCTGTAACATGACGGTTACTGCATCCAGCCATGTTCCTGCACCTGGCTCTGTTCCTGTAACATGATGGTTACTGCATCCAGCCATGTTCCTGCATCTCTCTCTGTTCCTGTAACATGACGGTTACTGCATCCAGCCATGTTCCTGCATCTGGCTCTGTTCCTGCGACATAACGGTTTCTCCATCCAGCCATGTTCCTGCATCTGGCTCTGTTCCTGCGACATGACGGTTTCTACATCCAGCCATGTTTCTGCATCTGGCTCTGTTCCTGTAACATGACGGTTACTCCATCCAGCCATGTTCCTGCATCTGGCTTTGTTTCTGTAACATGACGGTTACTCCATCCAGCCATGTTCCTGCATCTGGCTATGTTCCTGTAACATGATGGTTACTCCATCCAGCCATGTTGCGGCATCTGGCTCTGTTCCTGTAACATGACGGGAACTCTATCCAGCCATGTTCCTGCATCTGGTTCTGTTCCCTTCACACGATGGTTACTGCATCCAGCCATGTTCCTGCATCTGGCTCTGTTCCTGTAACATGACAGTTACTCCATCCAACCATGTACCTGCATCTGGCTCTGTTCCTGTAACATGACGGTTACTCCATCCAGTCATGTTCCTGCATCTGGCTCTGTTCCTGTAACAAGATGTTTACTCCATCCAGCCATGTTCCTGAATCTGGCTCTGTTCCTGTAACATGACAGTTACTGCTTCCAGCCATGTTCCTGCACCTGGCTCTGTTCCTATAACATGAATGTTACCCCATCCAGCCATGTTCCTGCATCTGACTCTGTTCCTGTAACATGGTGGTTACTCCATCCAGCCATGTTCCTGCATCTGGCTCAGTTCCTGTAACATGATGGTTACTCCATCCAGCCATGTTCCTGCATCTGGCTCTGTTGCTGTAACATGATGGTTACTCCATCCAGCCATTTTACTGCATCTGGCTCTGTTCCTGTAACATGATGGTTACTCCATCCAGCCATGTTCCTGCATCTGGCTCTGTTCCTGTAACATGACAGTTACTGCATCCAGCCATGTTCCTGCACCTGGCTTTGTTCCTGTAACATGACAGTTACTGCATTCAGCCATGTTCCTGCACCTGGCTCTGTTCCCCATCCAGCCATGTTCCTGCATCTGGCTATGTTCCTGTAACATGATGGTTACTCCATCCAGCCATGATCCTGCATCTGGCTCTGTTCCTGTAACATGACAGTTACTGCATCCAGTCATGTTCCTGCACCTGGCTCTGTTCCTGTAACATGAAGGTTACCCCATCCAGCTATGTTCCTGCATCTGGCTCTGTTCCTGTAACATGATGGTTACTCCATCCAGCCATGATCCTGCATCTGGCTCTGCTCCTGTAACATGACAGTTACTGCATCCAGTCATGTTCCTGCACCTAGATCTGTTCCTATAACATGAAGGTTACCCCATCCAGCTATGTTCCTGCATCTGGCTCTGTTCCTATAACATGAAGGTTACCCCATCCAGCCATGTTCCTGCATCTGGCTCTGTTCCTGTCACATGACGGATACTCCATCCAGCCATGTTCCTGCATCTGGCTCTGTTCCTGTAACATGACGGTTACTCCATCCAGCCATGTTCCTGCATCTGGCTCTGTTCCTGTAACATGACGGTTACTCCATCCAGCCATGTTCCTGCATCTGGCTCTGTTCCTGTAACATGACGGTTACTCCATCCAGCCATGTTTCGGCATCTGGCTCTATTCCTGTAACATGACGGTTACTCCATCCAGCCATGTTCCGGCATCCGGCTATGTTCTTGTAACATGACAGTTACTACATCCAGCCATGTTCCTGCACCTGGCTCTGTTCCTTTAACATGAAGGTTACTCCATCCAGCCATGTTCCTGCATCTGGCTCTGTTCCTGTAACATGACAGTTACTGCATCCAGCCATGTTCCTGCACCTGGCTCTGTTCCTATGACATGAAGGTTACACCATCCAGCCATGTTCCTGCATCTGGCTCTGTTCCTGTAACATGAAGGTTACTCCATCCAGCCATGTTCCTGCATCTGGCTCTGTTCCTGTCACATGACGGTTACTGCTTCCAGCCATGTTCCTGCATCTGGCTCTGTTCCTGTCACATGACGGTTCCTGCATCCAGCCATGTTCCTGCATCTGGCTCTGTTCCTGTAACATGACGGTTACTCCATCCAGCCATGTTCCTGCATCTGGCTATGTTCCTGTAACATGAAGGTTACTCCATCCAGCCATGTTCCTGCATCTGGCTCTGTTCCTGCGACAAGACGGTTACTCCATCCAGCCATGTTCCTGCATCTGGCTCTGTTCCTGTAACATGAAGGTTACTCCATCCAGCCATGTTCCTGCATCTGGCTCTGTTCCTGCGACATGACGGTTACTCCATCCAGCCATGTTCCTGCATCTGGCTCTGTTCCTGTAACATGACGGTTACATAATCCAGCCATCTTTCTGCATCTGTCTCTGTTTCTGTAACATGACGGTTACTCCATCCAGCCATGTTCCTGCATCTGGCTCTGTTCCTGTCACATGACGGTTACTCCATCCAGTCATGTTCCTGCATCTGGCTCTGTTCCTGTAACAAGATGTTTACTCCATCCAGCCATGTTCCTGCATCTGGCTCTGTTCCTGTCACATGACAGTTACTGCATCCAGCCATGTTCCTGCACCTGGCTCTGTTCCTATAACATGAATGTTACCCCATCCAGCCATGTTCCTGCATCTGACTCTGTTCCTGTAACATGATGGTTACTCCATCCAGCCATGTTCCCGCATCTGGCTCTGTTCCTGTAACATGATGGTTACTCCATCCAGCCATGTTCCTGCATCTGGCTCTGTTGCTGTAACATGATGGTCACTCCATCCAGCCATTTTACTGCATCTGGCTCTGTTCCTGTAACATGATGGTTACTCCATCCAGCCATGTTCCTGCATCTGGCTCTGTTCCTGTAACATGACAGTTACTACATCCAGCCATGTTCCTGCACCTGGCTCTGTTCCTGTAACATGATGGTTACTCCATCCAGCCATGTTCCTGCATCTGGCTCTGTTCCTGTAACATGACAGTTACTGCATCCAGCCATGTTCCTGCATCTGGCTCTGTTAATGTAACATGATGCTTCCTGCATCCAGCCATGTTCCTGCATTTGTATCTGTTCCTGTAACATGATGGTTACTCCATCCAGCCATGTTCCTGCATCTGACTCTGTTCCTGTAACATGACAGTTACTGCATCCAGCCATGTTCCTGCACCTGGCTTTGTTCCTGTAACGTGACAGTTACTTCATTCAGCCATGTTCCTGCACCTGGCTCTGTTCCCCATCCAGCCATGTTCCTGCATCTGGCTGTGTTCCTGTAACATGATGGTTACTCCATGCAGCCATGATCCTGCATCTGGCTCTGTTCCTGTAACATGACAGTTACTGCATCCAGTCATGTTCCTGCACCTGGCTCTGTTCCTATAACATGAAGGTTACCCCATCCAGCTATGTTCCTGCATCTGGCTCTGTTCGTATAACATGAAGGTTACCCCATCCAGCCATGTTCCTACATCTGGCTCTGTTCCTGTCACATGACAGTTACTGCATCCAGCCATGTTCCTGCACCTGGCTCTGTTCCTATAACATGAAGGTTACCCCATCCAGCCATGTTCCTGCATCTGGCTATGTTCCTGTAACATGATGGTTACTCCATCCAGCCATGTTCCTGCATCTGGCTCTGTTCCTGTAACATGACGGTTACTCCATCCAGCCATGTTCCTGCATCTGGCTCTGTTCCTGTAACATGACGGTTACTCCATCCAGCCATGTTCCTGCACCTGGCTCTGTTCCTGTAACATGACGGTTACTGCATCCAGCCATGTTCCTGCTTCTGGCTCTGTTCCTGTAAAATGACGGTTACTCCATCCAGCCATGTTCCTGCACCTGGCTCTGTTCCTTTAACATTACGGTTACTCCATCCAGCCATGTTCCTGCATCTGGCTCTGTTCCTGTAACATGACGGTTACTACATCCAGCCATGTTCCGGAATCTGGCAATGTTCCTGTAACATGATGGTTACTCCATCCAGCTATGTTCCTGCATCTGGCTCTGTTACTGTGACATGACGGTTACTCCATCCAGCCATGTTGCTGCATCTGGCTCTGTTCCTGTAACATGAAGGTTACTGCATCCAGCCATGTTCCTCCATCTGGCTCTGTTGCTGTAACATGACGGTTACTCCATCCAGCCATGTTCCGGCATCTGTCTCTGTTTCTGTAACATGACGGTTACTCCATCCAGCCATGTTCCTGCATCCGGCTATGTTCCTGTAACATGACAGTTACAGCATCTAGCCATGTTCCTGCACCTGGCTCTATTCCTTTAACATGAAGGTTACTCCATCCAGCCATGTTCCTGCATCTGGCTCTGTTCCTGTAACATGACAGTTACTGCATCCAGCCATGTTCCTGCATCCGGCTCTGTTCCTGTAACATAACAGTTACCCCATCCAACCATGTTCCTGTATCTGGCTCTGTTCCTGTAACATGACGGGTAGTCTATCCAGCCATGTTCCTGCATCTGGTTCTGTTCCTGTAACATGACAGTTACTGCATCCAACCATGTTCCGGCACCTGGCTCTGTTCCTATGACATGAAGGTTACTCCATCCAGCCATGTTCCTGCATCTGGCTCTGTTCCTATAACATGAAGGTTACCCCATCCAGCCATGTTCCTGCATCTGGCTCTGTTCCTGTAACATAACAGTTACCCCATCCAACCATGTTCCTGTATCTGGCTCTGTTCCTGTAACATGGCGGGTATTCTATCCAGCCATGCTCCTGCATCTGGTTCTGTTCCCTTCACACGATGGTTACTGCATCCAGCCATGTTCCTGCACCTGGCTCTGTTCCTGTAACATGACGGTTACTGCATCCAGCCATGTTCCTGCATCTGGCTCTTTTCCTGTAACATGACAGTTACTCCATCCAACCAAGTACCTGCATCTGGCTCTGTTCCTGTAACATGACGGTTACTCCATCCAGCCATGTTTCTGCATCTGTCTCTGTTTCTGTAACATGATGGTTACTGCATCCAGCCATGTTCCTGCATCTGGCTCTGTTCCCTTCACACGATGGTACTGCATCCAGCCATGTTCCTGCATCTGGCTATGTTCCTGTAACATGAAGGTTACTCAATCCAGCTTGTTCCCTCATCTGGCTCTGTTCCTGTCACATGACGGTTACTCCATCCAGCCATGTTGCTGCATCTGGCTCTGTTCCTGTAACATAACGGTTACTCCATCCAGCCATGTTCCTGCATCTGGCTATGTTCCTGTAACATGAAGGTTACTCAATCCAGCTTGTTCCTGCATCTGGCTCTGTTCCTGTAACATGACGGTTACTCCATCCAGCCATGTTCCTGCATCTGGCTCTGTTCCTGTAACATGACGGTTACTCCATCCATCCATGGTCCTGCATCTGGCTCTTTTCCTGTAACATGATGGTTACTGCATCCGGCCATGTTCCTACATCTGGCTCTGTTCCTGTAACATGAAGGTTACTCCATCCAGCCATTTTCCTACATCTGGCTCTGTTCCTGTAACATGAATGTTACTCCATCCATCCACGTTCCTGCATCTGGCTCTGTTCCTGTAACATGATGGTTACTCCATCCAGCCCTGTTCCTGCATCTGGCTCTGTTCCTGTAACATGATGGTTACTCCATCCAGCCATGTTCCTGCATCTGGCTCTGTTCCTGTAACATGACGGTTACTCCATCCAGCCATGGTCCTGCATCTGGCTCTTTTCCTGTAACATGATGGTTACTCCATCCAGCCATGTTCCTGCATCTGGCTCTGTTCCTGTAACATGACGGTTACTCCATCCAGCCATGGTCCTGCATCTGGCTCTTTTCCTGTAACATGATGGTTACTGCATCCGGCCATGTTCCTACATCTGGCTCTGTTCCTGTAACATGAAGGTTACTCCATCCAGCCATTTTCCTACATCTGGCTCTGTTCCTGTAACATGAAGGTTACTCCATCCATCCATGTTCCGGCATATGGCTCTGTTCCTGTAACATGAAGGTTTCTCCTTCCAGCCATGTTCCTGAATCTGGCTCTGTTCCTGTAACATGACGGTTACTGCATCCAGCCATGTTCCTGCATCTGGCTCTGTTCCTGTAACATGACGGTTACTGCATCCAGCCATGTTCCTGCATCTGGCTCTGTTCCTGTAATATGACGGTTACTGCATCCAGCCATGTTTCTGCATCTGGTTCTGTTCCTGTAACATAACAGTTACCCCATCCAACCATGTTCCTGTATCTGGCTCTGTTCCTGTAACATGACGGGTATTCTATCCAGCCATGTTCCTGCATCTGGTTCTGTTCCTTTCACACGATGGTTACTGCATCCAGCCATGTTCCTGAATCTGGCTCTGTTCCTGTAACATGACGGTTATTGCATCCAGCCATGTTCCTGCACCTGCCTCTATTCCTTTAACATGACGGTTACTTCATCCAGCCATGTTCCTGCATCTGGCTCTGTTCCTGTAACATAATAGTTACTCCATCCAACCATGTTCCCTTATCTTGCTCTGTTCCTGTAACATGACGGTTACTCCATCCAGCCATGTTCCTGCATCTGGCTCTGTTCCTGTAACATGACGGTTACTGCATCCAGCCATGTTCCTGCATCTGGCTCTGTTCCTGTAACATCACGGTACTGCATCCAGCCATTTTCCTGCATCTGGTTCTGTTCCTGTAACATGACGGTTACTGCATCCAGCCATGTTGCTGCATCTGGCTCTGTTCCTGTAACATGACGGTTACTGCATCCAGCCATGTTGCGGCATCTGGCTCTGTTCCTGTAACATGACGGTTACTGCCTCCAGCCATGTTCCTGCCCCTGGCTCTGTTCCTGTAACATGACGGTTACTCCATCCAGCCATGTTCCTGCATCTGGCTCTGTTCCTGTAACATGATGGTTATTGCATCCAGCCATGTTCCTGCATCTGGTTCTGTTCCTTTCACACGATGGTTACTGCATCTAGCCATGTTCCTGAATCTGGCTCTGTTCCTGTAACATGACGGTTACTGCATCCAGCCATGTTCCTGCACCTGGCTCTATTCCTTTAACATGACGGTTACTGCATCCAGCCATGTTCCTGCATCTGGCTCTGTTCCTGTAACATGACAGTTACTCCATCCAACCATGTTCCCTCATCTTGCTCTGTTCCTGTAACATGACGGTTACTCCCTCCAGCCATGTTCCTGCATCTGGCTCTGTTCCTGTAACATGACGGTTACTGCATCCAGCCATGTTCCTGCATCTGGCTCTGTTCCTGTAACATCACGGTACTGCATCCAGCCATTTTCCTGCATCTGGTTCTGTTCCTGTAACATGACGGTTACTGCATCCAGCCATGTTGCGGCATCTGGCTCTGTTCCTGTAACATGACGGTTACTGCTTCCAGCCATGTTCCTGCCCCTGGCTCTGTTCCTGTAACATGACGGTTACTCCATCCAGCCATGTTCCTGCATCTGGCTTTGTTCCTGTAACATGATGGTTACTCCATCCAGCCATGTTCCTGCATCTGGCTCTGTTCCTGTAACATGACGGTTACTCCCTCCAGCCATGTTCCTGCATCTGGCTCTGTTCCTGTAACATGACGGTTACTGCATCCAGCCATGTTCCTGCATCTGGCTCTGTTCCTGTAACATCACGGTACTGCATCCAGCCATTTTCCTGCATCTGGTTCTGTTCCTGTAACATGACGGTTACTGCATCCAGCCATGTTGCGGCATCTGGCTCTGTTCCTGTAACATGACGGTTACTGCTTCCAGCCATGTTCCTGCCCCTGGCTCTGTTCCTGTAACATGACGGTTACTCCATCCAGCCATGTTCCTGCATCTGGCTTTGTTCCTGTAACATGATGGTTACTCCATCCAGCCATGTTCCTGCATCTGGCTCTGTTCCTGTAACATGACGGTTACTCCATCCAGCCATGTTCCTGCATCTGGCTCTGTTCATGTAACATGATGGTTATTGCATCCAGCCATGTTCCTGCACCTGGCTCTGTTCCTGTAACATGAAGGTTACTCCATCCAGCCATGTTCCTGCATCTGGCTCTGTTCCTGTAACATGATGGTTATTGCATCCAGCCATGTTCCTGCACCTGGCTCTGTTCCTGTAACATGAAGGTTACTCCATCCAGCCATGTTGCTGCATCTGGCTATGTTCCTGTAACATGAAGGTTACTCATCCAGCCATGTTCCTGCATCTGGCTCTATTCCTGTAACATGATGGTTACTGCATCCAGCCATGTTCCTGCATCTGGCTCTGTTCCTGTAACATGACGGTTACTGCATCCAGCCATGTTCCTGCATCTGGCTCTGTTCCTGTGACATGACGGTTACTCCATCCAGCCATGTTCCTGCATCTGGCTCTGTTCCTGTCACATGACGGTTACTGCTTCCAGCCATGTTCCTGCATCTGACTCTGTTCCTGTAACATGATGGTTTCTGCATCCAGCCATGTTCCTACATCTGGCTCTGTTCCTGTAACATAAACAATACTGCATCAATACATGTTCCTGTGCCCAGCCTGTTCCTGCATTGAGAATCTTCATGTCTCCAGCCTGGTGCCTCATGACTGGATTAGAGCTCCATGTTATCTCCCGCTATTCCCCCCAACTCCCTTCAATAAAACACTGCACAACGTATATATCTTTGGAATGATTTAATCGTCCACAGCTGAACAAATAAATACAACACAACACACCATTTTCAAACCCCTTAATCGAGTCTGAGTGGCAACCAACCAAACTAAGCCTGCGAGATTGACGAGGAGGAAATCCTTGGTGCACCTGAATAAGCGGAAGCCATTTTTATTAAGCTCAGCCGCCATCTCCGTTAGGCTCAAAGCTCACCCGGGCTAACCGCCAGGGTGCAAGATGACAACAGCCTGGCTACCCCAAACTGTAGCCATCCTCGCCACTTCACTGACCATCCTGGCTCGTTTTCCCGATCAAAAACAGCCGAATTTCTATGCCTCAGTACTCATCTAACCTGCCCACTCAGAACCGAAAGTGAGAAGACCACCACAGCTGGCCAGCGTTGACTACTTAACACTGGCCAGCACGCCACCCTCGACAGTCAACTCACTCCGCTCTCCTCACTCATTGACCAACCCTAAACCCTACTCTTTTCCTGTAACATGATGGTTACTGCATCCGGCCATCTTCCTACATCTGGCTCTGTTCCTGTAACATGAAGGTTACTCCATCCAGCCATTTTCCTACATCTGGCTCTGTTCCTGTAACATGAAGGTTACTCCATCCATCCATGTTCCGGCATCTGGCTCTGTTCCTGTAACATGAAGGTTTCTCCTTCCAGCCATGTTCCTGAATCTGGCTCTGTTCCTGTAACATGACGGTTACTGCATCCAGCCATGTTCCTGCATCTGGCTCTGTTCCTGTAACATGACGGTTACTGCATCCAGCCATGTTCCTGCATCTGGCTCTGTTCCTGTAACATGACGGTTACTGCATCCAGCCATGTTTCTGCATCTGGTTCTGTTCCTGTAACATAACAGTTACCCCATCCAACCATGTTCCTGTATCTGGCTCTGTTCCTGTAACATGACGGGTATTCTATCCAGCCATGTTCCTGCATCTGCTTCTGTTCCTTTCATACGATGGTTACTGCATCCAGCCATGTTCCTGAATCTGGCTCTGTTCCTGTAACATGACGGTTACTGCATCCAGCCATGTTCCTGCACCTGCCTCTATTCCTTTAACATGACGGTTACTTCATCCAGCCATGTTCCTGCATCTGGCTCTGTTCCTGTAACATAATAGTTACTCCATCCAACCATGTTCCCTAATCTTGCTCTGTTCCTGTAACATGACGGTTACTCCATCCAGCCATGTTCCTGCATCTGGCTCTGTTCCTGTAACATGACGGTTACTGCATCCAGCCATGTTCCTGCATCTGGCTCTGTTCCTGTAACATCACGGTACTGCATCCAGCCATTTTCCTGCATCTGGTTCTGTTCCTGTAACATGACGGTTACTGCATCCAGCCATGTTGCTGCATCTGGCTCTGTACCTGTAACATGACGGTTACTGCATCCAGCCACGTTGCGGCATCTGGCTCTGTTCCTGTAACATGACGGTTACTGCCTCCAGCCATGTTCCTGCCCCTGGCTCTGTTCCTGTAACATGACGGTTACTCCATCCAGCCATGTTCCTGCATCTGGCTCTGTTCCTGTAACATGATGGTTATTGCATCCAGCCATGTTCCTGCATCTGGTTCTGTTCCTTTCACACGATGGTTACTGCATCCAGCCATGTTCCTGAATCTGGCTCTGTTCCTGTAACATGACGGTTACTGCATCCAGCCATGTTCCTGCACCTGGCTCTATTCCTTTAACATGACGGTTACTGCATCCAGCCATGTTCCTGCATCTGGCTCTGTTCCTGTAACATGACAGTTACTCCATCCAACCATGTTCCCTCATCTTGCTCTGTTCCTGTAACATGACGGTTACTCCATCCAGCCATGTTCCTGCATCTGGCTCTGTTCCTGTAACATGACGGTTACTGCATCCAGCCATGTTCCTGCATCTGGCTCTGTTCCTGTAACATCACGGTACTGCATCCAGCCATTTTCCTGCATCTGGTTCTGTTCCTGTAACATGACGGTTACTGCATCCAGCCATGTTGCGGCATCTGGCTCTGTTCCTGTAACATGACGGTTACTGCTTCCAGCCATGTTCCTGCCCCTGGCTCTGTTCCTGTAACATGACGGTTACTCCATCCAGCCATGTTCCTGCATCTGGCTTTGTTCCTGTAACATGATGGTTACTCCATCCAGCCATGTTCCTGCATCTGGCTCTGTTCCTGTAACATGACGGTTACTCCATCCAGCCATGTTCCTGCATCTGGCTCTGTTCCTGTAACATGATGGTTATTGCATCCAGCCATGTTCCTGCACCTGGCTCTGTTCCTGTAACATGAAGGTTACTCCATCCAGCCATGTTCCTGCATCTGGCTCTGTTCCTGTAACATGATGGTTATTGCATCCAGCCATGTTCCTGCACCTGGCTCTGTTCCTGTAACATGAAGGTTACTCCATCCAGCCATGTTGCTGCATCTGGCTATGTTCCTGTAACATGAAGGTTACTCATCCAGCCATGTTCCTGCATCTGGCTCTGTTCCTGTAACATAAACAATACTGCATCAATACATGTTCCTGTGCCCAGCCTGTTCCTGCATTGAGAATCTTCATGTCTCCAGCCTGGTGCCTCATGACTGGATTAGAGCTCCATGTTATCTCCCGCTATTCCCCCCAACTCCCTTCAATAAAACACTGCACAACGTATATATCTTTGGAATGATTTAATCGTCCACAGCTGAACAAATAAATACAACACAACACACCATTTTCAAACCCCTTAATCGAGTCTGAGTGGCAACCAACCAAACTAAGCCTGCGAGATTGACGAGGAGGAAATCCTTGGTGCACCTGAATAAGCGGAAGCCATTTTTATTAAGCTCAGCCGCCATCTCCGTTAGGCTCAAAGCTCACCCGGGCTAACCGCCAGGGTGCAAGATGACAACAGCCTGGCTACCCCAAACTGTAGCCATCCTCGCCACTTCACTGACCATCCTGGCTCGTTTTCCCGATCAAAAACAGCCGCATTTCTATGCCTCAGTACTCATCTAACCTGCCCACTCAGAACCGAAAGTGAGAAGACCACCACAGCTGGCCAGCGTTGACTACTTAACACTGGCCAGCACGCCACCCTCGACAGTCAACTCACTCCGCTCTCCTCACTCATTGACCAACCCTAAACCCCCCCCCATGGAGCTAAGCCCCAAGCTACTGTTCAGCTGAAGCCTCCTGATATACCCCCCAATAACCCTAATACATACCCTCGGCCATGCCTGCCAAAAAACAGACATGCCGCCCCTCCACTTGGGGTAGCCCCTCTGCTGCCCCCCTTGTAATTATTCAGATCAAGAGCTCTCGCACCTTCACCAAGGCCACGTAATACCCTACCATGACCCGATAAACCACCCGATAATCTGCCAATTTTATCATGTTAAAAAGCTCTCTGATCCTACCCAGTGTGCAACGTAATCCACCCATATGGGTATCCAATAATCCGCCACTTCTATCCCTTTAAGGGCCCCCGGCCTCATCCCCAGAGTGTCACGTAATCCACCAATACTGAAATCCAATCCAGTCTGCCCCTTCTATCATCTTAAAGGGGTCCCGGCCCCTACCCCGTGGGCCCCGTACTCTATCAAAATGACTACCCGATGCCCCGCTGATTCCGTCATCCTAATGGCACCCAGCCCCTTCGCAGTGCCAGGTCATTTCCCCATACAAGTATCTGATAACCCACCGACCACCCCAAGTCCACCCCATTCAGGCCTCTCGGCCCCTTCCCAATGGGCCCCATAATCCACCGATATGAATAACCGATAATTCACCAAACTTGCCAATAATATCATATCATCCCAGTGGGCCACGTCCTCCACCAATCTGAGTGTCCGATAATCCTCCGAACTCCCCCGATTCTTATCGTATTTCACAATCTTGGCTCCTCCACAGCGGGCCCCATAAGCCACCAACTTGAATGAGCGAAAACCCCCCGCCGATTCAATAAATTAAGGGCTCTTGCCCTTACTCGGTGGGCCATGTCCTCGACCAATCTAAATCACAGATAATCCGCCAACCACGCCGAGTCTTGCATTGCATTTCGCGCTCTTGGCCCCACCACCGTGGGCCCCCATAATCCACCAATATGAATGTCCGAAACCCCGACGATTCTATCACATTAATGGCTCTCGCCCGTACTCAATGGGCCACGTCCTCAACCCATCCGAGTAACCGATAATCCGCCGACCACGCTGAGTCTTATCATATGTTGCACTCTTGGCACCACCACAGTGGGCCCCCATAATCCACCAGTATGAGTGTCCGACCAATAATCCACCAGTATGAGTGTCCGACCAATAATCCGCCAACCACGCCGAGTCTTATCATATGTCGCGCTCTTGGCCCCACCACAGTGGGCCCCCATAATCCGCCAATATGAGTGTCCGACCAATAATCCGCAGACCCGACCGAGTCTTATCGTATGTCGCGCTCTTGGCCCCTCCACAGTGGGCCCCATTAATTCACCAATATCAATGTCCGAAACCCCGCTGATTCTATCCTATTAGAGGGTTCTCGCCCCTTCTCAGTGGCCCACGTTCTTCACCAATCTGAGTAACCGACCATCACCTGAACACACCGAGTCTTATAGAATCATACACTCTCGGCCCCTCCACAGCGGGCCCCATATTAGTGTCCGAAAAAAACAGCCGATTATATCATTTTTTAAGGGGATCCCGCCCCCTCTCCCGCGGGCCGAGCTATCCCCCCAATATTAGTATCCGATAATCCGCCAACTCAATTATGGTACGTGCTCTAAACCCCTTCCCCGCGCGCCCCATCATCCACCAATATAAGTATCCGATAAACTGCTGATTTATCATTTAAGGGTGCACAGACCCTTCCAGCAATGGTCACATAATCCACCAACATGAGTATCCGATACTCCCCAGCTTCCTGATAATCTACTGTTGCTAATGTATTAGGGGTCTTGGCCCCTTCACAATAGCCCCCCTGCCCTCCACCGATGAATATCCATAGGATGTCCATCATCACCAGGCGGATTCAATAATGATTGTACTGAACCCCGGCAACACTAACCAGCGTTTCCTCCCCACCAACAGTAACTTCTAAGCTCGATCTGCTTCCCTGTTGCTGCGCTCCCCAGGTCCGTTAATAGGTTCCAACCCCTGGTGATCAAACCCAAGCCATCCACCTCCAACCTTTTGCAGGCACGCCGCTCACTTCCCTGTATCCCTGTATCCCACGCATTCCGACCATTCTGCCCCCCCACCATTGGGTGACAATACCTAATCTGCTCCTCCCCCCCACAAGCCACTCTCTGCATCCAATTGAGGGTACTAACATCCTATGCTCATCACAGAACATCCAACCTCAACATACAATGAGCACGACTCACTCCCCATCTATACCATGTACCCTGCCTGCTTCCAGCCCTTTCCTTTTAGACCCTCAAAACCCAGAGCAGCTCCTTATTTCCACTCTCAGGGTCCCCTGACCCTACTTATACAAACGCACCAACCGACTCTGGTCCCCCCTGTCCTTGAATAACCCCAGGCGCAAGCCACTTCCCTGCCATGATGTCCATTTTCCAAAAGATAACATCTGCCCCTCGGGATCAAAGCCTCCAATTCCAACCTTGGAGCGGCACGCTGCCCCCTTTCCCTTAGATCATCAACCGTGCCCTGTTTGCCTTGCCCTTCTCCAGGCATACAATACCCAGGACCCTTCCCAGATGCTGATAACCTGCCTGAACGTTGACCAGACTCCAAACCTCCACCCCCAAATAAAACCTCCGAACCAACCAAACCTGATAAGCCTCCCCCTGGTGAATTCACTACCTCATCCAACCCTCTTTCCGTCCTTCCCGCCACACCTGCTCGGTTCTCACCGATTGTGTCTAAACACTAACTACCTGATACCCCTCTCACCTGCTCTCCTGGCCACCCCAGAATAGTCACCCACGTAGCCACCTCTGTAGCTATTCCCACTCCTAGGCCCAAGTCAAATATATAAGCCGAGTCACCCATCCTTGCTCCTCCCACACCCCCCCCAACCAGCAGAGGGGCTTGCCTTTGCCTCATCCACGCCTGCCGTGCATATCCTGGCGTTACCAGGCCCAAACAACCCCCCCCCCCCATTCCCCACAACTGTCTGCTTGCCTTCAAGGACCCAGATGCCTCCTGACCCAGAACTTGTCATTTTACTGCACACCACAGATCCCCCCAATTGTTACCAACCCCAGATTTAGTGGGGATTATCCAGACCCACGCCCCATCCTCAATCCCTGCCATACTCTGTATCACCCCCATTCCAAGCCCGCCAAACCTGAAGGTCCTCACGACTCCCTTCATCCTGCCACGCAGCCTAGTAAGGCAACAACTGCAAGTACCCTGACAGTAAGGAATGTGGCTCGCCTCACATAGCCCCTTTTACGAGCCCCCCCTGACTTCCCATGCTCACCACCTCTCACAACCCCCCTCAGATCGCCCCTTTTAACAAATTGGCAGGCTATTTGTCATCCAAGAGATACTGTTAACTCGCCAAACCTCCAATCCCCCTCCCTATGTCCCATTACGCTATCTCTTCAGCGCCAGACCCCTGCCGTTGACTTGGCCCACCATACCCTCTACGACCATAGTCAAAGCATTCCTCCTACCTGCTTCAAAACTCCCCCGAGCGCATAGTTCCTACACCAGATAAAACGTACAAACATTAACGACGACCTGCTGGGCATACCTTGAAGGTGCGCAGGTGTCTCGGCCCGCCACCTGGACGGTCGTGACCCTGCATCGCTGGAGCGATGGCCTGATACCGCGGACGCCTGGTACCGCCACCTTGGTGGGGAGTGGGGGTGGCGGCCCCCGTCTGGGGCCGAGCAGGTGGTTGATGGGCCCGGACATATGCTTCAAAGCTCCCCCGAACGCATCGTTCCTACACCAAATCAAACGTACAAACATTAACGAAGACCTGCTTGCATACCTTGAAGGTGCGCGGGTGTCTCGGCCCGCCACCTGGATGATCGTGATCCTGTGTCGCTGGAGCGATGGCCTGATACCGCGGACGCCTGGTACCGCCACCTTCCTGCTAATTGTTCCCATCCTGGCCCCCATCCCGGGGGTGGCGGCCCCCGTCTGGGGCCAAGCATGTTGTTGAGGGGCCCGGATATATGCTGCCCGACCTAGGTATGTGGAAGTGAGGGGGGGGTGCTGGGAACCCCCACCCCCCCATGAAGGGGGCCGCTGGCTGCCAGTAAGGCGCACGGGGGCCCTCCACCAGGTATAGATGTAATGAGCACCTAGCCTGGATCCCCACCCCACCCATCCATTGGGTGGGGCTCTGACCCCCCTCCCAATGGGCTCCGTGCCTGCAGGACAGCAGGCAGGGGAGCAACAGCGTGAGCATCGGCTGGGCTGCCCCCCTGGATTGGATGTGAGGTGCGGAGTGGCCGGCAATGGGAACTGACCCCCCCACACAGGCCGCATCCTGGGGGCCAGCCATGGCTCCCCGCACATCCCCCTGAGCGTGCCCCTGTGCATGTGGCACAAGCTGGAGTGCTGGGAGGTGAGGAGCTGGTGCCCCCAACACGATGCGGTGGCCTGCTCCAGGTAAGGCCCGATGAACGGGGGGGAGGCAGACACCAGGCAGGGGGAGTCGCACAGCCCCCGTGGAGAGGCAAGCGGCCTCGCGATGCCTGTGTCGGCCCGATGACAGGAGGGAGAGAAGGACGGGCTCACTCATTGCGCCGCACGGGCGGCCGGCCAGCCAGCCACCACGGTGAGGTGGGCGGCCGCATGTGCGGCCCTGGACCGTAGGGAGGGGAAGGGGCATCTGCACCACGCTCCCACCGTCAGAAACCGGCCAGACACCAGGGCGCGCCGGGCGGCCGTGAGCCAGGAGAAAAGGAGGGGGGGCTGCCCCCACAACAAGAGCATGGTATGGAGAGCGAGGCACCCCCTGCGCTGCGGCAGGGGGTAAAGGACGAGGGCCAAACGATCAGAGGCACAGACAAGAGGGAAGGGCTCCACCCTGTGAAACAGGGAGGTGGGAGTCAAAGCACGGGCCTGGAGGCAACCCGAGGCCGTCTCCCCTGGATCCCATGGCCCGCAAGATGACAGGATTACGGTGCTGGCTGAGCGTCATGCTTACATAGGGCCTCCCTCGTCCCTCCCCCCAACAATCACTGGCCGACTGGTCCAGCTCACGATAGGAGCTCAGCCAGTCATGTGAGCGCCTCTCTTAAAGTGGACCAACACCCAGGGGTGATCGGCCCGGGAATCTATAAGATTCCCGGGCCGATCACCTCCCTCACCGCGGGACATCCGAGATCGGGATGTCCCGCGGAGAGGGACCCCCCCCAAAAGCCCCAAAAAACTCACCTGACCAGCGGCGCCTCCCCTCTAGGCGTGCGCGCGCCCGCGCCGGCTGTTTGTGAATGCCCGGCGCGGGCGCGCGCACTGTCAAAGGGGCGCGCGGGAGGCGGCGGCGGACGCGCTGTCTTGTCCGCGCTGTCTTGCCCTAATCGGGGTGCCCCCCTGAAGTGGACCAAAACCCAGGATAGTCAAAATCCTGGGTGTTGGTCCACTTTAAAGGGCCGGCGCCTTCTTTAGCCTCTTCATCCAGCCATGTCCCTGATTCCAGGTATTATTCTGTGTTAAGATTTACAATCCAATTCACTTCCTGCTTCAGGTACTTGCCAAATTACAACATGTCTGTTTGGTTTGGGCCTAGTCGCAGGATCTGTCGCTGTAATATAGAGATTAGAGATAAGGTTGTAGTGACAGGAAAAGTTATTTTTTAATTGTGCCTGTTAGATTCCACAACGATAAGAGAAACTAGTTTGGCATACAGTGCTGCAGGGGTGGATTGGAGCAATGCATGTCCCACTTTCAGGCATACACATACCTTCTAACTTTTCAGGGTGGGAAAGAGGGACAATCGTTAAATGAAGCCACGTCCCTTCATTGATTGATGGATAGGAGATGGGGGTAACAGTTATAACAATATAAACACTTTAAAGTGCACCAAAACCCTGCTGGATCGGCCTGGGAATATATAAGATTCCTGACCCAATTCATCCCCTCCCCGCGGGGCATCCAAACCCGCTGTGTGAAACCTCCCAGGTCGCCGGCTACACTTACCTGAATTCCGGTCCAGTGGCGCATGCGCAGGCTGCGGCCGCTATCCCTCTAGCACGGCACATGCCTGAGCCGGCCAGTTATGAATGGTCGTCGCGGGCGTGCTCCCTGTTAGACAGCTCAGCGGCTCCGAGTGCGCTGATTGGACGAGCGGCCGCGCATGCGCTGCAGGACCGCGGTGAGGTGAGTTTTATCAGGAGATCTGGGGGGTTTCACATAGCGGGCACCCCCGATCAGGGTGCCCCGGGGGAGTGGAGCAAAACCCAGGATGTCAAAATCCTGGGTTTTGGTCCACTTTAAATAGGCAAATAAATCATTTATTGCTGCAGATCTGCATTTTATACCTCAGAGAAGGACAAATGACAACAGCGAGGGACAGGGAGACACAGACTCAAAAGTCCCTCCAAATCAGGGACACTTAGGAGTTAATCCTGTAAATCTGGTAACTGAGGATGGGAAAAATATACCCACAATTACAATTGCCAGTACAAAAACCAATACTGGAACCACCAGGGAAGTGGTCAGTAAGGAAAAAATAAAAATACTGGCCAGGTGGTAACCCTAATGAGAGGTAACGTGATGTGGGAGAGCTGGGATATGGAGAGGCAGAATTGTGTGAGGTGGACTGGGACATGGAGGGGGAGGATGATGTGAGGAGGACTAGGATTGAATGGGCAGCGTGACGTGAGGAGGGCTGATGTGGAGGGGCAGAGTTATGTAAGGTGGACTGGGAAATGGAGGGACAACATGATGTGGGAAGGCTGGGATATGGAGGGGAAGAATTGTGTGAGATGGACTGGGACATGAAGCGGGGGGATGATGTGAGGAGGACTGGGACATGGAGGGACAGCATGATGTGAGGAGCACTGGGACATGGAGGGGCAGAATAAAGTGCAGGTGGACTGGGACATGGGGGAATAGCATTGCATCTGGAACATGGAGGGGGAGCATGATGTGTGGAAGACTGGGACATGGAGGGGCAGAATGATGTGAGGAGGATGGGACATGGAGGGACAGCATGATGTGATGAGGACTGGGACATGGAGGGACAGCATGATGTAATGAGGACTGGGACATGGAAGGGCAGACTTATGTGAGGAGGACTGGGACTTTCCCTTCATAAAAACATCCGACTGACTTATTTTCACTAATGTTTGTCCATCAAATGTAGCCTTATTGTTAGATAAATTGTCCCTGTTTTGCTTGTATAGATGTGTGTGTATATTATGTCTGGATAGTTTATATTCCATTCTACCACATGCTGTCTGTCATACAGCGGCCGCGCCAACGGTGCATGCAAAGTGCACAAACCCCAGACAAGGCAATGTGAGGCATTAGGGTCGATTCAAAGAAACATGTAACAGCTTTGATTTTGGTGCCGATCATCCTATTTTTCCCGTCCGCTCGTGCGTTCGTATGAACTTGCGAGTGATTCTATAAGCAAATACGTTTCTATCCTAAAATTTACGTCCGTTCGTATGGCAGTTCGGGAATCAGACCTATGTCAGTTTCCATCCTGAATTTTCCGTTTCATTTCTCAGGTTGCAACATTGGTTTTGCCCTTTTTCCTTTTTTGTCTGGACGTAAATCCTTCTGATCTTGCGGCTGCGCACTACAAACTTACCTCATTAAAGTGCATTCTAAATATTTGGTCTTATTTTTCTTTATTTCATTCATTTTGTAGTAACCAACCATTAATGAATGCATTTGCATAAGTAAATCTTACTTTGTTTAATTTTTAGTTAACTTGCATTTTTTACTTGTGGATTTAATTTTAATATTTTGGCTTCAAATGGTACAACTTAAAATTTTGTGTGTGGTTACCCACACCCTCTACATACAGATTGCTCTCAAATATAAAAAAACACCCAGCAACTTCTGCATGTTATGAGTCTAGAAACAGCCAAGATGGCGGCTCAGGTATTATCGGGCAGCCTGCAAACAGAAAGGGCCTTGTGACTGTGTTGCTCTGCATTCTTTGATTTCTGACCTTTCCGTGCCCCCAGCTCTGCTGTGTCTGTGCAAAATACAGCAGTAACCCACATCCTGCACTTTATCCCGCTCTCCTCTCCTCAGTAAGTGTGATGCATCTGACCAAAGATGTGCTTAAATAATTAAACAAAGCAAAGGTAAACAATTACACCAATAAATGCAATCTAAAAATATTATTCTAGTACATCAATTTAAAAATAAATACCAAAGGACATAAGTTTCTTTAATTAACGCAAATATATTGCAAAATAAAGGTTTACATGCAAAGGACTAATTAAGGTCCACATTAAAATGCTTTTATAAGGCATACATGAATCAGGTATGCATTGCCATACAATTTATGGCCTCGGCCATGCTGATACATGCAGTTCATTGGAGCTCAAGACGCGCAGACTCCTCCACATAGCCAAAAAACCTGTTCAAGAACAGCAATCCGACTGCTAAAAGGTGTCGGCAGTGGCTTTCTTTTAAAACGTATTTAGAGGTTTGAAAACTGTTCTCTGAATCACACCTAAACACATCCGATTATCCTAAGTTTTACGTTTTGATCCTAAGTTTTAGGATTTGATCCTAAGTTTTACGTTTTGATCCTAAAATTTAGGAACGAACTTGCGATGATCGTAAGAGCATATACGCATTCGTACGTAGGCTCGTGCGAGTCGGAAATGGCCAAAAAAACAGGAAAAAATGACTAACACCCACCCAAACTTACGATTCTCGATCCGAAATCAATTAACTTTTGCTCTTTGAATCGAGGGGATAGAGTGCTAGTAACTGCCGCCAGCCGCTGCACTCTTAGTGACACAGTGCAGCCATCAGTCACGCTATTAGAATAAATCATTGGTGATGCAATTAATAGTATTTGTATGACATGCAGTGTGGCGACGTCGGATGGGGCTCTGTGCCACCAATGAGTGTGACATTTGATCAGGCAACATGGCAGCAGTAGGACAGCAGTCTCTACTGAAATCCATTGATTGTAAGCTTCTTCATGGTGTGCAGGGGCTGGGTGTTAACTGTGTTTGTCTGTGGTCTGTCTATTCCTGGGGCATCCCAATTTGGCCTACTCTCTTAAACCCCCAGAATCACCCACAAAATCCAGCTTTCCAGGAGTCTCATCAATGCATGCATGGCCCATTCCGGCACCCAGCCATTCTGATAGGCTGGGAAATGGAAGCATGCACGCAAATCACAGCAAGGGGACTAGGGATGCGGCATCTCCCCTTTTCACTATGCCAGATCTCTGCATAAAGCACTGACTGAGCCCATGTATGCGATGTGGGACCATCGGAAAAGGTACGTTTTGTGGGTGGTGAGTTCCTGGGGGTTTTACATAGCAGAGAATCCCAAACAAGTATGCTCCAAGAAAATGGACCAAAACCCAGGATGGTCAACATTCTAGGTTTGGTCCACATTTAAAGGTGCATGTGTTTGTGGGGGGGGGGGGGGGTAACTGTGAGTGAGGGGAATTAAAATGTATGTGGGGGTTTAAAGAGTCTGGCAAATCATTATGCCCCACTGTGCGAAACCCTAGGAATTGTCCGGAACACTCGCATTTCCAGTAATCCCACATTGTATCTTTGAGCAGCAGCCGCATCCCCGCTACACATTTAGCTGGGGCGTGTACTTGCTCCAGTGATTTCCGAATGGCTGGCATGAGCACAACCACAGCTACAGGTGAGCGGGGATAATGCCCCCAGCGCACGCTCCATTCAGCTTTCTTTGTCACTCTGAGCCTCTGATTGGCTGAGTGTCAAGCACATGCACCATGGGAACAGGAAAAAGGTGAGTTTTTCTGGCTATCTATGGGGATAAACACAAAGGGCAAATTGGGATGCCCCAGGCCTGAGGAACAGAAGCCAAATGAAAATCTTAGTTTTTGTTCCTCTTTAACTGGTGTGTAGTGGGGTTAAAAGCATGTTTGGGGTGTGTGTGTGTGGCGGGGGGGAATTAAACCAGACCAAAACCCTCTTTTGCCCCCCAGTGCCCCCAATCTGTCCCCTACCCTCGCCCCCGTGTGGTAGCTGTTTTGTTTTTTAATATGTTTTATAGCCATAGCCATGCCCACCTGGCATTTCTGAGATCACTGATTGGCTGATCTCAGAAATTCTGGAGGATGTGGCCAGCCTGCCATCGAGCAGAAGCCTGTAGTGATCAGTGGCTGGCAGGTGCGAGGGCAGAGGAGTCTGACCCCCTGCCGCCGCATCCAGCATTGGCGGATCACTATCAGTGACAGCGCAGTAGGTAACACAGAGCAATCAGCGTTAGATCAGGGAAGGAAAGGGGAAAAAATGACTTTTTAAATGACATTTTTACTGGTGCGTGTGTTTTTCTTACTTTTAACCCTTTGTGAGCTGGTAAATGATTCATGAGAACTCTATACCAGCAGGCAGGTGTTTGCCATTAACCCCTGGCCCCATTAGCTGCATCTCCAAAGGTGTGGAAAGAGCCCCCCCAGCCTATGAAAGCTATGCAGGCTGGCAGTCTTCACGGCCGGGGGGCAACCTCAAAGCTAGGAGAGGGTATCAGGGTGGGGGATGTCAAAGAAAAAAGACACCTCAGCTGCAGTCCAGTGCCATCTCCCGGGGTCTATGCAGCCACCACAAAAATAGACACAAAGCAGCATCCCCCAGCCCCATGCAAGCTCAGATCGGGGGATCACACTCTGTGCTTTCCTCCAAGATGGAGGCACCTAGGACCCGGAGCACAGGGAGAAGGACGCTGGGCTGCGGCTGAGGTATGGGGTTATTTTATTTGTACCCCCCATCCAGTCTTGCTTCAGCACTAGGAGAGATAGGCAAGGAGGAGGGCTGGAATTCCAATTAAGATTTTTTGATTGAAACGGTTTTTGATTTCAGTAATTGTGACCTGTCAACGCTGAAAATTCAACAAATTACCATTTTCAGTTCTTTACAACCTATACAATTCTGATGCACATAATTAGAGATGAGCGAAATTTTGAAAAATTCGATTCGACTGATTTGCCGAATTTTTCGACAAAAATCGTTTCGACCCGAATTTATTCGCGACGAATCGCTATTAAAAACGGCTATTTCTGAGCCTCCTAGAGCCTCAATAGGGTTGTAAACCATTCTGCCTTGCTGTAACACGCACAGGATGCGTGCTGGGTTAGTTAAATAATACTTTGAATAAATATCACATGCAGATCAGAGGCATCGCTAATAGAATCGCAGAGCGGCACAATTGCAGAGAGTTGAAGTGGCATCACTATGAGGGGCAGGAGCCCAAACATTGCTTTAAAGAGACACTGGAGTTGGCAGCAGCAGGAGCCCAAAAATTGGATGAATCACACCCTGGAGTTGCAAGCAGCAGCAGGAGCCCAAACATTGGCTGAAAGAGACACTGGAGTTGGCAGCAGCAGAAGCCCAAAAATTGACTGACACACATTGGAGTTTCAAGCAGCAGCAGTAGCAGCAGGAGCCCAAACATAGCTTGAAAGAGACACTGGAGTTGGCTGCAGGAGCCAAAAAATTGGATGAATCACACCCTGGAGTTGGCAGCAGCAGGAGCCCAAACATTACTTTAAAGAGACACTGGGGTTGGCTTCAGGAGCCCAAAAATTGGATGAATCACACCCTGGAGTTGGCAGCAGCAGCAGGAGCCCAAACATTACTTTAAAGAGACACTGGGGTTGGCTTCAGGAGCCCAAAAATTGGATGAATCACACCCTGGAGTTGGCAGCAGCAGCAGGAGCCCAAATATTACTTTAAAGAGACACTGGGGTTGGCTTCAGGAGCCCAGAAATTGGATGAATCACACCCTGGAGTTGGCAGCAGCAGCAGCAGGAGCCCAAACATTACTTTAAAGAGACACTGGGGTTGGCTTCAGGAGCCCAAAAATTGGATGAATCACACCCTGGAGTTGGCAGCAGCAGCAGGAGCCCAAACATTACTTTAAAGAGACACTGGGGTTGGCTTCAGGAGCCCAAAAATTGGATGAATCACACCCTGGAGTTGGCAGCAGCAGCAGCAGGAGCCCAAATATTACTTTAAAGAGACACTGGAGTTGGCTTCGGGAGCCCAAAAATTGGATGATTCACACCCTGGAGTTGGCAGCAGCAGCAGGAGCCCAAACATTACTTTAAAGAGACACTGGGGTTGGCTTCAGGAGCCCAAAAATTGGATGAATCACAACCTGGAGTTGGCAGCAGCAGGAGCCCAAATATTACTTTAAAGAGACACTGGGGTTGGCTTCAGGAGCCCAAAAATTGGATGAATCACACCCTGGAGTTGGCAGCAGCAGCAGCAGGAGCCCAAATATTACTTTAAAGAGACACTGGGGTTGGCTTCAGGAGCCCAAAAATTGGATGAATCACACCCTGGAGTTGGCAGCAGCAGCAGCAGGAGCCCAAACATTACTTTAAAGAGACACTGGGGTTGGCTTCAGGAGCCCAAAAATTGGATGATTCACACCCTGGAGTTGGCAGCAGCAGCAGGAGCCCAAACATTACTTTAAAGAGACACTGGGGTTGGCTTCAGGAGCCCAATAATTGGATGAATCACACCCTGGAGTTGGCAACAGCAGCAGCAGGAGCCCAAATATTACTTTAAAGAGACACTGGAGCTGGCTTCAGGAGCCCAAAAATTGGATGATTCACACCCTGGAGTTGGCAGCAGCAGCAGGAGCCCAAACATTACTTTAAAGAGACACTGGGGTTGGCTTCAGGAGCCCAAAAATTGGATGAATCACACCCTGGAGTTGGCAGCAGCAGCAGCAGGAGCCCAAACATTACTTTAAAGAGACACTGGGGTTGGCTTCAGGAGCCCAAAAATTAGATGAATCACACCCTGGAGTTGGCAGCAGCAGCAGGAGCCCAAATATTACTTTAAAGAGACACTGGAGTTGGCTTCAGGAGCCCAAAAATTGGATGAATCACACCCTGGAGTTGGCAGCAGCAGCAGGAGCCCAAACATTACTTTAAAGAGACACTGGGGTTGGCTTCAGGAGCCCAAAAATTGGATGAATCACACCCTGGAGTTGGCAGCAGCAGCAGCAGGAGCCCAAATATTACTTTAAAGAGACACTGGAGTTGGCTTCGGGAGCCCAAAAATTGGATGATTCACACCCTGGAGTTGGCAGCAGCAGCAGGAGCCCAAACATTACTTTAAAGAGACACTGGGGTTGGCTTCAGGAGCCCAAAAATTGGATGAATCACAACCTGGAGTTGGCAGCAGCAGGAGCCCAAATATTACTTTAAAGAGACACTGGGGTTGGCTTCAGGAGCCCAAAAATTGGATGAATCACACCCTGGAGTTGGCAGCAGCAGCAGCAGGAGCCCAAATATTACTTTAAAGAGACACTGGGGTTGGCTTAAGGAGCCCAAAAATTGGATGAATCACACCCTGGAGTTGGCAGCAGCAGCAGCAGGAGCCCAAACATTACTTTAAAGAGACACTGGGGTTGGCTTCAGGAGCCCAAAAATTGGATGATTCACACCCTGGAGTTGGCAGCAGCAGCAGGAGCCCAAACATTACTTTAAAGAGACACTGGGGTTGGCTTCAGGAGCCCAATAATTGGATGAATCACACCCTGGAGTTGGCAACAGCAGCAGCAGGAGCCCAAATATTACTTTAAAGAGACACTGGAGCTGGCTTCAGGAGCCCAAAAATTGGATGATTCACACCCTGGAGTTGGCAGCAGCAGCAGGAGCCCAAACATTACTTTAAAGAGACACTGGGGTTGGCTTCAGGAGCCCAAAAATTGGATGAATCACACCCTGGAGTTGGCAGCAGCAGCAGCAGGAGCCCAAACATTACTTTAAAGAGACACTGGGGTTGGCTTCAGGAGCCCAAAAATTAGATGAATCACACCCTGGAGTTGGCAGCAGCAGCAGCAGGAGCCCAAATATTACTTTAAAGAGACACTGGAGTTGGCTTCAGGAGCCCAAAAATTGGATGAATCACACCCTGGAGTTGGCAGCAGCAGCAACAGGAGCCCAAGTATTTCTTTAAAGAGACACTGTAGTTGGCTTCAAGATCCCAAAAATTGGATGAATCACACCCTGGAGTTGGCAGCAGCAGCAGCAGGAGCCCAAATATTACTTTAAAGAGACACTGGGGTTGGCTTCAGGAGCCCAAAAATTGGATGATTCACACCCTGGAGTTGGCAGCAGCAGCAGCAGCAGGAGCCCAAACATTACTTTAAAGAGACACTGGGGTTTGCTTCAGGAGCCCAATAATTGGATGAATCACAACCTGGAGTTGGCAGCAGCAGGAGCCCAAATATTACTTTAAAGAGACACTGGGGTTGGCTTCAGGAGCCCAAAAATTGGATGATTCACACCCTGGAGTTGGCAGCAGCAGCAGGAGCCCAAACATTACTTTAAAGAGACACTGGGGTTGGCTTCAGGAGCCCAATAATTGGATGAATCACACCCTGGAGTTGGCAACAGCAGCAGCAGGAGCCCAAATATTACTTTAAGGAGACACTGGAGCTGGCTTCAGGAGCCCAAAAATTGGATGATTCACACCCTGGAGTTGGCAGCAGCAGCAGGAGCCCAAACATTACTTTAAAGAGACACTGGGGTTGGCTTCAGGAGCCCAAAAATTGGATGAATCACACCCTGGAGTTGGCAGCAGCAGCAGCAGGAGCCCAAACATTACTTTAAAGAGACACTGGGGTTGGCTTCAGGAGCCCAAAAATTAGATGAATCACACCCTGGAGTTGGCAGCAGCAGCAGCAGGAGCCCAAATATTACTTTAAAGAGACACTGGAGTTGGCTTCAGGAGCCCAAAAATTGGATGAATCACACCCTGGAGTTGGCAGCAGCAGCAGGAGCCCAAACATTACTTTAAAGAGACACTGGGGTTGGCTTCAGGATCCCAAAAATTGGATGAATCACACCCTGGAGTTGGCAGCAGCAGCAGCAGGAGCCCAAACATTACTTTAAAGAGACACTGGGGTTGGCTTCAGGAGCCCAAAAATTGGATGATTCACACCCTGGAGTTGGCAGCAGCAGCAGCAGCAGGAGCCCAAACATTACTTTAAAGAGACACTGGGGTTTGCTTCAGGAGCCCAATAATTGGATGAATCACACCCTGGAGTTGGCAGCAGCAGCAGCAGGAGCCCAAATATTACTTTAAAGAGACACTGGGGTTTGCTTCAGGAGCCCAAAAATTGGATGAATCACACCCTGGAGTTGGCAGCAGCAGCAGGAGCCCAAATATTACTTTAAAGAGACACTGGGGTTGGCTTCAGGAGCCCAAAAATTGGATGAATCACACCCTGGAGTTGGCAGCGGCAGCAGCAGCAGCAGGAGCCCAAACATTACTTTAAAGAGACACTGGGGTTGGCTTCAGGAGCCCAAAAATTAGATGAATCACACCCTGGAGTTGGCAGCAGCAGCAGCAGGAGCCCAAATATTACTTTAAAGAGACACTGGAGTTGGCTTCAGGAGCCCAAAAATTGGATGAATCACACCCTGGAGTTGGCAGCAGCAGCAACAGGAGCCCAAGTATTACTTTAAAGAGACACTGTAGTTGGCTTCAGGATCCCAAAAATTGGATGAATCACACCCTGGAGTTGGCAGCAGCAGCAGCAGGAGCCCAAATATTACTTTAAAGAGACACTGGGGTTGGCTTCAGGAGCCCAAAAATTGGATGAATCACACCCTGGAGTTGGCAGCAGCAGCAGCAGGAGCCCAAACATTACTTTAAAGAGACACTGGGGTTGGCTTCAGGAGCCCAAAAATTGGATGATTCACACCCTGGAGTTGGCAGCAGCAGCAGGAGCCCAAACATTACTTTAAAGAGACACTGGGGTTGGCTTCAGGAGCCCAATAATTGGATGAATCACACCCTGGAGTTGGCAACAGCAGCAGCAGGAGCCCAAATATTACTTTAAAGAGACACTGGAGCTGGCTTCAGGAGCCCAAAAATTGGATGATTCACACCCTGGAGTTGGCAGCAGCAGCAGGAGCCCAAACATTACTTTAAAGAGACACTGGGGTTGGCTTCAGGAGCCCAAAAATTGGATGAATCACACCCTGGAGTTGGCAGCAGCAGCAGCAGGAGCCCAAACATTACTTTAAAGAGACACTGGGGTTGGCTTCAGGAGCCCAAAAATTAGATGAATCACACCCTGGAGTTGGCAGCAGCAGCAGCAGGAGCCCAAATATTACTTTAAAGAGACACTGGAGTTGGCTTCAGGAGCCCAAAAATTGGATGAATCACACCCTGGAGTTGGCAGCAGCAGCAACAGGAGCCCAAGTATTACTTTAAAGAGACACTGTAGTTGGCTTCAGGATCCCAAAAATTGGATGAATCACACCCTGGAGTTGGCAGCAGCAGCAGCAGGAGCCCAAACATTACTTTAAAGAGACACTGGGGTTGGCTTCAGGAGCCCAAAAATTGGATGATTCACACCCTGGAGTTGGCAGCAGCAGCAGGAGCCCAAACATTACTTTAAAGAGACACTGGGGTTGGCTTCAGGAGCCCAATAATTGGATGAATCACACCCTGGAGTTGGCAACAGCAGCAGCAGGAGCCCAAATATTACTTTAAAGAGACACTGGAGCTGGCTTCAGGAGCCCAAAAATTGGATGATTCACACCCTGGAGTTGGCAGCAGCAGCAGGAGCCCAAACATTACTTTAAAGAGACACTGGGGTTGGCTTCAGGAGCCCAAAAATTGGATGAATCACACCCTGGAGTTGGCAGCAGCAGCAGCAGGAGCCCAAACATTACTTTAAAGAGACACTGGGGTTGGCTTCAGGAGCCCAAAAATTAGATGAATCACACCCTGGAGTTGGCAGCAGCAGCAGCAGGAGCCCAAATATTACTTTAAAGAGACACTGGAGTTGGCTTCAGGAGCCCAAAAATTGGATGAATCACACCCTGGAGTTGGCAGCAGCAGCAACAGGAGCCCAAGTATTTCTTTAAAGAGACACTGTAGTTGGCTTCAGGATCCCAAAAATTGGATGAATCACACCCTGGAGTTGGCAGCAGCAGCAGCAGGAGCCCAAACATTACTTTAAAGAGACACTGGGGTTGGCTTCAGGAGCCCAAAAATTGGATGATTCACACCCTGGAGTTGGCAGCAGCAGCAGGAGCCCAAACATTACTTTAAAGAGACACTGGGGTTTGCTTCAGGAGCCCAATAATTGGATGAATCACACCCTGGAGTTGGCAGCAGCAGCAGCAGGAGCCCAAATATTACTTTAAAGAGACACTGGGGTTTGCTTCAGGAGCCCAAAAATTGGATGAATCACACCCTGGAGTTGGCAGCAGCAGCAGCAGGAGCCCAAATATTACTTTAAAGAGACACTGGGGTTGGCTTCAGGAGCCCAAAAATTGGATGAATCACACCCTGGAGTTGGCAGCGGCAGCAGCAGCAGCAGGAGCCCAAACATTACTTTAAAGAGACACTGGGGTTGGCTTCAGGAGCCCAAAAATTAGATGAATCACACCCTGGAGTTGGCAGCAGCAGGAGCCCAAATATTACTTTAAAGAGACACTGGAGTTGGCTTCAGGAGCCCAAAAATTGGATGAATCACACCCTGGAGTTGGCAGCAGCAGCAACAGGAGCCCAAGTATTACTTTAAAGAGACACTGTAGTTGGCTTCAGGATCCCAAAAATTGGATGAATCACACCCTGGAGTTGGCAGCAGCAGCAGCAGGAGCCCAAATATTACTTTAAAGAGACACTGGGGTTGGCTTCAGGAGCCCAAAAATTGGATGAATCACACCCTGGAGTTGGCAGCAGCAGCAGCAGGAGCCCAAACATTACTTTAAAGAGACACTGGGGTTGGCTTCAGGAGCCCAAAAATTGGATGATTCACACCCTGGAGTTGGCAGCAGCAGCAGGAGCCCAAACATTACTTTAAAGAGACACTGGGGTTGGCTTCAGGAGCCCAATAATTGGATGAATCACACCCTGGAGTTGGCAACAGCAGCAGCAGGAGCCCAAATATTACTTTAAAGAGACACTGGAGCTGGCTTCAGGAGCCCAAAAATTGGATGATTCACACCCTGGAGTTGGCAGCAGCAGCAGGAGCCCAAACATTACTTTAAAGAGACACTGGGGTTGGCTTCAGGATCCCAAAAATTGGATGAATCACACCCTGGAGTTGGCAGCAGCAGCAGCAGGAGCCCAAACATTACTTTAAAGAGACACTGGGGTTGGCTTCAGGAGCCCAAAAATTAGATGAATCACACCCTGGAGTTGGCAGCAGCAGCAGGAGCCCAAATATTACTTTAAAGAGACACTGGAGTTGGCTTCAGGAGCCCAAAAATTGGATGATTCACACCCTGGAGTTGGCAGCAGCAGCAGGAGCCCAAACATTACTTTAAAGAGACACTGGGGTTGGCTTCAGGAGCCCAATAATTTGATGAATCACACCCTGGAGTTGGCAACAGCAGCAGCAGGAGCCCAAATATTACTTTAAAGAGACACTGGAGCTGGCTTCAGGAGCCCAAAAATTGGATGATTCACACCCTGGAGTTGGCAGCAGCAGCAGCAGGAGCCCAAACATTACTTTAAAGAGACACTGGGGTTGGCTTCAGGAGCCCAAAAATTGGATGAATCACACCCTGGAGTTGGCAGCAGCAGCAGCAGGAGCCCAAACATTACTTTAAAGAGACACTGGGGTTGGCTTCAGGAGCCCAAAAATTAGATGAATCACACCCTGGAGTTGGCAGCAGCAGCAGCAGGAGCCCAAATATTACTTTAAAGAGACACTGGAGTTGGCTTCAGGAGCCCAAAAATTGGATGAATCACACCCTGGAGTTGGCAGCAGCAGCAACAGGAGCCCAAGTATTTCTTTAAAGAGACACTGTAGTTGGCTTCAGGATCCCAAAAATTGGATGAATCACACCCTGGAGTTGGCAGCAGCAGCAGCAGGAGCCCAAACATTACTTTAAAGAGACACTGGGGTTGGCTTCAGGAGCCCAAAAATTGGATGATTCACACCCTGGAGTTGGCAGCAGCAGCAGGAGCCCAAACATTACTTTAAAGAGACACTGGGGTTTGCTTCAGGAGCCCAATAATTGGATGAATCACACCCTGGAGTTGGCAGCAGCAGCAGCAGGAGCCCAAATATTACTTTAAAGAGACACTGGGGTTTGCTTCAGGAGCCCAAAAATTGGATGAATCACACCCTGGAGTTGGCAGCAGCAGCAGCAGGAGCCCAAATATTACTTTAAAGAGACACTGGGGTTGGCTTCAGGAGCCCAAAAATTGGATGAATCACACCCTGGAGTTGGCAGCGGCAGCAGCAGCAGCAGGAGCCCAAACATTACTTTAAAGAGACACTGGGGTTGGCTTCAGGAGCCCAAAAATTAGATGAATCACACCCTGGAGTTGGCAGCAGCAGCAGCAGGAGCCCAAATATTACTTTAAAGAGACACTGGAGTTGGCTTCAGGAGCCCAAAAATTGGATGAATCACACCCTGGAGTTGGCAGCAGCAGCAACAGGAGCCCAAGTATTACTTTAAAGAGACACTGTAGTTGGCTTCAGGATCCCAAAAATTGGATGAATCACACCCTGGAGTTGGCAGCAGCAGCAGCAGGAGCCCAAATATTACTTTAAAGAGACACTGGGGTTGGCTTCAGGAGCCCAAAAATTGGATGAATCACACCCTGGAGTTGGCAGCAGCAGCAACAGGAGCCCAAGTATTACTTTAAAGAGACACTGTAGTTGGCTTCAGGATCCCAAAAATTGGATGAATCACACCCTGGAGTTGGCAGCAGCAGCAGCAGGAGCCCAAACATTACTTTAAAGAGACACTGGGGTTGGCTTCAGGAGCCCAAAAATTGGATGATTCACACCCTGGAGTTGGCAGCAGCAGCAGGAGCCCAAACATTACTTTAAAGAGACACTGGGGTTGGCTTCAGGAGCCCAATAATTGGATGAATCACACCCTGGAGTTGGCAACAGCAGCAGCAGGAGCCCAAATATTACTTTAAAGAGACACTGGAGCTGGCTTCAGGAGCCCAAAAATTGGATGATTCACACCCTGGAGTTGGCAGCAGCAGCAGGAGCCCAGACATTACTTTAAAGAGACACTGGGGTTGGCTTCAGGATCCCAAAAATTGGATGAATCACACCCTGGAGTTGGCAGCAGCAGCAGCAGGAGCCCAAACATTACTTTAAAGAGACACTGGGGTTGGCTTCAGGAGCCCAAAAATTAGATGAATCACACCCTGGAGTTGGCAGCAGCAGCAGGAGCCCAAATATTACTTTAAAGAGACACTGGAGTTGGCTTCAGGAGCCCAAAAATTGGATGAATCACACCCTGGAGTTGGCAGCAGCAGCAACAGGAGCCCAAGTATTACTTTAAAGAGACACTGTAGTTGGCTTCAGGATCCCAAAAATTGGATGAATCACACCCTGGAGTTGGCAGCAGCAGCAGCAGGAGCCCAAACATTACTTTAAAGAGACACTGGGGTTGGCTTCAGGAGCCCAAAAATTGGATGATTCACACCCTGGAGTTGGCAGCAGCAGCAGCAGGAGCCCAAACATTACTTTAAAGAGACACTGGGGTTTGCTTCAGGAGCCCAATAATTGGATGAATCACACCCTGGAGTTGGCAGCAGCAGCAGCAGGAGCCCAAATATTACTTTAAAGAGACACTGGGGTTTGCTTCAGGAGCCCAAAAATTGGATGAATCACACCCTGGAGTTGGCAGCAGCAGCAGCAGGAGCCCAAATATTACTTTAAAGAGACACTGGGGTTGGCTTCAGGAGCCCAAAAATTGGATGAATCACACCCTGGAGTTGGCAGCGGCAGCAGCAGCAGCAGGGGCCCAAATATTACTTTAAAGAGACACTGGGGTTGGCTTCAGGAGCCCAAAAATTGGATGAATCACACCCTGGAGTTGGCAGCAGCAGCAGCAGGAGCCCAAATATTACTTTAAAGAGACACTGGAGTTGGCTTCAGGAGCCCAAAAATTGGATGAATCACACCCTGGAGTTGGCAGCAGCAGCAGCAGGAGCCCAAACATTACTTTAAAGAGACACTGGGGTTGGCTTCAGGAGCCCAAAAATTGGATGATTCACACCCTGGAGTTGGCAGCAGCAGCAGCAGCAGGAGCCCAAACATTACTTTAAAGAGACACTGGGGTTTGCTTCAGGAGCCCAATAATTGGATGAATCACACCCTGGAGTTGGCAGCAGCAGCAGCAGCAGCAGGAGCCCAAATATTACTTTAAAGAGACACTGGGGTTGGCTTCAGGAGCCCAAAAATTGGATGAATCACACCCTGGAGTTGGCAGCAGCAGCAGCAGGAGCCCAAACATTACTTTAAAGAGACACTGGGGTTGGCTTCAGGAGCCCAAAAATTGGATGAATTACACCCTGGAGTTGGCAGCAGCAGCAGCAGCAGCAGCAGGAGCCCAAACATTACTTTAAAGAGACACTGTAGTTGGCTTCAGGAGCCCAAAAATTGGATGAATCACACCCTGGAGTTGGCAGCAGCAGAAGGAGCCCAAATATTACTTTAAAGAGACACTGGAGTTGGCTTCAGGAGCCCAAAAATTGGATGAATCACACCCTGGAGTTGGCAGCAGCAGGAGCCCAAATATTACTTTAAAGAGACACTGGGGTTGCATTCAGGAGCGCAAAAATTGGATGAGTCACACCCTGGAGTTGGCAGCAGCAGCAGCAGGAGCCCAAATATTACTTTAAAGAGACACTGGAGTTGGCTTCAGGAGCCCAAAAATTGGATGAATCACACCCTGGAGTTGGCAGCAGCAGCAGCAGGAGCCCAAACATTACTTTAAAGAGACACTGGGGTTGGCTTCAGGAGCCCAAAAATTGGATGAATCACACCCTGGAGTTGGCAGCAGCAGGAGCCCAAATATTACTTTAAAGAGACACTGGAGTTGGCTTCAGGAGCCCAAAAATTGGATGAATCACACCCTGGAGTTGGCAGCAGCAGCAGCAGGAGCCCAAATATTACTTTAAAGAGACACTGGAGTTGGCTTCAGGAGCCCAAAAATTGGATGAATCACACTCTGGAGTTGGCAGCAGCAGGAGCCCAAATATTACTTTAAAGAGACACTGGAGTTGGCTTCAGGAGCCCAAAAATTGGATGAATCACACCCTGGAGTTGGCAGCAGCAGCAGCAGGAGCCCAAGCATTACTTTAAAGAGACCCTGGGGTTGGCTTCAGGAGCCCAAAAATTGGATGAATCACACCCTGGAGTTGGCAGCAGCAGCAGCAGGAGCCCAAATATTACTTTAAGGAGACACTGGGGTTGGCTTCAGGAGCCCAAAAATTGGATGAATCACACCCTGGAGTTGGCAGCAGCAGGAGCCCAAATATTACTTTAAAGAGACACTGGGGTTGGCTTCAGGAGCCCAAAAATTGGATGAATCACACCCTGGAGTTGGCAGCAGCAGCAGCAGGAGCCCAAATATTACTTTAAAGAGACACTGGGGTTTGCTTCAGGAGCCCAAAAATTGGATGAATCACACCCTGGAGTTGGCAGCAGCAGCAGCAGGAGCCCAAATATTACTTTAAAGAGACACTGGAGTTGACTTCAGGAGCCCAAAAATTGGATGAATCACACCCTGGAGTTGGCAGCAGCAGCAGCAGGAGCCCAAACATTACTCTAAAGAGACCCTGGGGTTGGCTTCAGGAGCCCAAAAATTGGATGAATCACACCCTGGAGTTGGCAGCAGCAGCAGCAGGAGCCCAAATATTACTTTAAAGAGACACTGGGGTTGGCTTCAGGAGCCCAAAAATTGGATGAATCACACTCTGGAGTTGGCAGCAGCAGGAGCCCAAACATTACTTTAAAGAGACACTGGGGTTGGCTTCAGGAGCCCAAAAATTGGATGAATCACACCCTGGAGTTGGCATCAGCAGGAGCCCAAAAATTGGCCTAAAGACATAAATATGTTTTGCACCATTTGGAAAGTGTAAAACGTGGCACCATGCTGAATCTAGTCGCAGGCATCAGGCATTGGTGGGTGGAAATCCTGGCTGATCCATCCCTGATTCATTTTTACAAAGGTGAGTCTCTCCACATTTTTAGCTGACAGACGAGTTCTCCTCGCCGTAACTATGGCCCCCGCCGCACTAAACACCCGCTCAGATGGCACGCTACTTGCCGGGCAGGACAGCTTTTCCAGGGCAAACTCTGCTAGTTGCGGCCACAAATCAAGTTTGGCTGCCCAGAAGTCCAGCGGATCCTCAAGGTGTGTTGGCATGGTCATGTCAAAGTATGACATGACCTGCTGGTTCAGGTCCTGCTCCAGGTCTTCCTGCTGCTCATGAGTAGCCTCACTATGTGGGTTTAGAAAGCTACTCATTAGCGACTGAAGACTGAGGCTGCTGCTGATGGAGCTGCTGCTGCTGCTCCTGCCAACCCCCCCAGCGGCCATGGCAGTGGAAGGTGAGCGCAGAGGTCCCCTCGAGTCAGACCTGCGAGAGTATGGACCATGGCGCAGATAGGCATCGGCCAACTGCCTACGTAGAATGTCTTTGTAGTAGTTCAGTTTGTCCTCCCTCTCGGTGGGTTTAAAAAATGCCCCCATTTTGTGCCGGAAGCGAGGGTCCAATAAGGTGGACAGCCAGAAGTCATCCCGCCGACAGATGGAAACAATTCTGGGGTCACTACGCAAGCACGTGAGCATGCTTCCTGCCATTTGCGCAAGTGACTCGGATGGACTACCTGTCTCCATCTCCACTGCATACTGCCACGGTGTGCCCGGGTCCTCTGTCTCGCCTTCCTCAAAAACCTCTAGCTCCTCTGGCTGCTCCTGCTCCTCCTCTCCTGTCCGCTGACTAGATAAACCAGCCATTTCGCCAAGCCTAAACTGTGTTTCGCTGGGCAACTCCTCCTCCTCTTCCTCCTCCTCCTCCAGTTCAGCTCCAACGGGGTTCATGTGGCCGTAAGATGTAGACGCCATGTCTCCAGTGCCCTGACCAGCCATGGTTTCCAACATGTGCTGTAGTACATGAAGCAGTGGAATCACGTCGTTCACCCTGTAATCCTGCCGACTGACAAATAAAGTGGCTTCCTCAAAGGGCCTGAGCAAACGGCAGGTGTCACGTATGAGCTGCCACTGGTTGACATTGAAGTTACACAGGGGAGTCCCCCTATCTGCTTGGATCATCAGGAAATCCGTGATGGCTTTTCTCTGTTCATATAATCGGTCCAACATGTGAAGGGTGGAATTCCAACGGGTGGAAACATCGCAAATCAGACTATGTTGGGGGATACCGTTCTGACGCTGTAGCTCAAGAAGGGTGTGTTTGGCGGTGTATGAGTGGCTGAAGTGCATGCAAAGTTTCCTTGAAGTTGTTAGGACGTCTTGCAGATGGGGGGAACACTTCAGAAACTGCTTGACAACCAGATTGAAGATGTGAGCCATGCAGGGGGCATGGGTCAGGCTTCCTTGGCGCAGCGCAGACAAAATGTTCTTCCCATTGTCGGTAACCATGATTCCCATTTTAAGTTTTCTTGGAGTAAGCCATGTTTGGATTTCCTGATGAATAAATTTAAGCAGTTCCTCCCCTGTGTGACTCCGTTCGCCAAGACAAACCATGTGAAGCACTGCGTGACACCTCCGTGCCCTGCACACATGGTAGACTGGAGGGGCACTGAGACTTGAGCCTATAGTGGAGGGTGAGGAGATGGCGGAGGATGAGGAGGCCGAGTCGCACGGTGTCACAGGCCCAACGGGCATGTACTGTCCCTGACCGTAGTTACAGCTCCAGACGTCGGCGCTGCCATGCACTTTGCTACACACCGACAGGCTCAAGGACTGGCCCACCTTCTGTTCAACAAAAGTGTGCAGCGCTGGTACTGCCTTCTTGGTAAAGAAATGATGGCTTGGGACTCTCCACCTCGGCTCGGCACAAGCCATCAGTTCTCTGAAAGGTGCAGAGTCCACCACCTGAAAAGGGAGCGACTGCAGCACCAGCAACTTGGACAGGAGCACATTCAGCTTCTGCGCCGTAGGATGAGTGGGCGCATACTGCTGTCTCTTGGACATGGCTTCGCTGATGGATTACTGGCGGGATGCATGACTTGGAGGAGGAGGAGGAGGAGCAGGAGCGACAGAGGATGGGTATGATGCACAGCTGCCTTCGGCTGAGGTGCTGGAGCCTTGGCTGGCAGAAATTGGGGGCGGCGTGCCACTTGGTGAGGAAGCAGACTGGACCACCCCTTGGGAGCCTCGGTTCTCCCAGGTCGCTTTATGGTGATGCACCATATGTTGACGCAGGGCCGTGGTGCCAACATTTGGACCCTGGCCACGCTTCACCTTTTGCCTACATATCTTGCATGTGGCCATGTTACCCTCCTGCGGATGCTTCAGGAAAAACTGCCACACTGCCGAGTAGCTACTTTTCCCACCCCCTGGCCTCACTGATTCACTGCTGCTGTTGCCAACTCCATGAACCCCTGCTCCACTACCTCCCGATAAGGTAGACTGCCGCACAGCAGGTGCTCCACCCCGGCCCCGGCCCCGGCCGGCTCCAGCCTTTGGAATTGTGCCCCCATGCTGACTGCTACCACCTTGCTGCCTCAGCTGCTGACTCCGGGGCAACCTGCGCCCCTCTTCTCCTGATGATGACGATGAAGCCCCTTCATCACCCGGCTCCCAAGTGCGATCGGCTTCATCGTCATCATCATTATCACCGAGTTGTGGCTGTACGTCACTGATGTTCGTGGATTCGTCAACAGTGTCTGGCGCAGGAGCTGGAACGCTCGCAGCACCCACGACACTGTCCACATCAATATTTGTCTGCCTAGCTAAAGAAGCCACCTCCATTTCTTGGCTGGGCAGTAGCTGCTGACTGTCCTCTATCTGATCGTCCTCCTCACTAAAGAGTGGAGCTGAACCCAAAGCATAGGATACTTCGCTGGGGGAGGGAACGGCGTAGGACAGAGGCAATGGGAGGACAGGGACTGTCAGGGTTGTGTCAGAGGAACCTACCGACCCTAGACTGGGGGTCTCAGACGTAAGTTGTGATGATGTTGTTGATGAGCGCGTCAACCAATCTACCACGGCAGATGCGTTACTGGTGGAGACCCGACCGCTAGCAGATACTGGCAGATTAGGTCTCTCAGCGTGACTCCTGCTGCTACTGGCCCCCAGTCTGCTGCGACCTCTGCCTGCGGAATCTTGGCCTCTGCCACTCCTCTTTTCACTTTCAGGCACTTGTCTGCCCGACATAGTCTAACTGGCGTGGTAGTAGGTGATATTTTAAGAACCCCCAGGCAGCAGTGGGTCTATATGAAACAGAATATAATGCACACCAAAAGTGGGCAGTAACACTCAGCCTCCAACAGGCCTGCTTAGTGTAAATAAGAGAGCTGCTTAGTGTAAATAAAGAGGGGTATGGTATGTTACAGAATGGGATGCCCCAACAGGAGTGCACCTGTGAGCAGTAGTACTATGCACAGCAAAAGTGTGTTTATCAGCCCAAATTTCTATTAGAATAAGTGCAAAGGGTTATAGTAGTAAACAGAGGCTGGTGTAGTCACAGAATTGGATGCCCCAACAGCCAGCAGTGCACCTGTGAGCAGTAATACTATGCACAGCAAAAGTGTGTTTATCAGGCCAAATTTCTATTAGAATAAGTGCAAAGGGTTATAGCAGTAAATAGAGGCTGGTGTAGTCACAGAATGGGATGCCCCAACAGGCAGGAGTGCACCTGTGAGCAGTAATACTATGCACAGCAAGTGTGTTTATCAGGCCAAATTTCTATTAGAATAAGTGCAAAGGGTTATAGCAGTAAATAGAGGCTGGTGTAGTCACAGAATGGGATGCCCCAACAGGCAGGAGTGCACCTGTGAGCAGTAATACTATGCACAGCAAAAGTGTGTTTATCAGGCCAAATTTCTATTAGAATAGGTGCAAAGGGTTATAGCAGTAAATAGAGGCTGGTGTAGTCACAGAATGGGATGCCCCAACAGGCAGGAGTGCACCTGTGAGCAGTAATACTATGCACAGCAAGTGTGTTTATCAGGCCAAATTTCTATTAGAATAAGTGCAAAGGGTTATAGCAGTAAATAGAGGCTGGTGTAGTCACAGAATGGGATGCCCCAACAGGCAGGAGTGCACCTGTGAGCAGTAATACTATGCACAGCAAAAGTGTGTTTATCAGGCCAAATTTCTATTAGAATAAGTGCAAAGGGTTATAGCAGTAAATAGAGGCTGGTGTAGTCACAGAATGGGATGCCCCAACAGGCAGGAGTGCACCTGTGAGCAGTAATACTATGCACAGCAAAAGTGTGTTTATCAGGCCAAATTTCTATTAGAATAAGTGCAAAGGGTTATAGCAGTAAATAGAGGCTGGTGTAGTCACAGAATGGGATGCCCCAACAGGCAGGAGTGCACCTGTGAGCAGTAATACTATGCACAGCAAAAGTGTGTTTATCAGGCCAAATTTCTATTAGAATAAGTGCAAAGGGTTATAGTAGTAAATAGAGGCTGGTGTAGTCACAGAATGGGATGCCTCACAGCAGACTTGAGATCAGTTCAGTATATATGCACAGTAAGTGTATAAGCAGCCTGAAAACGCTAACAAAGCCAGTCAGCCAGCCAGTAACACTCCGGCTGGATGAAAAAAAAAAATCTCCCTGTGACTGCCTCCGATTTTTCCTAACTTTCCCTGCTTTTCGCTGACTTTCTGTCTGTCTCCTGCCTGTCTCCTGCCTGTCTCCAGCCTGTCCCTGTCTGTCCCTGGCTCTCTGTCTCTCCCTCACTACAGCAGCGTCCTGTCTCTCACGAATTCAATAGAGAAATGAGGAAAAGCAAGATGTCCGCCACTGTGACGTCACCGGGCTTGCTGGCTGCTGATAGGCTGCATGTGACTGCCCCAGCTTGCACTGCTGCGGGGTAGATGTCTGGACATGTCCCGTCTGCCATCTTAGAATGCCTGTAATGTAAATGAATGGATGTTAAAGGAAAACTTTGAGCGATCGAAGCACGGGGAAATTCGGATTCGATCCGAATCGAATTTTTCATGAAATTCGGATCGAATCCGGGTTCGTCCGGATCGATTCGCTCATTCCTACACACAATCATTTGGACAGTGCCTTTTGAGTATTATAATTCCTTTAAATAATAATGTATATTTTTGAGAGGTTTGTCCTCTAAAATTTGATTTATAGTCTATAACAGTTAATGTCTTGAGAATGATTCTGTCAATGGCATCCACCATATTAGATAAAAATATAATTTGCATAATAGACCTAACAGAGACCATCCACATATCGGTATCGCAAAGGCACACTAGGCATCTTAGCTGAAATTATAGGGAAAATGCTGTTGTAGTAGATGCAAAAATATCCAAGAGGCCTCAGCTTACTATTCAACTGTAAGATCACCATCTAGTGGGCAAAAAGAAGTAATACATTCTGCTGTACTTGATGCTCGGAGGCATTATTATTATTATTATTATTAATAATAATAATAATAATGTTTATTTATATAGCTCCATCATCTTCCGTAGCGCTTTACAAGGTTACAAATGCAATTCTCAGCAACCATACACAAAAAGTTCTATTCAAACTATGTGAAAAAAGGAAACATCAGTTACCAGTCACAATTTTTACACTTATGTATAAGCCTGGTAACATAAAGTAAAAGCCTATCTAGATGGGAGAGAATGAATAACTGTACTGGTATCTATATAACTTGCACGTGCTTCCTCACCCAGCCATTTTTGGTCTGCTCACACCCATGTTAGGGGTTACATATAAAGGTTGCCCAATACCCTTGGACACACAACATATGTTGCGCAGGCAAGCCCTCAAAGTTGGGTATACATGTGGGTACTATGGTTGGTTGGTGGCGTGTTTGGTTGGCCTACTCCCCCCTGTGCCAAACTACAATTTGCTAACATGTCTTACCACTGGTGGGCACATGCCGCCTATTGGTGTCCATGGTGCCTGACCCCCCCTGGTAGGTGTTGGGGTGGAGCATCTTCAGCCCCCACCAGTTTACAATATAGATTCAAACAAATGAAGGGGTGGCTTTAGTGAGTTGTCCAATGTTTCCTGTACAACTAGCACAGCCAGCAATCTGGTTGTTCAGCACTTATGGCACCAAACCACCACCTTCAGGTTGCCCCACTTTTTCTTGGCCTGGGCACCATCCTTGGGTTCTGGCCCTGCCCTGTCATGTTGCAGGCAATCTCCAACCATAACTGCTCCCGTAACACTTTGGGGGTTGAGCGTGACTGGGGCCCATCCAGCCTTAGTAACACCATCCAGCCGACCCTCCAGCTGGGCATCATTAAATCAGCCACTCAAATTGCCCCTCATTAGTTTGCACCCAGGGTGAGTGGCAGATGCTGTGGTCTGCTGGGTGGTGTCTTGGTTGAAGGGGGATTCACTATGCCCACTCACATGCCCATGGATGGATTCCAGGCTACTGCCCAGAGAAAGAGCAGACCTAGCTGTGGCAACGCTGCTCAGCCTTTGCCCCTCCATTGGCTACGCATGGGGCTCCGCTGTGGGGCCCGCATCGGGGTCTGTCCTAGGGTCCACATAGTTCTCAGGTGTCCTGACCATTGGCTGGTCCATGGTGGGCTGTGACAGGAGCCATGCTTTTCTGACTCGCACTGCTGATGCCTTAAACTTCTGCAGGTGACCCGCTCAGAGTGGCTAGCTTGGGTATCAGCAGGGGAGTTCCTGTGGCATGAATGGTGGGTCCTGGGGCTGCGGTACCTGGGCTGGGTGCTGCTGGTTTCTTGGCCATGCCTGTGTTACTGGCTCTGGGGGCTGTTGTGGCGCTTATGGTGTGGCACAGTGAGCTCCAGTCTACCTAATTGAGTGTGAAATTATATTGGAAAAAATTTGGTTTATTTAACAGCCCATCAAAGGTGCAAGCAACCTTTCAGTGTCCGCCAGGGTGCGTCATACAGATAACATGCAAAGGTCCAACATGGCACCCACCATGTTCCCTATGAGCAGCAGGAGGAAATTATGATGGTAAGTCACACTTTCATGCCATTTGCCTGCTCATTGCTGCATTATACTCCTGCCAAGGGGTAAACAGGTGATGGAGTGGCCACGAAATATGAGCAAAGGCACATGATGCCACAGTAATGGCGGAGGCCTGGCCTTCCAATATTACAGTCCCACAGTACTTTGCTGCCACTGTCACATGGGCCACTCTGTCATGTTTGTGTGCGATGCAGGGGTGCCTAAGTGATTTATGTTTGACATTTCTATGCAATCCGCTACTACTGTGGGGTGGGAGAGCTGGCTTTGCCTTGTTGCTGGACGTGGTCAGCGAGCCCTATCAAACCGTAGGAGTGGAATGGAGAGGTGGGTGCATCTTTTGGCCTAAATGCGTCTGTGCTTGCAATCCGCTACTATTATGGGATGGGAGAGGTGGATTACTTAGCATTGGTAAGACTAGCGTATACGAGGTTTGGGTGCTTGCACTATCCCAGAAAATTACTTAAAGGGACCGGGGTGTGCATGTGGAGTTCAAGGAGACCCAAACAAAGGACATAAGTTAACAATGCACATCTGTTTGTTGTTTGCAGACATTTATGGAGCAAAGGTATGACAGCATTGGTCGGACCTTAAATGGTGAAAGGGGTCCTGGGTACGGAGGTTCTACAGTCAGAACTTCCCAGGTCTGTACAACAGAGAAGGTGAGCTATCAGGGTAATGAGTTACATGTTTTACAAAATGATATTTTTATTTGTAGCTGGGGAGTTCTGGCTGCAGTTAACCCCACCGAGAGGCGAGGGGTCCGACCAGTGGGGCCAAGAAGACATGTTGTGGGTGTAAGGCGGCGGCCCAAACCCTGTAAGGGGGAGAAGGTATGTACAGTATGTGCTAGGGCATGCAGACTACATGGGATGTCTTAAATGCCAGCAGGAGGGACAAAGGGAAGTATGTGCAAGGACATGCAGACTACCATGGGTACACTGGCGAGGGACGGCGGGCAGCACATTAAAATAGCTGGTTACAACAAAAAAAGGCCTATGCCGGAAAGCCATCGAAGGACACACACACTGAGAACAATGGGATCCCCAGCAAGTTATGTCTGAAAACTCGGCTCCCAAGAATAGTGTAGCTGCAAATACCGTAAATGCTCAGCTAAACTGTATGCATACGCAAAGCAAATACAGCCACTTACGCACAAACAAACCTTTCTCGGAATGCACCTCTGAATGATACGAGCGTTTGCAATTTCCCGGTTAACGAGATCAGTTCCCAAAAAAAAACAAGCATTCACAGACAGGCTCTGAATCAGGCTGATAGTCACTGACACTGACTAAGGGGGCTCAGCGATGCATGAAACATATATGTGCAACACATCATTTCTTAGGAGACCTCAATGAGCAGAAAATAAAGTTTTATTCTTTTATAGGATTCCATGAAATAGCTGTATATTAATTGTCCACTCTGAGAGTTACAGTAGTTGTATTCCTACCTATGTTGCATCATGCATCACTATCTGTGTCTGCAGAGAGAATAGCTGCCCTTTCCTTTGCTGTTCTGTCTCTTACGTGTTTCTGAGGTTAGTACTCATTTCACTGAGCAATAAAAAAAAACAACCCAGCACTTATGCTGGTTGAGAAAGTGTGAAGAAGGCACATAAACACCGACATGCAGAGACATGGAGCTTCACTCGCTTGTACAATGTGAACAGAAGATTCCTAGTCTTTTTTCTTGAGGAAGCTGCAGCTATGGATATGTAACAAGGGCCATGAAATCATCCCAATTATCCTCTCCTGGGAGAACAGACTACCAAAAACCAACTGTCTGGCAGCTAGGGCACCTAGGATTTCACTTAATAATTTTGCCAGATAAAAGAAATCTATAATGAGGGGCGCTCGCGAGCAGCCGACAGTGATGGCCGCAACCTAGTTCAGCTCCTCACCGTGCAGGGGAACGAGCCTTCACACAGCCTGCAGCGGCGGCGATTCGGGGTCGGGGCCCGGCCGGTGAACACCCCAGGAACCTTCTGGCACTGAAAGAGAGGCGGGGAGTGATCGCCTCTGTCCCGTCAGTGCAGCCGTTTCCTTCATGCGGCCGCATTCAAGATGGCGTCCGCAGCCTGACTCCAGCCCCACACAGCCACGCTGCTGACGAGCCAGCATACTTGTCGCAGGAGCGACCCCAGGTCAGTCCGGCCCATAGACACCCTGGGTCAGCCAAACACCAGCTGTGGGATAAGGGGAGCTGGCAGCTTAATATCCCTCACATCTGGGGCACAGTCCAAGCATCCAGCATAGTTCAGCATAAACGTGATTGCATGCAAAAAAAAAAAAAATCACATAATTGCCAACAAAGTAATAGTGGGGACCCTGGAGCCAAATACCCCCTTCCCACTCCAAGTACACCCGAGCAGCAAATGGGGCGCAGGGACCGCAGCAAGCCGGCACACACTCCCAGGCAAGTGGCACACACAGCCAGCCCTAAAATGGCAACTACTGCAGGGCACTCCAGCAGGCCACAACCGTCCTCCTCTCCCATACCTTCCCCAGTGTTGATTGACTCGCAACCTGAATCACAGCTGGAACCCCGAATGGAAGTCCCAGAACCCCAACTATCCCTACCTACTTACCCTGGCATAAGAGATGCAGAACTACTAGAAAGATTTAAATCCGTACTACAACAGGAACTAGAAACGGCCACTGAAAAGCTATCCGCCACATTTAAGATGGAGCTCAGGGACTTGAGGTCCCGCACATCTAAGCTGGAACATCAGATAATCGACACTACATGAAACCGAGATACAAAGTAATAAGGATGCATTGTCACTAGCTCACCAGAAGATAGAGGACTTGGAAAATAGGTCCAGATGCAGCAATCTGCGATTCAGGGGGCTCCCAGAATCTATTGTCGACCTTAAATCCACTATTACTGCTCTAATACAGGAGCTAATCCCGGCAATCCCGATCAATCGCTTAGAGATGGATAGGATCCATCGTGCTTTGGGACCTTATTATCGGGTCCTGTTTAGGGGGTTTTACCAGTCCTTATACAATATCCCTGCAGGCCAACCAAACCGTAGGGGGACAGAGATAGGTGAATATATCAGAAAATCGGGAATGCCGTGCTGCAGGATCTAGAGGCCCCTATTACACAGGAAGAGCTGGAACTAGCCGTCAAAGGGTCAGCCAACGGGAAAACACCAGGGCCGGACGGGCTCCCCCTATTATACTATAAAAAATTCGGGGAAATCCTATTGCCTAGACTCCTTGGAGTTCTCAACTCCTTGAAGACTGACAACGCTCTTCCCATAGATAGTCTCGTGCCCACATATCGGTCATACTGAAGGAGGGGAAAGACCCGGCAATCTGTTCTATAGACCGATCTCCCTCCTTAACGTAGACATCAAACTCTTCGCCAAGATTCTCACTACTCGCCTAGCTCCCCACCTTCATCTGATAATACACTTGGACCAGGTAGGGTTTATACCCCACAGGGAGGCACGCAATAATATCGCAAAGGTGATTAACCTACTTCAGGCTGCCCTAGAGAGGCCCCCCCTCGATCTTTCTCGCGACCGATGCCGAGAAGGCCTTCGACAGAGTAAGCTGGGATTTTATGAGTCCATATTGGACTCGGGTCTTGCATGCAGTCTTGGATAGCAAGCCTTTACCAACATCCCACTGCTTCAGTAAGGGTCAACGGTTTCCTTTCGGAGCCCTTCGGCATCGGGAACGGGACAAGGCAGGGGTGCCCCCTCTCCCCCCTAATCTTTATCTTGACATTGGAGCCCTTCCTCTGTAGAGTGAGAAAAAACCCTAATGTACAGGGGATCTCTCTCCCCTCTGGTCAATACAAGGTTGCGGCATTTGCCGACGACCTGCTCTTTTTTGTAACTAGCCCGGAAGTGACGCTCCCGAACCTCATAAAAGAGCTTGAGACCTATAAGAACATTTCAAACTATAAAGTAAACATGCAAAAATCTGAAACGCTTAACATTAACATTCCGTTGACTAGGGAAATTAATCTCCAGAAAGCCTTCCCATTTAGATGGGCTAAGGAATGCATCACTTATCAGGGCACGAAGTTGGGCAGGTCCCTCGACAAGATTTTCTCACTAAACTTCCCTCCGCTTCTCCGAGCATTCTCTAGAGATCTAGAGGCATGGTCACTTAAAAAGCTTTCCTAGGCCTTCCCGACCCAGGCCTCTACTATGCTGCCACACACCTGACAAGAGTGGTGGATTGGTGCAAACACGAGCAACACAAACAATGGGTTCAGATAGAACAAGGGTGCTCAGTTGCCCCCTTAAGCTCTCTCCCTTGGCTCCCAAGACAGGCTCTAGGTGCGGAATTGAAACACCCTACGATTGGAGCCTCGCTAAAAGTCTGTCTTAAATACTTTCCTCTGGAGGGCGTGTCACCGGCATTCTCCCCCCTTTTCCCTGTTTTGGGGAATCCCGCATTTGCACTGGGCATGGAGAGAGGGACGGCGGAGAGGTGGAGGAGTGAGGGGATAGGTAGGGTCAGACACTTCTACATACAAGGGAGTTGGGAATCTCTGGATGCGATTGCGCAATCAAGGGGCCTCCCTAATTGGGACAGTTGGCAGAAACTGCAATTAAACCATTTCCTATTGTCTCTTAAGCAACAGGTCAGAGAGCTCAGAGATCTCACCCCGTACGAGAGGCTATGCGAGGAGAGGGGGCCCGTACAACATGTTCTTTCCGTCGCCTACAGAATTCTTGTGAGCCCACAAGAACTAGACCCCTTGCCTTCCTTTGTGAAATGGGAGAGGGACCTGGATATCGTCCTCACGCCAAAACAGAAAGATAGAATTGTTCACTTGGCAAATAAAACAGCTACCTGCACCAAATACCAGGAGTGTAATTATAAAATTCTTACACGGTGGTATAGAGTCCCAACCCTATTGCACAAATGGGTCTCAGACGCTTCTCCTCTATGCTGGCGTTGTAACAGAGAGAGGGGAGATTTCCTCCACATATTTTGGTTGTGCCCTAAATTGACGGGATTCTGGGAGAAGGTTAGGAACACAATGCAGCGTATGACTGAGAGGGTGGTCCCATGGGATCCGGCTTTCTTCCTCCTCCACCACTCGGAGATCCCCACCCAAAAATATCAGAGATCTGTCCTGAGCCAGATGGCGAATGCCGCGAAGGCATGCATCCCCGCACTTTGGAAGACCCCAACACCCCCGACTATCTCTTCTTGGCTAATTAGGGTGGCAGAGATCGAGAGATTTGAGGGCCTGATTGCAGCGCAAACCGAAGCCAGTGGTTCAGCTGGGAGGAGTTCACGACCATGCAGGAATATAGGACCCTCCTGGAAGATGTCCTTTGATGGGTGGGGGTGCTTCCCTCCTTCTGCCTTGCCGCTCTGCTCTCCCACTTCCCCCCTTCCCCACTGCCTTTCCCTTCAGTTCCTAAATAGGCCAACCCTCCCTTCCTCCACCCCCCTTTTTCTCTCCCTTCTCCATTGACCTCACCCCCCATTTTCTTACAAGTTTTTCTACAAGATATCTAGCATGTCGAGCTCTCATTCCTGCGCTGGGGTCTTTGTTCGGCCGGGGGGGTGCCTCGTCGGCACCGCCATAGTTGTTATAGGAGACAATGGAGGGCTGTCCCTGATGGGGCCCCCTCCGAGAGAGGCTCTTGGGGAATGGGGTGGCGCCGGGGGGGCTCCCTCTTGTCCTTTGGGGCAGAAATTGTCCCCTTGTTCCGGATGGGATGGCTCCAGCGCGCTGCTGGTAATCTTCGCCTTATTTACTCGACATGGCTTGACACATCATGTACTGCGAATCAGAAAATGTACCATTTTCTTTCTTTTTTCCTTTATTACTGCTTTATTGTTTGTCTGCTTTTTCTGCATTATGAAAATGGAAAATAAAGAATATAAAAAAAAAAAAAAGAACTCAATCTTAGAATGTATAAGGTTGTTTTTTTATTCTCTTTTTTTATTAATGTATGTTGTTCTTTGTTAAAGTGGACCAACACCCAGGATTTTGACTATCCTGGGTTTTGGTCCACTTCAGGGGGGCACCCCGATTAGGGGTGCCCCGCTGTGTAAAACCCCTCAGAAACCCCCCAAAACTCACCTCACCACGCTCCCACGTAGCCACGGACAAGCGGGTGACAGCTGCGGACACGACAGCACGTCCGCCGCCGCCTCCCGCGCGCCCCTTTGACAGTGCGCGCGCCCGCGCCGGCCATTCACACGCCTAGAGGGGCGCGCGGGAGGCCGCCGCCGATCAGGTCAGTTTTTTGGGGCTTTTGGGGGGGGGGGCCTCACCGCGGGACATCCCGATCTCGGATGTCCCGCGGTGAGGGAGGTGATCGGCCCGGGAATCTTATAGATTCCCGGGCCGATCACCCCTGGGTGTTGGTCCACTTTAAGCTACGTTTCTATTTGTTTTATAGAGTGCGCTTTTAGAAGATTTATACCCTGGGTGGCCTGGACCTCCTAGATTAAGTTTTCAGCTGCGGCAAACCCCTCCCTCCGTCAACACATAAGGAATCTATGGGCAATGATCCGGTCATTAGCTGGCTGCCACTATACCCCCCGCCCCCTTTTTTGCTAATGGACGACCCGACTCCAGCTGCAACAATTGCATACGTAAGCATAGCCTACCCCCCGCACGGAGGCGACCCCCCTATAGATACCCAGAAGCTTCCGGTAGTGGGTATACCATCCGGAATGTATATTTGTGACTTGCTGAAGTCACTGACTCCCTTAGAAGCTTACAGCAGGGGTGAAAGAGGGCAGCCCTGGTGAGTGCCATTTGTGATTGTGAAGGGGCTCGATAGCACTCCATTGGCTCTAACACGGGCTGAGAGTTCCTGGTATAGTGACAGGATCTTGGAGATGATAATAGGGCCCAAGCCTATCTGGGAGAGGGTTGCCCTGAAGAAGCGCCAACTCACCCTATCGAACGCCTTCTCTGTGTCGCAGGATAGAACACATGCCGGTATGCCATTCTTGTGAACATGGGCGATGAGGTCCAAAAGTTTATTGGTGTTGTCTCTGGCTTCGCGGCCAGGGACAAATCCTACTTGGTCCAAAGGTATCAGTTGAGGAATCAATGGTTTGATTCTGGTGGCTATTACTTTTGCGTATAGTCTTAAGTCGACATTGAGCAAGGAAATGGGCCTATAGCTGCCGCACGCCGAGGGATCCTTGCCCGGTTTAGGAATCACTGTGATTGTGGCTTCCAGGGCCTGTTTTGGGAAAGGGCTGTCTGCCCCTATGTGATTGTAGGCTCTCACAAACCAAGGAACAAGCTGAGGGGCCAAGGCCTTGAAGAATCTCGGAGTGAAACCGGGCTTTTCCCCCGCAGGAGCCTCCTTGATGGCTTTCAGGACCTCCGCCTCTGTGAACGGCATTTCCAAGTCCGTCGAGGAGTCCTCCAAAATAGTTGGAAGTGGAGTCTCTGCTATGTAATTATTTATATTCGCCCCCAACGCTGCAGCCTAAACATGGGTGAGGCCTGGTTGAAGGTTGTACAAGTTGCTGTAAAAGCCTCTAAACTCTTCCGGAATCTTAGATGGGTCTGTGACGTTCTCTCCTCTTCCCATGCTGATGCTTGGGATGAACATAGTTGCCGATCTGCAGTGGAGCGACCTGGCTAAAAGCTTCCGGCACTTATTTGCGTGTTCGTACATTGTAGCATGTCACCCGTCTCTATACCTGAGATGGGCTTGATCGTAAAGTTTGAGTAACTTATTTCTGTTGAGCGAAAGCTCAGCGAGCAATTCTGGTGTGAGATCTTGCTTATGCCTAGACTCTAGATCGCAGATGGTTTGCAGCGTCTTGGTGACCCAGGCTGTTTTCTCTTGTTTCAACCTTGAGCCCTCTTTAATCAAAACACCCCTGAGAACACATTTTAATGCCTCCCACTAGATTGCTGGTGTGCAATCATCCCGTTCGTGATCGGCTGCAAAGTTAGTGATTGTCTCCTTCACTCTGCTCATACATGCCGTGTCCTTCAGGAGGTTATCATTTAGGCGCCAGTTCCAGCATTCCGGCACTGCGTTTGGTAGGACAAACGATACAAAGACTGGTGCAAGGTCCGACCACAGAAATGGCCCAATGCGGGACTCGGGGTGCCACTTCAGGGCATGATGGCTTAGGAGTATATAGTCGATCCGACTATATGATCCGTGCAAGGGTGAGAAGTACGTATAATCTCTAGCCCGTCCATGCTCCAACCTCCATACATCCATCAACTGCATGTCATGCAGTGCCTTCCGCAGGGACTGCAGCTTCCCCAGTGGCACTGAAGATTTTCAGATGAGGAATCAAAGGAGGGATTCAACGTGAGGTTGAAGTCGCCCCCAAGAATTAAGATTCCGTCAGCGAACTCCTCCAGTTTCCTGAGATACTTTTGGAGTGTCCCAGCCTGGTCGTAATTTGGTAAATACATATTCGCCACTGTGTACATTTTTTGGTGTATCTGCACCTTGAGAAAGACGAATCTCCCCTCTGGGTCTGCTAAGTGGTCCACCTCTGTAAAGGGCAGGGATTTGTGAATTGCAATAGATGCACCCAGTGACTTACTTTGTGGATTAGTACTATGGTACCAGGATGTAAAGTATCTATGACGTATGTTAGGTACATTACCTTCCTGAAAGTGAGTCTCTTGGAGGAGAAGAATGCCCACTCTTTGCTTGTGCAGATCATATAGGACCTTGGAGCGCTTTTCAGGGACATTGAATCCTTTAATGTTCAGAGAGCAGACTGTCAGCTTAGCCATCCCAAGCGAGAGGCGCCGGACCAGGAACAAGTGCAGGCTAAAACAGCAACCAAAGATGCCCGGTTTATGGCCCAGTAGGGGATGGGAGGTGAAAGCGGGCGACCAGGCGGCAGGAGGGAAAAGGCAAGGCCCTAGGAAGGGTTAGGGAGGGAGGGTGAGCAGAAAGGAAGAAAAGGAAAGGGGAAAAAAGTAAAAGAGTGGTGCGGTTAGGGCTAGGTGGGCAGGGTCAAAGCACCAGCAAGAAGAAGGGTTGGGTAGGGGGAAGAAATATATAGGGAGGTTGTGATATGGGAAGGGGTTAATCAGGGTAGCGGGGCACCGGGGTTAGGTGCGACCGCAACAAACTCTGTTGCGAGGGGCCTCGCGGTGCACAAGAACCACGAGTACCCTCGTTTCCCTGTTTAGGGTAGCGCCAGCAAAAATGGCACAAAACCCAAGCAGGGGCTCCTAGTTTTGGGAAGTGTAGGACGAGAACAGCACAGGCGTAGGAGATGCACACACTGAAAAACATTGGCACATCATACAAGGACTAAAGAAAGAAAACATTTTTATAGCTTTATAAAAGGCACAAACAGCAATGCAACATTATGGTGTCTTGTGAGCATGAGGTCCAGAGGGGGCATCCAAGGGTGCCGCACATGGGCGCGGGGGAATGTCCCCCCACAACAGAGCCCGGGCCCCCACCACCGGCCCCCCACCAAATTGGGAGAGGGGGCAAGGAGTGGCGGTCCCGGCCACCACCCACCCCTGGGGTCAAAGGCATCCCTCCCACCAAAGTCCAACCACCGGACCCCGGGCCCAGAAGACACATACATCTATCAGTCAATATTAACGTTTTTTAGGCTAGCAGCCCCGGAACAAGAGCAAACAACATTTCAACTTTTTATACTGTAATATTTTAAACCTGTAGGCGACCGTAGGCCCGGCCGAGTGCCACCCCCCACAAAACAGGGAAGCGTGCTCCATCCCGCCCCCCGCGCCCCCGCGGCGTCCGAAACGTTGGAGCGAACTACCTCAGCTAATGCCGGGATCAAAGATGGGGGCACATGTTGCAGCGCCGAGGGCATCCCGTAAGGGAGGACCGCAGGTGTCTCTGACGGTGTTCTGCTGCCACTTCTGGGGGGAAGGGCTTCGGGGGACCAACCACTAACCCATCCCGAGGGCTCCTCACTCCAGGCCCGCTCAGGAGATAGGCGGTTCAATTGTGCTGCATTTCCTCCCATCGTCTCAGGGGCATCCCAAACTCGTTCCGCATGGGTGGTCGGTGACGTGACATATGGCTGCTGGAAAGCGGAGGGCGTCCCGCCTCTGGGCTCCTCCCAAGTGGCCAGTTGGGTCATGTTGGGGAGTGGGGCATCCCCTCTTAGCTCCGTCCTGTATCTGCACTGGAGCCCATGGGTTAGCGAGGGGGCTCAGTTTGCATACTGCAGATTAATTTTGGTCAGGGGGAGAACTTAATCCCTCTCCCCCTGCCTGACAGGGCTCTGCTCTCTGCCCTGGGAGACAGCTGCTGTATGACTCATTATGTGTCAGGGCCGCATCTGCGCACGGCCCCGGCTCTTCCCCGGCCACCTCCTCTGTCTCCTCTGGGGCCCCTGACAGCTGGGGCGCAGGCGGGAGAGCGCTCCCTCCTCCCCCATGGGCAGGAGAGGCCCCGCCACCACTCCCAGCCGCCTCCCTCACCTTCAGTGTCGGCGCCGCTTCAGCGTTCCCCGCAGCCGCCGCCTCCTTCATCTCTCACAGTCTGCCCTGGTAGAGGCAGACGCTCCTCGAGGCTCCTGCCTGGGTTCCCCGGCTTCCGCCCGCTTCAAGGTAGGAGACCTTGGTTCGGCCCCAGCCCCCTCCAGCACCACGTGTGCGGTCCTCCGGCGCGTCGCCCCAATCTTGCTGGCACCTCCTGCCGCTCCAAAGAAACGAGCGATGGAGGCAGACCTGAATCGGGTAATAGACAGGGGAGGGGGGGGGGGGGGGTGAATATCTGGACTGGGATTAATAAATTCTCCATAAATGTCAGCACTTTGGAAGCAGCATATAAAATGCTTACAAGATGGTACTTGGTACCGGCCCGTATAGCAAAGGCAGTCCTGGGATACCCAGCGAGCTGTTTCAGAGGCTGTCCCGAATAAGGCACGGTCCTCCATATCTGGTGGGAGGGCCCGAAAGTTAAGAGGTTTTGGTCACGGGTCTTTGGCCTGATATATACTCTCTTACACACCGTCGTGCGTAAAGACCCGTGGGTGGCACTACTACACGTGAAACCAGGGGGCATCACTACAACTCAGCACATCCTTCTAACTCAGGTTATGTTGGCAGCAAAGTTAGTAATCGCGAGCTCCTGGAAAAAAAATTATGTTCCATTCCAGTTGGTGAAAGAGAGATTAAACGGTATTTTTATCAATGAAAAACTGACAAGTATTCTAAGAGACTCTCATGGAAAATTTATGAAAATATGGAGCCCTTGGGTAGAATACGCCTTCCCAGATCTAGGAAATGCCCTGCTGCAGTGAGAGGTGGCCCAAATCTACTATTAGTCTAACTTTTTCGCTTCTTCCGTTTCCCTCTCTTCTGCTCTTCTACTTATCCCTCCCCTTTCCCTGCTTCCAGACCCCACCCATTACCCCTAGCTCCTGGCCTGCCCCGCCCCCCCTCCCAATGTAAAATTATGGTTGGAGGTCACTGGTGTAGAATCTTGGGCTGGACGGGACAGAGATGTATACCTGCCCAGTGGCCCAGAAGCATGATCATTGGGTAATAGTTAGCGCCAGTCCAGTCCTTTTGACACCACAGTCCCCCAAAAAAGCTAAAAGGAAACACCTGAAAGTAATGCATTGTTGTTTTTTTTTTCTTTTTTCCTCTTTGTATAGACACTGACTATGAAAAAGTGATATGTAAAGGTGTGACTGTCAGGAAAAAGTAATGATCTGGAGCTTTATTCCCTCTGTACCGTTTCTTTTTTTGTATCACATTATTGTACTGTGTAATTGAGCTGTAATATTTTAAAAAGACAATAAAAGGATTGAAATAGAAAAGAAATCCATAATCTAGCTATGTCCATCCTGATTAGGAATGTCTTTCCAGATAAATATTCATAGGAAGCCTGGGCTGTGACAGGTGGCCCTGGAGGAAAGGGTTAAGCATGTGCGTCTTAGCTCTCCCTGACCCAGGGAATTCCCAGACTTTCACAAATGCCCAGCTACCTTTCCATGCCTGGGCTTAGCATCAGGGTTATGTTTTGTACCTCTTTGTTTTGTATTGTTTTATTTATATAAATATATTTGCATACAGCTGTAGTCACTAAGACTAAAAAATAATGTAAAAACTCAAAACTAAATCTGTGATTCAACATTTAATGAAAATTCAAAGGGAGCAAATACTTTTTTAGGCAATGTACATTACACTGCTTGATAGAAGATTCAGATATACAGTATGCATAAATAACCTGCTCACAGACCTCCAGTAAAAAAAATACGAAAAAAAAGCTTAGCCAATTAGTGTCAGAGTGCACATTTTACTTACCACCCATTCCTGCTCCATTTATCTCTCACTCCCTGCACCAGTATGACATGTATGGCTTTAGTCCCTAGCACTCCCATTGACTTCATAGGATGCCTGTGTACATGGTAGTTCCTGGTGTGTGGAGGCGCCTATTGAAGTTGATGGGACTGAGGCCACATGCACCCACAGCACTGGCTTCTCAGACTGGCACTGCAGGTGAGAAATAAGTGGCGGGGGATGCAGGTAAGATGAGCCACTCACTACTGGTCTGAGGTTGTTTGGTTAGGTCTGCAATAGTAGACTTACCCTTTCACCCCATACAGATGTTGTGTAATTGCATGCAGATCTTAAGCTCCTGAACTGCATGAGAGCTGCCATCTGCTACCTGCTTCTGAAAAACCCAGTCCTATAGTCAAAAGAGCCTTACATTTCTGTGTGATTAACCCTTATCAATAGACAGAAGTATAAAGCAGCCCTTCTTAATGATTTTAACTGCTCAGAAAAATCCTTGTATCAACTGTTTTAATGCTCTGTGGCTGCTGACCCATAGAGACACAGAGTCACATTGCTTCCCTCACACATACAGCATGTCCCCCCCCCCCCCACACACTTTGCTCATATGTAAGCAGGGCTTTCAGGTGTGTAGAATGTTAGCCGCTTTCATGCAGTTCAGGAGTATATTTCACAACATCTCCATAGGGTTAAAAGATTGTCCAGGCAAATACTGTACATAGGCTAAATAATCAAATTAAAAGCCCTAAAGCTCATAATGTTACTTTTATATTTTTTTTTTCAAAACCATCCCCCAAAGTGGAGAAAACGTATTTTGAAGTCTCCATTTATTTTTTCCAGCCAGGGGATGTAGTCGCTCTCCAGTAGGCAGAGTGTTTATATCTTTGACACATAATCATAATGCTGCAATTATAGACCACCAGTTGAGCCCTATGATTGTAGGTCTACTGCTAGGGAAATCAGATGAACTGCCAGAAGACAGTGCCAAGTTTCTGCTTCTAGGTGCTGCTGCGAGGACACAGGAAAGGAGAGGGCAGATATGAGGAGGTAAGCTGCTGAATCATGTTTTTTACATTTTGCCTGGACAGCCCCTTTAAGCCCTTTCACTGATCATTGGGCATGGTGGGGGGAGTTTCTAATTCTTTTGACTGGAGGTCTTCAAGCTGAAAAAGTGCCAGTTTGTCATTGTGTGTGTCACACTTTTATGTTATCATAAACATTTGCATAATTAAAAAATGCTCAGACAAGTAGATACATTCCTCCCAGACAAGGTAACTGTCTGAACCTCAGTCTTTTATCATTGCCCCATTTCAGGCTGGCTGGGTACTGCTGCTGGAGAAGGAATATAAATACCCAGGGACCTCAAACCTCATATATACAACAACAAAATACCCGTAGCTTCTAGTCCATTTAATAAATAATTCTTTCACTCAACACATTCACATACATTGTAATATAAGATCATGGCGTCCAGTCTTTATAATTTGTTTTAGACATTACTAAGGTGCGTCCATAATTCCTGCTGGAGACCACGAGTCCGTCATTTTTTCAGTAAACATTGACGATATGCAACTACAGTACTTCTGAACCTAAAAAAATAAATTATTTTGGCCTTTGTGCAGTCTATTCAAGTGTCCTGGATTAGACACTTTACAGTTCAGTTATTGATTTACATAAGGCTACTAATGAGTAATAAAAGCAGCACAAAAAATGTCTTTATAAGATGTAACAGCCTTGTTAGGACATTCAAGCACTTAGGAAAGCGCTGTAGAATTTGCAGCTACAGTGTTCAGATCAGTTGGTTTTATGTCTTCATAAGGCATTGGCAGTGCATCTAAATCTACAAAAGCTTCGCTGTGTTCTGGCAGCAGCTCTGCACTCTCCGACAGTGATGGCTGGTAGCGGTACTGGTATCCATATGGCCTTAGGTGGTAGACGAGGTATTCCAGGGTGTGCATGAGTACAGAATCAACATAGTGAAAAGATATAGCCAAGTCTGAGCAGCATTGTGGGCCCTGCACAGGAGACAAATACAATATAAAAATTACACATAATACATGCAGAATAATATAAATTGGGCCCAACGCCAGATCCTGGCATACCGGGGATGCTGGAGCAACTGGCATATTCAGGGGCCTACTCAAGCTTTTAAAGTGGATTTTGACTATCCTGGGTTTTGGTCCTTGCCCCTGCTGTGTGAAACCTCCCCGAAACCAAGTCACTTCTTCCCGGTCCTATGGCACATGCGCGGCCGCTCATCCAATCAGCGCCCTCGGATCCGCATTACCCGCTACCCTCTAACAGGGAGCGTGCCCGCGTCGACCATTCACAAATGCCTGGCGCGGGCACGCACCCCGCTAAAGGGATTGTGGGGATGCGGCTGCGGATCACGCATGCGCCGTTGGTCCGGGAAAGAAGGTAAGTGCGAACTGCGGGGTTTCACACAGCGGAGCATCTTGGTTTAGGATGCCTCGGGGAGAGGGATTCGATTGGCCAGGGAATCTTATAGATTCCAGGGCAGATCACCATGGGTTTTGGTCCACTTTAAGACACATAAAAAGATGGTAAGACGAGGAAAATCAGTGGCACTAGAGAAGTCAGTGCAGATTGAAAATTAGCACTAGGATCCCCTGGCGTCAGAACACAAGGGTGATCTCACATACCTGTGACTGGAAAAGGTATGTGAACCTTTACTTTCAGTCTATGGTATGACCCTCCCTGTACAGATTATATTTGGTTTTCTATAGCACAACTTGGAGATGAGAATTGCCCCCAGGAACCAAAGTAATTTTTAAAAGTCTACATCGAATTGTTGGCACGTCTATGAATATGCATGCAGAGTATTTTTACAGGACTTTAAAGTGGACCAAAGCCGGCCCTGGAGTCTATGAGAGAAGACCCTGCCCCTCACATTAATATGCCAAACGGATAATCTCATTGGACAAGAGGACACACATGCCCCGGGGGGCAGACCAAAACTGGGGATAGTGAAATAGTGTTTTACATGCATTGCAGTGGATATTGTTGTCTATGGCATTATAGATGTTACAGATGCAACACAGGAAATTACTTTAAAAAATGTAGCGCAATTCAGAACCACAAGCTTATTTTACTTGAATAGCAATCGAAAGTTAGATACAGACATGTAACAAGGATAAACTGACCGTTTTTTCAAAGGGACAAATTTGGGACACTTTAATTGACAGCTTAACAATTTGCTAGGTTAAACTTTGATGGTGATATCGGTCACACATCATACAATGTTGTTGCCTATGAAAATTAACCCAGCAACTTGTTAAAGCGGACCTCCAGTCAAGAAAAATACAATTCTGTGAGACACTCACCTGTAGAATTGGTATTATAAGTATACAGCACGTCCTGTTCCAGAAGATTCCTTACACATGGGTTATGCATCCACAAGATGGCGCTGGACTGCAGAAAAAGACTTGTGGATCCTCCCGGCCCTATATAAAGCCAGGAACCTCCAACAAATTCCCAGTATTGACAAGCAGTTACACAAAAGACCGGGAGAATCAATAATAACAAAATTCCAAATGAACATTAGAACAATCACCATACAGAAACAAAGGATAAAGATAACAAGGGTGGGATGGAACAGGACGTGCTGTATACTTATAATACCAATTCTACAGGTGAGTGTCTCACAGAATTGTATGATTCCAAGTATACAGCACGTCCTGTTCCAGAGTATTCCTTACACATGGGACATCCAATAGCAGTGTCCGTAAGGTAGGGTGGGATCCTCAAAAGTAACAGCGGGCAGATTAAACCACTGCCGCCTGCAGAACTTTGCGGCCAAAAACAGCGTCAGCTGAGGCCCTAACATCAACCTTGTAAAACTTAGAAAAAGTATGAACAGAGGACCAAGTAGCGGCCTTGCAAACTTGTTCAACAGAAGCTTGGTGCTGAAAAGCCCAAGAGGCACCAATAGCACGAGTAGAATGAGCGGTAAGGCGGAAGGGAGGCTCTTTCCCCTTAGCAGAATAGGCTTGTACCACAGCCTGATGGATCCACTTACTGATAGTGGATTTAGCCGGAGGCAAACCCTTCCTAGGTCCAGAAGGGAGAACAAAAAGAGCATCAGTCTTCCTGAAGGATTCAGTAGCTACCAGATAAAACTTCAAAGCCCTGACCACATCCAGATAATGTAAGACCTGCTCCTTAGGGTTACTAGGATTAGGGCACAGAGAAGGTAAAACAATGTCCTGATTGAGATGAAAAGCAGACACAACCTTGGGCAGAAAATCTGGCTCAAAACGAAACACTACCTTGTCCTGGTGTTGCTCAAAGTAAGGAACTTTGATGGAAAGCGCCGCCAACTCAGAAACACGCCTAACAGAAGTGATAGCCACCAGAAAGGCTACCTTAAGAGTCAAAACAGGCAAAGCAGCATCATGCAGAGGCTCAAAAGGAGGACCCTGCATGGCAGATAAAACCAAGTTCAAATTTCAGGTGCATGTGAGTAACCCCCTGGAAGAAGGTCTTAACCAGACGGTGATTGGCAAAAGATCTTTGGAAGAAAAAAGCCAAAGCTGACACATGTCCTTTGAGGGTACTAAGTTGTAGGCCCAAGTCCAAACCATGTTGCAGGAATTCCAGAATCCTGGGAATAGAAAACACCCGACAGGGAAGCAACTTAGACTCACACCAGGCAATGTAAGCATGCCAAACCCTATAGTAGAATAAGGACGAGGACCTCTTCCTAGCCCGAATCATGGTATTAACAACAGAGGCAGGAAGCCCCTTTCCCATCAAAATGGAGGTTTCAGCAGCCAGGCAGTCAAAGCCAGCGTCTGTAAATTGGGATGGCGTAGCTGCCCCTGAGTGAGCAGGACTGGATCCTTGGGCAGGGTGTATTGATCTACTGCCAACTGCACGATGTCTACGAACCACACCCTTCTTGGCTGTCACACTCTGGTAACTCCAGCCCTCTAGGTAAGCCCTCAACCCCCAATCTCCGCAGCCAGCTTCACCTGTAGGAGCCCCCGCTTGCCAGGACGCAAAATACGCCTGCCCGGGATCGGTTGCCCCCAGGACTTCAATGGCTCAAAGGATGAGAGCTTACTGGTTAGAGGTCTGAAGAACCAATGGCTAAGAGCGAGTGTAGCGGAAGTCCAGAGACAGGCCAGAGGTTGACACGGGGAAGTCAGAGATCGCAGCGGTACAGAGGAATGAGGCAGCTCGAGGTCAGGGTACAAGGCAGAGGTCGGCAACGGAGATCAGATCGAGGGTAGTCAGTTCAGGCAGGGGTCGGCAACGGAGATCAGATCGAGAATAGTCGGTTCAGGCAGGGGTCGGCAATGGAGATCAGATAGAGAATGGTCGGTTCAGGCAGGGATCGGCAACGGAGATCAGATAAAGAATGGTCAGTTCAGGCAGGGGTCGGCAACGGAGATCAATCATGGTTATTTCACAAGACAAAGCAAGGTACAAGGCGCTATCACAGGCACCGGGTGACTGACGGAGCGAACCTGATATAGGCACAGACAAGATTGGGGATGGGGGGGAATGGGTGTGTGATTGGTATACATAGGAACTGGTTAGGGATTGGCCAGGATGAGGGATAAGGGCACAACCTCCCTACCCTGGGCTCATTGGCCCATATACAACCCCAGGGGCGTTCAGCCCCAAGTCAAGGGCTCATTGGCCCTGTGCAGCAGAGCACTCCCCCCACCCCACCTGGCCCTTTAATTAAGTCTCCGTCCGGAGGGCATAAACGTAACGTGCTCGCACGCGCGTGTGAGGAAGCCGGGGCCGCCGGCTGGAGGAAGAGGAGGCGCGCGCACGCCAGCAGGAACAGAAGGCTCCGCTTGCCGTGGCCGCCGGGCGGGAGGCCGCGCAGCGGGCGGCCGCACTGCGGGAACGCCGCTGGACCGGGGAACGGGTAAGTGGAACCTGACATTGGCCAACAGGGGGCCACCAGAATGGTTGGCACCCCTTCCTGGGCTATCTTGCACAGCACCCTGCCCAGCAGAGGAAATGGAGGGAACACATAGAGGAGCCGAAAGCTCTTCCAAGACATCGCTAGAGCATCCATGGCTAAGGCCAGAGGGTCCTGGGACAGCGAGACAAAGACTGGAAGCTTGTGATTGTGATGGGATGCAAACAGATCCACATCTGGCTGACCCCAGCGGTGGCACAGGGAGCGAAACACCCTGCTGCTAATGGGCCATTCTCCCAGACGAGAAGTCCCCCTGCTCACCCCCGGGATGTACACTGCCGAGATGCAGGGAACGTTCTCCTCCGCCCAGGACAGTATCAGGGATACTTCCTTGAGGGCCCTCTTGCTCCGGGTCCCTCCCTGATGATTGATATAGGCAACCGCTGTCTGGTTGTCCGAGCGGATCTGAGCAGCCCGACCCCGGAGGTGTGGAATCAATTGGGCGAGAACCAACCTTATCCCCCTCAGTTCCAGAATGTTGATAGGAGTATGGGCCTCCTGAGGACCCCACTGACCCTGGAATTTCAAGGATTTCCAGAAGCCCCCCCAACCTGTCAGACTGGCATCTGTGGTGACAGTCTCCCAGCAAGAGGACAGAAAGGTTCTGCCCCAACAGGTTTCTTGAGTCCAGCCACCACGAGAGAGACTGCCTGGCCAGAGGGGACAGAACAAACACCTGATCCAGGGACACAGGGTCCCGATCCCATACTGACAAGAGTTGAAGTTGAAGAGGTCTCATGTGAAACAGAGCGTATGGAACCGCCACAAAGCAAGACACCATCAGGCCCACCAGCTGCATCCCCTGCCGGATGGAGGGATGAGGGCAAGCCAGAAGAAGCTGGGCCTGAAAGGACCTCACCCGGAACGGGGACAGGGAAGACTTGGGATGGTTGATCACCCAGCCGAAGGACTCCAGAGTGGACACCACCAACTGGGCATCCAGCTCGGCCTGATGGAAGGACTTGAGACGTGATGAAAATGTCATCCAAATAAGGGAGGATGCGAATGCCCTGAGATCTCAGCAGAGCCATCACTCCCGCCAGCACCTTGGTGAATACCCTGGGAGCCGAGGTGATACCCAAAGGCAAGGCCACAAATTGGTAGTGCTGATCCTCCAGAGCGAACCTGAGGAATTTCTGATGACCTGGAAAGATTGGTACATGAAGGTAAGCGTCCTTGATGTCTACAGAAGTCATGAAGTCGAGGACTGCAACGCAAGTACCTGCTGGGCACAAGTTACACATACCCTGACATCATCACTTATAGGGGATACCCCACACGCAACACATAGCCATGCTTGTCCCGAAGGAACCCCAAGCACATTATCCCCATAAGCCTCCATATGGTGATTTGATTGGCACAACCAGCCAGTATAGGGTTAATGCTAATGATAGCTACCCGGGATGCCCCAAAAGCCCACTAGGGAGGTGGGAGATTGTCAGGGGGAAGAGGGCCAGGAGAAACCACAGTGAAGTTCAACCCGCCTGAAAGACATAAATGACATCCCCCTAAGTAAATACAAGTGCAAAGATATATAAAAAAAAAAAAAAAAAAATAAAAAAAAAAAAAACAGCCCACAGGGGCACTCACGGACCGCACAGGGAGCCAGCAGCGCACGCAGCAAGGAAGGGAGAAAATGGCGCCCGCAGCGACCTCGAGGGGCGGGCAGGGGAGAGATGATGCGAAAAGTGTCCTCCGCAAAGCCCGCCCCTGAAGAGCGCATATTGTGCCCCACATGATCACACCGGCCAATGGTAGCACCGCAGCATCTGAGGCAATGTCGCCGCCGTCCGCGGAGCGCCATACAAGCTGCGCGGCGGCGGCGTACAAGCAAAACATACCCAATTAAAGTGACCACCGCCACCCCTCCCCGGAGATCTCCCCAGGGAGAGAGTGAGGTAGCAGCGGCCCATAGTAAAACATAGGTGGAAGGAGGGGGGCACCTAGAGAGGAATGGTTAATGCAAAACCCAGAGTGTAGGCCGGGGCATCCCACAAGGCTCACCATAAGCCTATACCGCCTACCCTGTCAGGCAGGGACTGCGTTAGGAGCAGCGCTCCTCAGTACCTGACCCTGGTGCTAACCTACCGTCACCCGAACCAGTCAGCCTAGGTTGGGAGGCTGTGGGTTCGGAACGAGTGGTAATAGTCCTGCAGGGCCGCAGGCTGATAAGCCCCGCTCACCTGCACAATTAGAGAGCCATCTTTTATCTTCGCAGCCCAGACTGCAGATAAGAACTGGAATTTGTGGGAGGTTCCTGGCTTTATATAGGGTTAGGAGGAGCCACAAGTCTTTTCCTGCAGTTCAGCGCCATCCTGTGGATGTATAACCCATGTGTTAGGAATACTCTGGAACAGGAGGTGCTGTATACTTGGAATCTATATCTAGTAATTTGCTTCCCTAAAGATCAGTGGTATATGCTGTTTTAGCGAGCTTATCTCCATGCAGTTGTTGTGGAATAGCTGTGCTCCTAGAATTACATGGGAGTGTCCATCTTGACTCACACCTGCTTACACATAAGCATGAGTGTGGGGAATGGGTGAAAGTATTTGCTAGCACACAAAAACACTGCAGTTGAACTGAGAGCTTTCCTATGATTAGCCCAATCAGCTAGAAACAGATTTTCTGTTTCCACACAGAATGTAAAAAGAAAGATAAAATCCATCTCTAGCTGGCTGCATTGAAGATGGGCATGGCTGCAGTGTACCTGTGTGATATTGTTTCTCCACACAAGAAAGGCTGTTTAGAGCTTGGAACTTTGCTATAAGCAGCCGAAACCAGAGAGTGATTTACCTCAGAGAGCGATCAGCATATTGGTCATGTTACGCTCACACACTGAATCACCAGCTACTGGAGGGGATCAATGTAACTATGTATCAATGTATGTCAATGGCCTCAGCTGCAGCACAGCATTTCAACAGTTTATTACAAAGTTGATACAATGTTTTAAAGCATTTGGCTAGGTTTTTTTTATATATTTTTGTAAACCTGGACCCTACTAATATTTTCTTATATTTTTAAATAAATAAAATAGAATTGTTCACTTTGGGCAACTTTATCTGATAGACTTTCCTTCCTTCATACAGTCTTTAACACTTTCAGCACAGCGTGGTTTGGAAAGCATTGTCTGAAAGTATGCCAGTACTCACCTGTTCAGTGTTCTGGCAACTTTGTGATAAGCATCGGCAAATCAGATTTGTGGGGTGGGCTTGTGCATATGGATGGCGCACACGCTAGGTGAATCTGAATGGTTTCAGTAAATACCAGTGTGTCTGCACCTGCGAAGCCAGGCTGCACATTGAGCCATTCTGATTTGGGATACCTTATGTTGCCAGCATTGGGGATTGTATAAAGAATGGAAAGTCAATTTGGACGTGGTTTCCTTTTTAAAAGGTCTGTCTGGGCTCCAAAACACATTCCTTGTAGCAGCCAACATGGCTATAGTAATTATTAACTTTCCAGAACACGAAGAACTGACCCCATAAGTTCTGGTGAGGTGAGTATACCAACAATCCCAGGGGGTATGGGCCAAAACCCAGTCTAAGTAACAGGTTTGGTAAATTTTATAGGTATAAGAAACCTCTTTACAGTTTTAGAAAAGATTTCTTCCTAATGCAGACCTTAACACTTCACAAGGAAAAGCAGTAATGTTCTGGATTGAGAGCTGAAGGAATTTCTTATATCAGCTAGAGAGGTCCTCAAACTTTATTTTTTCCCACTGATTCCTGCTTCTCTTTTTTTAGGATTTCCTGCTTTTCTCTCAGCCCATGCAAGCCTGGCAGCAAGACCACTGTGGCTTGCTGGGCTCACTCAAGCTGGGAGCACTGAAGGTCAAGGGTGGCGGTGGAATGTAGTAACAGAAAAATGGAAAGGGGTAAATCTGGAGACCTGTTACTGCATCAACAGTGCACTGCAAGAAATGGAGGTGAGAAACATAAGACAGGCTTCAAGTGAGTGACTTGCTTCCTTATTACTGAATGACTTACCTCCACAATAGGGTAGAAACAGTAACTCCAATACCAGAAGCTCTTATCAATGTGTCCAGTCAGATGACCTTCAGGGGGAAAAGGGTGAAATGTCTCCCTTTGTAAAGTGTCTCTGGAGTCACCAGCTAGGACACCCATTTTCTCCATACACTGGCCCAATGCCAGGTCCTCCACAGTTGTAGTATGTTGGCACTGTCCGGTCTGGAAGCCGTCCACAAAGCGATGTAGAGCTTCTTTGCTGAGTACATAACCTGCTCCACCACTCATGTAGCCCTGCTTGGCAAAAGGTTTAAATCTCTTTCCGAAATAGATGGGTTGGTCAGGCGTATAATTAGACAGCATATAACGCATGTTCTCCACTATAACATAAGTATCATCGTCTGCTTTAAGGAACCAGTCGGCTTTGTCCTGGTAGTGCTTGTGCACATACTGAAAGGCACGAATAGTCTTCCAGTATAGCTGGTCTCTTCCTTCCTTCGTTTTTAAACCCACTGTAGGGAATGTGTTATTTGTGATGGAGCTCATGAATAGGACCACATTACAGTGCCTTGTCCAAGAGTACTTTACGTGAATGGCTTTGCTGTTAAGATTATCTGGTCCAGTCATTACCCAGCAAAGTATTCTAACCTTGCGTGAAAGTTTCTCACTTGCTTTTCTACTTCCTAAAAAGCAGACAAGTAAAATAGTTATGAGAACCATGTATATGCCTACAGTACATGCAAAAACAAAAAGACAACTTTTCAACAGTTTATGAAAATGTACACAATAATTAAAAAAACTGCTGAGGCTTGGTGATCCATTCTTTTTGCTCTATGATTGATTTCTTAATTTTACATCTTCACTGTTGTGTCTGGGTAGCCCCTAATGGCTAGACTCGCTATTTTTTGTTAATGTGTTATGTAGTTAGGCCCCTACTGTAGTACTGTTTGTCCGCTCACTGATTGCATATCGGCAGTGCAGCCATTCTGTGGTGGATGCTCGTATGCATCCAGGTGGGAGCCAACTGGAGCAGCACTAAAGGCTCTGCAATCAGTTTTGTTATTTTGAAAGGGCCACTGGTTGCCGAGATGCTCATGCTCTTGTAGACATAAAGCAAATATGTGGCCCAGGTAAAAACTGGGGTTACCTAATCTCTCATAGAAAACCCTGCATAACACAGCCTAGCTGCATAATACATTACAGCAGTGCCGGAGTTAACCACTAGAGGCTGCTGTGGGGGAGTGACATCAACAGAGGTTATATAAGAGCTGACACGTTCTAGAAGAGTCAGTCTAAGTCTAGTCTTATCAGAGTTGTCACGTGTACTGAGTTGAGATAACATGGATTGCTGAGAGAGAACCATGGAGATAGCCATGCAGAGGAGTCTGTAGTGAGCAGTACAGAATGGAGCCTACTAACCCTTTAGAGGAAGGAGCTACAACTACACACAGGAGAAAGAGCTACAGTGAGCAGAGCAGAGAGAGATACCACAGAGAGACATCCGTGTGGGCCTAGGAGGAGCAGAGAGGAGTGTACTGAGGACCGACACATACAAGGTACCAGTAGCATAGTCCCAAGTCCCTAGAGTGACCCCGGGATCCTGTGAGCCTGTTTGCTTATTGCTGTTGCTGAAGTGGAAGTGTGGTTGCTTCAAATAAAGTTTGGAAAGACATTTGCATTGTGTGGTGACTCCACCTGGCCATATCCCAATCATCCCTCAAGGTTCAGCGAACTTGTGACAACTTGCCCCGCATGTCAGCCGGCCCTGGTGTGGCGTGTGGTTTACAAATATGTCTTCTGCAATCTGCTCATTATTTGGCCAGAAAACATTTTTGGGATCTTATATGAGACTTGATAGTTCACATTAGCAAAAAAACTGTTACTAACAAAACTAAGTTGTTACTTAACTTGGACATCTCTGTACCCTTTGAATTTTCGAACTGCCCCACTGATAACGCTCTTTGCTAGTATCAATGTGGCACCACCATACCCGTCCATACCCAACAGACCCCCAATGAGCTGCACTAGAGTACAAACACAAGTATATTCTACCATCCTCTTCAAAGGGCACACAAGAACCTGGCCCCTTATCCTGAGAATACATAACCACCTTTACCACCAGCAGCTATCTCTTACAAGTCTAGTCTGTTTATGTCAGTGTCCTTTTTATCAGTATATAAGGCAGTGGTATATTAGAGCTTTTACATGCCTATACAACTATGGAACATCAGACCTTTTCTGATGTTCCGGTCTAAACATTCCTCCCCCCTCCCTCACTGCATTTTTGATGTCCGCGCTGACAACTGGCAGTGTTCCTGGCCACTTTGCCTGGCTGACTGATTGCAGCGGGCTTAGCCATACTTACCTCTAGCCATCCGCTCTTCAAAACTTGCACGCCTTGCCTCAGATCTTGCGCTCATCTGCGCTGTGTGTCATTGCAGCCTATACAGTGACAGGTGCGGGCAGTGCATGAGGGGACAACAAGATGGTGCGGCCCAGCGCAGATTCCGTGGGACCGAGGGAAGCCGGGGCTCGATTCTACTGGGCAGGTAAGTTTAAAGTTCTAAATTGTGAAACCGGAGGGGCAGGGGGCGAGCAAGCCAGGTTTGGTTTTTATTAACTCCTCAATACCTGCAATGCAATGTCCAGCACTTAAACCAGTGGCTTAACCCAAGGACTTGTACTGTAACTTCTGGTGTGAACCCAGAGTGATCGGGAGCCACATCTGGCAGCACATGGAATACTTCTGTGTGGCTCACAGGCAGTCTGCCAGACTAGAACCATTGGGAAGATCTAGCAGAGGGGGGATGGGGGCGGGGATTGGTACATGGTGATCAGGGCCTGCCATTGTTTATGGCCTGCATGCAGTTGATCAAAAGGTTATGTGGACCAAAACGACTCAATCTATTTTGCTCCCCCACCCCAGGTACATTACTGTTTGGATGTTTTCTGCCCTCAAAGTTGCTTGCTATCCCGGTTACAGTGATTGTATTTTCGTACACTAAGAAGAGTTGATACATGTTTTTTTTATTTAACCTTCCATAGGATGTGGTTGGTCCACTTTAAGTTTGCAGATTTACCTGTCCCCAGAGCCGTATTTAAGGTTCCTACTGCCATAGGCACTATTGATGCTAGTGCCCCCTATCGGTATTTTTTAAGCAGAACTTTGCCCCCGCACTGGACTATACTCAACTGATCGAGGGTGGGTCTCCAGGAGGCACTGGAAACTACAGCACAAACTCAGGCAGCCAGCGCCACTTCCATTAAGAAGCCTTGGATGCTGTTGCTTCTGGTCCCTGCACCAACCCAATCCCTCGCCTCCAGCTCTGTGATTGCTGCTGCTTGTGCCTCCTTTAATATGAAGCCCCGACTTCTGTAGTTGTAGTAGCTGTGAGTCTGCTTTAAAGCGGAAAAAAAACCCTGCATGGCCAGCCCTGGAATTGAAAAGATTCCAAGGCCGGCCACTGGCCTTCCCCTGGGGTCTCCTAAGTTGTGGCTCCCCCTGTGTAAAACCCAAAAAGCCAAGAAAACTCACCTTTCCTCATTCCTATGGTGCATGAGGAGCCATGTGCAGTGCATATGTAATTCAGCAAACAGCTCTGACTGTTTACCATTCCCTGCATCCCCGGGTCGTACGTGCGCTCCCGCCTGGGAATGGAGCAGTTTGCCGAATTACATACGCACAGCAAATCTCTGATTGGCTGTGCACCCATGCATGTACCATAGGAGGTAAAAAAGAGAGAGGAGGGAATGAGGAATAGAGAAAACATGAGGGAACATGGAAAGAAAGGAATGTGGAAAAGAGAAAAAAGGAGGGAATGTGGAAAAGAGAAAAAAGGAGGGAATGTGGAAAAGAGAAAAAAGGAGGGAATGTGGAAAAGAGAGAAGGAATTGTAAAAAAGAAAGAAGGTATTGTGGAAGAGAGGGAAAGGAGGGAATGTGGAAAATAGAGAAGGTATTGTAAAAAAGAAAGAAGGTATTGTGGAAGAGAGGGAAAGGAGGGAATGTGTAATAGAGAGAAAGGAGGGGCATGTGAAAAAGAGAAAGGATAGAATGTGGAAAGGAGACAAAAAATGGAATGGAAGAGAGGGAGGAGAAAGGGAATGTGGAAAAGTGAGACAGTAGGAAATTAAGGAAAAATGTGATAAGTGGTAAAGAACAGAGATGAAAATGGCAGGAACTTAGGATAGAGATGACCTGTCCCCTCCAGTATTACATACACACTAGCTGAGGCATGCTGCAACATGGCTGCCCAGTTTCAGTACCAGCGGATGCTGGGCTTGCTGGTGTTGCAGCCAGAGACTGTGGTGCCTGACACAGCCGACATGCTGCACCATGAGCCAGGCAGGGGGAGGGAGGCTACAATGTACCTGCCATCCAGCTGGACACCGTGCAGTGGCCACCACGAGGATTCATGTCGCCCCTCCCATCTGATCAGGGTGTGAGGAAGATGCCGCATTTTACTCTCTCCCGCTGCCCTCCTCCACCTTCCTGCTCAGTGTAACCCAATACATTTGACAGCGAAGCTCTTGGCCGCCTGTGTGGCTGGCTGTGCTGAGGCTGTTCCTTCAATAGCCGGGTTAAAAACTGAGAGGGGAGATGGAAGGGAGCCTCAGGGAGAGGAATGGCGCACAGGGAACGACAGAATAAATAATTATCACATACAGCGCAGCAGTGCCTGAGAGTGCTGCTGGGATGCTGCCAGTCTGAGTCTATCACCCGTCCCTCCCTCTCGGCCCGCCCTAGGCTGGTGCCTAGGTGTGCCTAATGACAAATACAGGCCTGCCTGTCCCGGGTGTTTCCAGCATCTACCCATTTCCCACTGTCACTGCCTGTATCCTGGGACACATGTAACTTGGAAATCACAGAGAAAGGATTCAGGGAACTTACTATATATATATATATATATATATATATATATATATATATATATAGATATATATGAATCTCCATCTTCCTGATTCTGCCATTTTACATTGGGGGGCTGGGGGGAGTAACATTTTATGGGGTGGGAGGAGCAGTTTGACCTAGGTTTGTTCATTTTTGGTGGGGGGCGAGAAGAATCCATGCTTGCTGAACTGTCATGTGTGATGCTTGCAAGTATCTAACTGTATTATTTGGGGCTTTTGGCAAGTGTATCCTGTTCTATAAAGAGTATATTGCCTTTATGATCTGCACGTGGCTCCCGACCATATCGCAGTGCTGATTGTGGCTCTCATGGTAAGAAAGGTAACACATCATTTTACCCCTAAACATTCCCGGGCCGATCACCTCCCTCCCGATCTCGGATGTCCCGTGGGGTGAAACCCCCCCCAAACTCCTTACCTTATCTTCGGCGGCGGCCGGCCGCCGCCGCCTCCCTCGCGCCCCTCTGGGCGCGCACGCCCCCGCGCCGGCCGTCTGTGAATGGCCGGCACGGGCGCGCGCGCGTCAAGAGGGACGCGCGGGAGGCGGCGGCGGAGGAGCCGCTTGTCCGCGGTTTGTCCGTTGGCGCTGGGAGCGGGGAGAGGTGAGTTTTTCGGGGGGGTTTCACACAGCGGGGCACCCCGATCGGGGGTGCCCCACCGAAGTGGACCAAGACCCAGGATAGTCAAAATCCTGGGTGTTGGTCCACTTTAAACCGGACCTTCACCGTGATTTAATGAAAATCCCAAACTCTTAAAAAATGGTTCCCCAGCATCTAAAATTAATATATTTTACATTTTTAGTCACTAACTTGTTATTCTTTCCCCCACTGGGCTGCAACTCTGTTCAGGAATTTAGGATACGGGCGCCGCCATCTTGACTCAGAAGCAACACACTTACTGAGGAGAGGAGAGTGGGATAAGGTACAGGGGGGCGGTTTATAGCTGTGCTTTGCTCAGACAGAGCAGAGCTGGGGTCAGGTAAAGGTCAGCAGTCCCAGAATGCAGAGCAGCACAGTCAGGAGGCACTTCCTGTTTGCAGGCTGCCTGATAAGATGGCGGCTTCCATAAGCCGCCATCTTGGATGTTTAAAGGCTCATAACATGCAGTAGATGCAGGTAGGATGATTTTTAATGTGAGCAATCTGTATGTACAGGGTGTGGGAAACATATAAGATAGACTCTTATTCAGAGTGAAGGACCGCTTTAAAAAGCCAATCTGCAGAATAAAATTGGACTAATCAAGACACCCTCCTCTGTAAAAGGTTGTTACTTTTCCTGTAGCCTGTTCTAGTGAAATCAAGGGTCTGACCAACCAAATTCTCTGGAAGGTGCTGGTTCTGTCAAAGCAGTGGGTGCTGAAAAGGGTTCACCACAAGGCTGTTCAATTAATCCATCCATCATCAATATATCATTTCAATTGAGGATTAAGTATGGGTTGATAGTTACCATAGAGCTTGGAATTGAACCATTTACAGAATTGTCATTGATACCTATATTGATGCTTGCAATCTAGAGGTGCATTGACCTTTACTGAAGGAGTAAGGAAACTCCAACATTAATAGCATTGATGTCATCTGCTTACCTGCTTCGTGAGTGTGATTGCTGTCATGGAGTGAACGTAGATGCTTCATTTTTCTCCATGCCTGTATGGATGCAGGTGGTGGAGAGGAGGAGTTTTGAAAAACATTTACCATAAGAAATGTCATAAAAAAGCCCACCATGATGCCAAGACAGTATGCCGACCATGAATGCTTGCTAGGAAAAATTGCCATGGCTGTAAAAAAACAAAACGAAAAAAACAAAACATTTTAATCTGTTGCTGTAGACATTTACATTAAAATGTATCCAATCCCTTCCCCCCTAGCCCGACCCTGTACTTTCCTTGCCAATAAACACTTGCACATGGAGACATGAAAGAGCCGCTCTGCAACAAAATGTATCTCTGCAGCATTTTGCGGGGTATACATCACCCACAAGGACCTGCTTCACTATGCCTAAATCTAATACAAGACATGCGTCATTGCAGTGTGATGTTATTTCCTTTCTCCCATCAGACAGAATTCCATGCCTGATTTTGGCTTCCTAAATATTTTTATCCCTAGGAGCATCCCAAATCAGGATCCCCTGGGTGCGATACATATTGGGGTCGATTCAGCACCATTTGTAAAAAGTTCACATAAGGTGAAAGATAATAGAGTAGCGCTCTTTTTTACACCTGGTGCTAAATTGACTCCTATCTGAAATAAAAGTAAATGTAACTTCAGTGTCGCTAATTTTTCGTACCGCTCCCTTTCATTTTTTACCCAATGGGTTGATTCAGGTGTAAAAGGCATAAATAAAAAAAAAAAAATGTGATGACAGGTGAGGGGGGGGGGGGGGGCCGCAGAGTGTGCATCTGGAAGTAGGCTGTAACTTACCTGAGCCCCGCGATCAGGGAGAGCGGCGGGCATCTTTCTGTGGCCCCACCCATAGACAATTTGCAAGCCTGTGCGTTGGAAGCAGGGACGGCATCGCAGGGCTTAGGTAAGTTACAGCGCTTTCATTTGCACACTCTGCTTAGATGTACTCTTGTCCGGGTTTGGGCAGAACGCCAGACACAAACACGCACACGAACACCAACACTATTTATAACTATTATAACTATTTATAATTAAATAACTATTTACAACACTATGATAAATCATATGTCATTTTGCATGGAAATATAACTTGGGCTCTAAATTGAACTCCTAAACCGTACATTTACATTTATTCCGGAATGTAAACCCTAATTGAAACATAACATACATATGGCAGCTTACAATTTAAATTAAATCTAAACTCCGAAAACTTTGTGGATGTTTGCCATGCTTGACATGTGGACCAGTTGAAGTAATTTGTAAGTGATCAGCTGTCTGTATGCACACAGTACGGGGCTCCCTTCTAATCAGGGCCCATATAGTGTTAGCAAATAATTATGGCTGCTTCAGCTGGGCTGCTCACATTCATGTAAGCTCCCATCCACACCCAGGGATTAGGGGGGTGGGGAGGGAGTTAAGGTTAAAAAAAAAAAAAAAAAAAAAAAAAAAAAGGTCATACAGGTCATCTTATATCTGTAGTGATAATAACTCAAGGCAGCTGAACTTGCTGTATTTGTTTCACATTCATAAGGCTTTCCTAACTGACTTGAGAGACAGTCAAATGACTAGCAAAAATGCAAAATGAGTTTAAGGTGACTGTGTAAAATAAAAAACCCTGCAGGTTTAAACAACTCTTTAAAAAAAAAGGAAACCCAGGGGTATCATTGCCAATCTGCTTTTCAATATGCCAGGCTGCAACTACATTGATGAGGATGAGTAACATGGAGGTAAGTGGGAGTAAATGTAGCAGGCAGGGGGAGTAATGATCACCATCCCAGGTAGTGCAACCTTGACCGGGGCCAAAGCGATAGGGGTCTGACAGTTTTGTAATGGCGCAGACTATGTAATTGGGGGGCATAAGAGGACCATACATCCCAACTGTCCCTTATTTGGAGGAACTGTCCCTCTTTTGAGTCCATGTCCCCCTGCCCCTCGTTGTTCTCCTTTGTCCCTCTTTAAGGTATAACTTCTGCATCAATAAATTACATTTGCCTATTTCATTTTAAATTTAAACATTTACCCTGTATATATTGTAACTGTTACATCCTATCCGTTCCCTAATGAGGGGGCGGGGCTTAATTAAAAAATTGTCCCTCTTTTCCACCCTGAAAAGTTGGAAGGTATGAAAGATTTGATCGTTACCATAGGAAAATGTAAAATCATGCACTTGGGTAGAAGGAATCCCTGCTTTGAGTAACGTATGGGCAGCACTGTGTTAGCCAGGACCTCGAAGGAGAGAGATTTAGGGACAATGATTACTGATAGCTGCAAGATGAGTGGACAGTGTAGCCAGGCAGTGGGAAAAGCAAGCAGGATGCTCGGCTGCATAGCTCGAGGCATCATCAGTAGGAACAGGGAGGTTGTGATGCCACTGTATAGAGCCCTGGTAAGGCCACAGCTAGAATAATGTGTGCAGTTCTGGAGACCTTACCTGCAAAAATACATTATTCAAATAGAACGTGTCCAAAGGCGGGCAACGAAAATGGTGGAAGGACTAAACTTAAAAGAGACTTAAAGAACTTAATTTGTACAGTCTGGAGGAAAGAAGGGAGAGGGGGGACATGACTGAGACCTTTAAATATGTGAAAGGATTGAATAAGGTTCAGGAGGGAAGTGTTTTTAAGAAGAAACTTAATGATAGAACAAGGGGCCACAACCTGAAGCTAGTCGGGGGAGAAAATATTATTTTACAGAAAGAGTAGTAGATGCTTGGAACAAACTTCCAGCAGAGGTAGTTGAAAAATCAACAGTCACTGAATTTAAACATGCCTGGGATAAGCACACATCTATCCAAAGATAAAGAGTACATACAGTATACACATAAGGGCAGACTAGATGGACCGTATGCTCTCCTTCTGCCGTCATCCTTCTATGTTTCTTTGTTTCTATTCCCTTAAAGTGGACCAACACCCAAGGGGGATCGGCCCGGGAATCTATAAGATTCCCGGACCGATCAGATCCCTCCCCACGGGGCATCCGAAATCGGGATGTCCCGCGGGGAGGAACCCCCCAGGAGGCCCACAATCCTTACCTTACCGGCGATCCAACGGCGCATGCGCGAGACGCGGCCGCGTCTCTCGCTTTCCTCTAGCAGGGCGCGCTCCCGCGCCGGCCGTTTTGTGAATGGCCGGCGCAGACGCGCTCCCTGTTAGAGGGAAGCGAGAGACGCAGCCAATGACAGCGCTCTGGTATGCGCGTCCAAGCGGCTTTGGACGCGCATACCAGAGCGGCTCTGAGCGCTGTCATTGGCCAGACGAGGTCACGTGGGAGCGGGGAGAGGTGAGTTTTTGCGGCGATCGGGGGGGTTTCACACAGCGGGGCACCCCCGATCGGGGTGCCCCACCTAAGTGGACCAACACCCAGGATAGTCAAAATCCTGGGTGTTGGTCCACTTTAATCTAGCCCTGAACTGAGCACCCAATCAGCAATAGGTGTGCAAGCTGCATGCTTATTCCAAGATATAGAATATACTATCATTTATGTTAAAATGGATACCAACATACATGGATAGCAATTACCTTATTTAAAAAATAAAGTTTTCGAACTGTATGAGTTATAATTGGGGAGGACAAGTTCTGGCACTGTGATGTGGATCTAGATGGAGGTCTCACGGCTGATCCTTATGGCTCCATACTCTGCAAGCAGATGTAGAGTAAAACGAAAGGTTAGAAAGTGAAGACACAAAGAGCGAGGCCATGTATGAACTGAGACACATAAAGCCCCCACCAGCACTGCTGCGTTTATTCACTGGCTTTGTGACTCTTGGCACAGACTTATCTAGAGAAAAGGATGACTAATGACACGCTCAATTACTATGTACTCTAACACGTGTCAGGCATGGCTGCTGTTGCGCAGAGATAGTAGTTACCTTTTGTCCCCTGCAGCTGATCTGTGCTAGTCTGGAGATCAGTAACTCACCTGATTGCTGGATCTGAGCCCCGTAATAGCCGCTGCATACCTTGACTTTTGAGCTCAAACATGGGATCAGGTTTAATGGCAGACTGGGTTCATGACCCGCTATCAGTCACAGAGTGATGCCATGCCTTCTCGCCTTCTCTATTCATTGCAATGGATTGTGTTTTCCAAGGACTGACAGGGCGTGGCCGTGCCCCTGTGACTGATGGCAGACGTGGGCCCGCAAGCACCGGAAGTCAGACCCCAGGGTGACGCGTAATTGGGAGATGTGGCGCAAACTTAGATCCACCGATCAGGTGAGTTACCAATTTTTGGACTTTCATTATCAGCTGTGTGGGACATAAAGTAAATATCCTTTTGTATTTTTGTTGAATGACTATAATTATAATTTCATTTTTCTAGGATTTTACTTGTCCTATCCTATTAAACATTTCCAATTAAATCTAGTGTGGAACCTGAGGGCCTTAAAGTGATTCTCTACCCAGAAGCTAATTTTATATGGTCACATTCTATCCCCAGCCCAGTGCCACAAAACAGCCTGTTTCTATTTTTACTAAAGCCTTTGCACTATATTCATAAAACACTAACAGGATACAGGATGGCCAGGAAGCCATATGGCCAGCATTTGAACATCATACTGCATCCTGGTAATGTTTTTTTATGATTATAGTGCAAAGGCTTTAATACAGACAGATACACAGGCTGTTTTGTAGCTGTGGGCTGGCGATGGAAGGTGACAACATAAATTTCCTATCTGGGTATAGGATCACTTTAGATGCAGGGGTAGCGACTGCATTATGACCCACAAACAAAGTGAGGGGGGGCCCTCATTGTTGCTCCTTCTCCATTTTTATCAGATTTGTAATCACATAGCATCATATACACAAAAAAGCACCACTTACCCCACCTGTATCACTATTTTTAGTAGCCTAATTGCATCTATTTTAGTTAAAAATAAGATATAACAAGGTCCCATTTAATGTCTGCATCAGGACCTGTTCATATTTAATCCACCTCAGGCGATCGCTGATAGTCCAGCACTTCAGCACCCAATAGACAGCTCCCACTCCATTTGCTACTGTCACAGAAAATATGGCAAACCCCTCCCCCTCCATTTCAGTAAATGGAAGGGGGTGTGCTGTAGTTCCTGTGACAGTTATAACATGGGGTGGTCCAGGTGTTAAATAGATGTGAGTGGCGGGAGTGGAGGCTGTGTGGGACTGGATCAGGCAATCTGATAAGTGCCCGCCTTAGGTCCCTAACTTTGGTTCAGAGTGTCTAATGGTCTTATCTGTGTAGGCTGTAACTTACCTGAGCCCCGCGATCAGGGAGAGTGGCGGGCATCTTTCTGTGGCCCCACTCGTAGACAATTTGCAAGCCTGTGCGATGGAAGCAGGGACGCCATCGCAGGGTTTAGGTAAGTTACAGCGCTTTCAGTTGCACACTCTGCTTAGATGTGCTCTTTTCCGGGTTTGGGCAGAACGCCAGACACGAACATGCACTTCTTGCTGTTCGGGTTCGCCCAACACTATTTATAACTATTATAACTATTTATAACTAAATAACTATTTACAACACTATGATAAATCATACGCCATTTTGCATGGAAATACAACTTGGCCTGTAAATTGAACTCCGAAATGTAAACCCTAATTAAAACATAACATACATGTGACAGCTTACAACTGAAATTAAATCTAAACTCCGAAAACTTTGTGGATGTTTGCCATGTTTGACATGTGGACCAGGAGAAGTAATTTGTAAGTGATCAGCTGTCAGTATGCACACAGTAGGGGGCTCCCTTCTAATCAGGGCCCATATAGTGTTAGCAAATAATTATGGCTGCTTCAGCTGGGCTGCTCACATTCATGTAAGCTCCCATCCACACCCAGGGATTAGGGGGGTGGGGAGGGGGTTAAGGTAAAAAAAAAAAAGTCTGCAAGGTCATACAGGTCATCTTATATCTGTAGTGATAACTCAAGGCAAATGAACTTGCTGTATTTGTTTCACTGGTCATTCATAATGCTTTCCTAACTGACGTGAGAGAGACAGTCAGAGGACTAGCAAAAATGCAAAATGAGTTTAAGGAGATTGTGTAAAAAAAAAAACCCTGCAGGTTTAAACTCTCAAAAAAGGAAACACGGGTATCATTGCCAATCTGCTTTTCAATATGCCAGGCTGCAACTACATTGATGAGGATGAGTAACATGGAGGTAACTGGGAGTAAATGGAGCTGACAGGGGGAGTAATGATCACCATCCCAGGTAGTGCAACCTTGACCGGGGCCAAAGCGATAGGGGGTGTGACAGTTTTGTAATGGCGCAGACTGGGCAGTTGGGGGGCATAAAAGGACCATACATCCCAACTGTCCCTCATTTGGAGGAACTGTCCCTCTTGCACTATATTCATAAAACACTAACAGGATACAGGATGGCCAGGAAGCCATATGGCCAGCATTTGAACATCATACTGCATCCTGGTAATATTTTTTATGATTATAGTGCAAAGGCTTTAGTAAAAAAAGATACGCCGGCTGCTTTGTGGCACTGGGCTGGGGATGAAATATGACAACATAAACTTCCTATCTGGGTATAGGATCACTTTAGGGGCAGGGGTAGCGACTGCATTATGACCCACAAAGTGAGGGGGGCCCTCATTGTTGCTCTTTCTCCATTTTTATCAGATTTGTAATCACATAGCATCATATACAGAAAAAAGCACCACTTACCCCACCTGTATCAGTTTTTTAATAACCTAATTGTATCTATTAAAGTTAAAAATAAGACATAACAAGGTCCCATTTAATGTCTGCATCAGGACCTGGTCATATTTAATCCACCTCTGGTGATCGCTGATAGTCCAGCACTCAGACACACACCGCATTGCCTGATCCCATCCCCTAGCTCCATGACTGCCATCTTTAAGCCACTCTCCATTCTGCACCCAATGGACAGCCCCACACCATTTGTTGCTGTCACAGGAACTATGGAAGGCCCCCCTCCATTTCAGTTAATGAAATGGGGCGTGCTGTAGTTCCTATGACAGTTATAGCATGGGGGGGTCCAGGTGTTTCAATAGATGTGGCGGCAGTGGAGGCTGTGTGGGACTGGATCTGGTAAGTGCCCTCCTTAGGTCCCTAACTTTGGTTCACAGTGTCTAATGGTCTTATCTGTGCTCATAATAATTTTCTGGCAGTGATCATTAGGCGATGAATTATATATTGAATGCACATTAGGGGGTGTCATTAATTAAATGTACCTAAGGTGGCCTAAACATGAACCCTAAATACAGCTTTGCCAATGAGGGTCATCCTGGTCTGTGTAACCCATCTGGTAAGCTATTTGTTAAAGGAGCACTATTACAAAATTGTGTAATATCAAAAATCCATATAAACACATCGCTAATAAAAGTCACTTATACACCAGAACTGAATAAAACTCCCGCCAACCTTGTAATTTATTCTTTCATAGTAAGGAATAAAATCCAGGGGTGACAGGTTCACTGTATTGAGGTGACAGAGCCTGTCACCCCAGATGTCCTTTTCATCCATTAAAAGAAGCAGGTGTATAAGTGACCCCCTCCTCACGCCATCCAGCATATTTATATGGATTTTTATCAGTTGGTCATTTTTTGGGATAGTGCTCCTTTAAGTATTTGGTAAGTATGGTAAGTATCTGGGGTGCATCCATTCTCCAAACTTGAAAAGGGCATTTAAAGAGGAACATGTCAGGAATTGGAGAGTTTTCTGAAAAGTCCCCAAACTTGGCTTGCTCACCCCCAGCCCCTCTGGTTTCGCTATATACAACTTTTGACTTACCTGTCTAGTCGAATCACATCCGGCATCCCTCATGCCCCCGCTGTCTCCGTCGGGCACTGCCATCTTGCCGTCCCAGCATGCACTGTGCCACCCCTCAGATCTCATGCATAAGCAGTGTCACTGCATACACTCGGCGCAGAAGAGCGCAAGATCTAAGGAGCAGCGCAGGACATTTGAAGAGAGGACGGCTAAAGGTAAGGACGGCTAAGCCTGCAGCCTTCCTTCAGTGACAGATAAGGTGGGTGCAAAGGGGACAGGAACCCTGCCGGATATCTGCATTTTAGATAACATTGACATCTAAAAGGCAGTGAGGGAGGGATGCTTAGAGAGGAACATCAGAAAAGGTCTGATGTTCCTCTTTAACCTAAAGCAGACTCTGACTGACTACAGCTGATATCCCCCCCAAAAACTTCTACCAAGATAATTGTTGCAGAGGTTGCTTTCTATAGCACAATCTTATTCCATGGTGCTTTAGTAGTAATGGCAAAAATGTAAAGGTGAGTTCACATATAATAATTAATTACATGAGTTGTACAATAGATAGAAAAGATAAAGAAATAAAGAGCGAGCCTGGCCCCAGCACCCAGGCACAGAGTGAGCTGTGTAATTAAAGAGATAAGTTGTCAGCCCTGCTGGTAGAACAGCTTACCTTGTCTCCAGCCTGTAGCAGAGGAAGATGCTCTCTAAGCCTCTCAGCTTCTCTGGTCTCTCACATTGTTTAAATAGAAGTTTCCTAGTGGACGTCCCAGCTTTTGTTGAGGTCAACAGCGGACCAATCAGCAGCTGCAAGCTCATATTCCACACCTCATCACATCATTAGTGAATGCACTTTCCCAGGACAAGAAAGCTGATCATACCTGTGCTACAAGTTCTCTGAACAAAGGCATAGAGGGATGCAATAGCAGCCGCATCAGAGCTAAGACTGCGGAGGCCTCTTATACTATACTATACTATACTAGTATGCAGAGGTGGGATTCAAAATATACTTGTTCCCTATACATAAAGTTGTAAAGAACTTCACATTTTTATATTTTTATAATAAATGTTTGCATACAGTCTAATAAACAGCAAATTGTATAATACTATTAACATTAAGCTCTCAGGTTCCATTTTTCTTATCACACAAGAAGGAGCACGGGGAGGCCGATTCATTAATAGCGACAGGCAGCGACAGTTGAGCGACTGTAGCGGCATTTTCAGAGCGCCCGCTAGTAGTCACTGTGCTTGGCCGTTGTTCGGTAGTTGATAGCGACTCTTGCCGTAATGTTGAATATTGGGTGAGGAGTCGCTATTTGACAGGTTCCGCGCTGTATGGGAGCGCATGATAGCGACTGGCCCTAGCGACTGGCGGCGATGTGTTAAAAGTAGTTTTTTAACCCCCAAACAACCATATTTTTGGAAACCAAAACAAACAAGTTTTTTAAATAATTTTGTAATATGAATACATTAATATCAGACCTGTAATATCAATTCTGTACATTTTTTTTTTACCTTAAAAAAATTATCTAAAATGGCAGAAGTGGTCACAGAATTTTTCACATTTAAAAAAAAAACCAAAAAAAATTAATAACAATTAATTATGAATATTTAAAGATTGTTCCATTGAAATGCATTGAAGAGCGCCAGGTAGCGAGAGGTCATACCTGTCACTGTTCAAGGTCGGACGCTGGCGCTGTAGGCTGAGGCTGGAATAATGATGAATGAGTGGCTATATGGCGCTATCTCAGTTGCTAAGCAGGATTGGCTTGATAAATGTGTGATTGTGGTGGGGAGCCAGCGTTCTCGTGGCGGGGCCCGTCATTACCGGCCGCTCACCAGTCGCTACCTGTCGCTATTCCTTCATAAATAAGTGTAGCATTGACCCTATTACAGCTATGCCCCTAAAACTGGGCAATGTAGTGGGTGCCTATGTGGGTCAGTCATAGCTCACACTTTCCAAATCACTGGTGAGTGGACTAACCCTGAGAGGTGCTGTGGTTATCGCCTGGTGAACGAAAACTATTTAGTACATATATTTCATCTGCAAACATTTTACCCTATTTCATAGTTTCCCATGTTGATGAAATCCTGAAAATGGCTCAGCAGAAACTATGTAAAACAGTACATGTGGTACATGTACAGATGTCGCATGCCTTAATTTGACAAACATAACTGAAAGGGAAAGTCCACTTTTTATAGCATTTTTTAAAGCATTTTATTTTGTGCCAAATGGATGTCTTCAAGTTTTTGGGCTGATCTAACAATTTATTTTATCTTTTATTATGTTAGTAAATGTTAGTTTTATAGAAGCAGTTTTTTACGTCTGTACTCCTTTGCACCACAAAGTAGCTACATTTGCACCGGTTAACGTGTATTTGTGTTTCTGCGTTTTGCAGATCTGCAGAAAAAGTAATGTAATGTATACTCCTTGGTTGCCGATTTGAATGTGGTTGGAATGTTGTCAAAAAAGTCCTGCTTGCAGTGCTCCAACTAGACTGCATATGCAGATGTATTCTGTGTCTATTCAATGGAACGGCAAACTGAAAAAAACGCAATTGAAAAATGCAGTTCAACTGCAAAACTCACCTGATCTGCAACTGCATAGTGTGAACGTGGCCTAAGAGAGAATTGAGTCCTGTACACACAGAACACTGCTGCTTTGGCTGTTGCTGAGGTGAGGGAGGTCACTCACATGCCCAGCAGCAGGGTTCTGTGTATACAGGTGTCGCTTCTCTCTTCTTGGTGTATAGTTATCAATATCAACAGGTTGCAAAAAGTACTGCTTCCATAAAACTCACATAAGAAAAAACTAATTTGAACCCTGCAGATTATAGAATGTTTCTTTAGACAAACTTCACGAAATTGACAAAAAATGATTTCTTTTTCTTACCTGTCCATATTTGCACATTGTGGCACCAGTACTGCTTGTGATAAAACTTCCAATCAGTTGGTTCTCTCCTCCTTGATTTCAATGTCAACTGTGCAAAGAATCACAATCCTTTATCCCATTGCCACACCAGGAACAGGGGCAGGTAAGAAAGAGAAGCCTCAATTCCAGGATAGTGGATTTAAAATCATAGCACCCATGGAACTCTTTATGGATGGTGCTGCTGGGTCAGTAGCACACCAAATGATTCCCACCATATGTATGATGGAACAAATACACCCATATCAGAGATGTCAACCTAGGAAACCAGTTTGTATGGTGGTACAATTGCAATGAAACTAAAATAGAGGCATGGTTTGCTCATAATGAGCGAGTTTAGGGTGTGGCTTACTCACAATAGCTGTGTTATAGCCAGGAAAATTTTGAGAAACAAGTATTTCCCTTTCCATATAAGTGTTGCCCAATACTTATGTCTTTTGGCAGGTTTGCTGTAAACAAACCACTCCCATAGCTTTTTCCTTATGTTCACTGAATCACTGCATTTGCATTAACCTGTCTTTTTCATACACCTTGTCCTGCTGCTGGTTCCGCAGCACCATTCCATCTCCTGGAGGGGTGGGAATTACCTGTTGGGAGACTAGTATGATTTATTGGCCCTTTTTATTTGCATTACAATTTCTCTGCACATCTACAGTGATAATTTATTTCACGTACCAGGTTTAGCTTTAGGCTGAGGCTACATGCAAAGGATGTGGCCACACCAGGTGTTGAGAGTCCGGCCCTTCACCCCAAATACATGCTGAAATCCACCACAACTGAGATAAAGGACATTTCATATTTGTGATCACACTAGCCCTCTATGCAGATTGGTGCATGGTTTCTCTCGAGCAACTAGAGAGAACTGGAACAGAACAACATGAGCTAACAGTATATACAGAGTTAAACATGTTGCCTGCCAAATATTTTAAAAGGAACCCAAGCAAAAAAATAAGAGGTTTATTGAACACAGGGAGAGGAAGGGGTTGGCATGGTCTAGGTGGGGTTCTTCCTCTGGGTCTGCGGAGGGAGAAGGGTTGAAGATGCATGTTAGTGGGAAAACAAAAGGGTTCAGTTACTCAGGGGAACTGGATCTTATTCCTATCTAAAGGGCATCCTAAAGTACTAATTGAGGTCCATTTAACAAGTAGGTTAATGTAGGATCCCGTATGCCCACACAGTGAAACTGTACTACCCAATGGTGGGGGCTCCAGGGGTAAGGATCAGCCGTAGTCTTTTGGGAGTGCCCTGTGACATCCTTGGGGTTAGTAGGGGAAGGCATAGGGGGTTCTCAGGCTTAGAAGGGTGAGACAAGGAGTGTGCTTACCTTGGCAGAAAACATGCAGCCTGCTTTCTGATGCTGGTGGTCCCAGTCCTGGGTGGGTTGGCAGGGGCTGGTGGGTGGTGCCACAGTTCTATGGATATGCCACAGGGGCCCTGTCTCCAGATGACCATCATTCAGGCCTGATGCTGCGGGGCTTTCATCGTGCTGTGGGAATATTAGTGGTGGCTATCTGGACACTGTGCTCCTGGCTGGGAAGACTGGGATCCCCTGGCTCTTGCCCCTCTGCAGTTCTGCTATAGAGTGCATTGTGACCAAACTGTAATATATGTATGTGTGTATATGTGTGTGACTTTAGCTGACCTGCCTGCTTGGTGTAGACCTCTCATTTATTGACCCCCCCCCCACTTGGTTCTCACCTTCATCTAACCCTCTCCTACTCACTTCTTCCCCCCTCCCACCTAGTAATAAATACAAGAGTGGTTGGGGGTAATAAACCCCCCAGTGTGGAAACCAAATAAACAACAGATCACAAAGTCCCAAAGTGCCCCCCCTCCCTGTGGAATCCCAGAACAGACGGGGGATGTCATATGAACCAATTTTTAGGTCCTCAAAGATGGAGAATTCCAGATGCACCAATCAGTGGGTGACTTCAATCGCTCTGCCCATAGGAGGGGTCAGGAACTGATCCCTGGTTAGAGGGAATAAGGTGAGCTGCAGAATGGGGACAGGGGATCTCTGACACTCGATCTGACCATCAAGAGTGACACGCTGCTTTTAACATCCAAGCAAAAAGAAGACCAGAAAGCATGTGGGGACAATTTATTTGAGCAGAGAAAACCCAGCCCAGACGACTTTTAAGTATATCTTCCACCTTTTCTTATTTTGCATTGCTATTTATCTTATTTACCCTGTTTTGTAGTTAATTCTGTTTTTAGCCCCTTGCATTATGTTTCTTGTTGTTTTTGTATTTTTCTGTATTCTAAAAATACAGCAGAGGGTCACTTATGCTCTTAAAGATCTAAAAAGCTCACGCTATTTCGGAAGAGCCTGGCTACCTTACTTGCCTAGGACGCTCGATCACCCCCGCCTGTAAGTGGTTGTGGGTCGATCGATACGTTCGATCTGATTGTATTGTGTGTGGCCTGTATTATTTTAGTTGAGTTGAGCACTGTTTGTGCTCTGGTGGCAGCAGTTTATAGCCATGTGTGTTGCCAATTGAAGAATTGCGGTGACACACGTGGCCGGTCTGATCAGATGAACGATCAAGAGGTCTGATCAACCCGTGCAATCGTCACACGCATCATAGGTGCCTGTGGCACGGATGAGGAGCTGGTAAGGTGCGGCTTTCCCTTGTTGGAAACCCTTAAGCCCTGGGGAAGCATGGAACTCAGTTGGGGGCGAAGTTCCTGTACACCCAGCTTGACTGTAGCAGAACTGGAGCTAAACCAGTTAAGCCATAGAGAAGGTCTCTCTTAGTAAATATTGCTCTTCGAAATTCCCTGCTTTAAAGAGTTAAAACATTGTCCGTGAGGGAGTATTTCCATTGAAGTGAGGTGGCCCATGCCTTGTTGCTCCCATTGCTAAAGAGAACTGCTGTTTAAGGAATTTAGTTGTGATGTGAAAGTCTGTCGGCCTGCCATGAAGGTACCATTACATACCTTAGCCTATTGGATTATGGATGTTGCCCTGAGTGTAAGTGCTGGGCCTGTGACATAAACCCAGTTGAGTTTAAACAGGACCAACAGCATGGCACAGTTGGAAAAGAAAGGTAGCGGCCATTTTGGAGCTTCCTCTCCCAGAATCTCAGCCATGCTGCTGCCTGGATTCAATTGACAAAGCTGACAATACACAGTAACAGGAAACCCAGCAGCACTTCCTGTTTGCAGGCAGCCTGCAAATGAATGGGCCCCCATTTTGTTTCTAAAATGTACTGCAGCAGAAACTAGAAAAAGGTAAATACATGTTTATGTTCAGTAATCTAAATTGCATTGTGGAGGGGGGCATATGAGCACTGTTTGTTGTGTTGGTCTGGTTTAAGCTATTTTTGATTGTTGGTCCGTTTTAAGTACTTTGCCTTTGTCTGAGTGTTTGGAGAACAAGTTCTATTTTACCATTATTTTACCACTGCAGTTAATGACCACCTATGAGTGAGGGGATCTTCTGCAAGTTAAACCAGGAAATCTACATGAAAGTCCAAGGAGGAACACATGGCTCTATATATTCATCTCTTCCCCTTTAAGGAAGACAAGTTCTCCAACTCGTGTGGGGAGCTCATTGCCTCTTGTAAAGAAACATTATTGTGACTATAATTTTTTAGTCTCACCCTCACTGGGAAATGTTTGGGTTTCACACAGAGAGAAGTTATTGCTGAAATGTAGTGAATATGGGACAGCTTAGATGGGGAGCCTACCACATAAGACAACACTCTCTCCAAGGTGAGATGGATAGCTCATGATATGTAGGGAATACCCCTCCCAACACACACACACATAAACGTATGTGGTAAGACTTGCCCCTGAGGCTGAAAAGGTTATTTAAAGCAGAACAAAACCCTGGATTTTGACTTTTCCTTGCTCTGTTCCCCAGGATCATCCTGATGATTTTGGATACCCCACTGTGTGAAACCCCCTAGTTCACCCAGTTTAACTTCCCTCTCCTCGATCCAATGATGCATGCGTGGATGCTCAGGCAATGACAGCAATTTGCTTTGTTTGGCACTTGGCAAACAGCTCTCACTGACTATATTTGCTAGTACGTCCCTATAATTGGGAGCTTGCGGCTCTCATTGGACCCACGCATGCGCCGTTGGACCCAGGAATGGTATGTATAAGCGCTGGGGGGGGTTCACACAGCAGGGAATCCCAATTCCCTGGCCTACACATTGAACACTACTTACCCTCCACAGCCTTGATCTTTCCTAGCTTGTGAGCGTGCTTACTTCTGGCTCTTGGGCACTCCTCCCTCCATTTACAAAGGGACAGGCTCTCTAGCTGATTGGATTTAAGCACTAATGCACTGGCCACACGGAGGCTTTTATCTCAGGGTGGCCATGCTGAAGGCAGAAATCAAGAAAGATTCCCCATTACATGAGCGATCGATTGATTGATGGATGGATAGATGTGTCACAGGGTCTTCCCTTTAGGATCTAGATAGTATTTAAGTTAGCTGAACTTTGTAAATGGCTATAAAATGACAGCAAGGGAGCAAGTTAAAAAGAAGCTCTCCAGGAGTATTAATTCTAATATACGTTTTCCTACTTGTGTGTTTATGTGCAGAGTCTGGGCCTCATTCCTGTGTCAAATGTTTTATAGTATACAGTAGGTTAGTATAGTTCAAAAGCAGCACTTAGGGTCAGTGGCATACATACCACTGTTGCGGCCCTATAAGAGGCCCCATCAGCGCAGAGCAGGGCAACCCTCCCCCCACTGTGACAGACACTCACAGTGGATGTGCGCGACCAGCTGGCACGCACAGGGCAGATGGTGAGGCACAGTGCCTACACAGTGCCGACGAAGAGGAGCCGCTAGGGAGACACTCCAGCCATGCTGAGCAGGCGTAAGTATGCACAGGGATTGCAAACTACAGAGGCACTGAAGGCAGCTTGTGCTGGGACCCCTTGTTCCACGGGCCCCGGGGACAGGTGCCTGTTTGGGGTCTTGCGTGTTTGGGGTCTTGCGTTTACTGTATGGGTTGGGTGCCGAACTGTAAAACAGACCCTTGTTCCTTTACTGTAAACTCCTGGTCAGTGCACGCTCAATATTCCCTTGTGATTTACATTTGGACATATATGAACATTGTATCCTTTCGCATAGGAATTTTACCTCTACATTTAACCCATCCTTTCAGCGAGACAAACACAAGCAGTGCTCACATGCCCGGAGCGATGGGCTGCCCTAGAAACTGTGCCCGAGAAGCTATATTGTCACTTTGTGTTTTGATGTTAAGGAGGGGTGGAAGCCGCTCAGACTTATATCTGCAGGGGTATATTGAAGCTTCACCACCAAACACCAATGTGCCCTGTGTGCAGGTTCAGTTCTAACTCTAATCTGTGTAGGTAAAGTCCTAACTCTGATCTATGAGAGCCCCCTTTGGGACAAACAATGCAATGTGTAAATCCCAAGCAATCAGTATATGCCTTGCTAGCATGTTACATGTGAATGTGCTGGTGTAGTGGAAGGAAATTAGAGTGTAAACAACCTCTTAACCCCCTTACTGGTTTACCCAAGGCATACTCAGGCAGTGAGTAAAGGAGCACCCAGTTTTGTCCTAGCAGGGAGCTGACCCTTACTGCCCTCTGCTGCTGAAAAAAAAATCGTCAGCCTCTGTGCCAGAACCCCCATGCTCTTTTTCCAAAGACATGCAGAAGTTTACCTCTGTGCTTGGATCTGTCTCTGCTAATGGAGGCAAACAAGTCACTTTTTCAGGACTTTTTGTAACCCGTTCCTGCCACAGTAAGTATGGGATTACATTAGTTAGAATGACTCTAAGGTGACTACATTTCAGAAAACTCCTAGAACAAAACCTTATGGATAACTACTTTCAGGACGTTAATTAACCCATTATGGGCTTCATAGGTATTAACACATTGCAGAAAGTTCCATTTGAGTATGACGTATAAGTACATCATATGTTAGGAAGGGGTTAAGCATTTTTATTGTTAGGGGGTTAGTGGAGTTTGTGACGATAGCAGGACCATGTGTATGTGAGGGTGAGGCTGGGGGGCTTGCTGATGGGGTATGTTATGGGGTATGGTATGTCAAGCACCCCACCCTCACATACACACACATTTTCTAGTTAGTAGAGATCTGTGATTTGAATGTGTTTGGGATTGGTGTCTGGGGGTATGGGGGGGGGGGTGATATCAGTGGTTGTCTTTGTAATTAAAGTTAAAGACCAAAACCCAAGGCCCGACTGGCCTGGAATCTATGTTCCAGGGCAACTTGATTACCCCCCCCCCCCCCCGGGGCACCTAGAATCAGGATGCTCCCCTATGTGATACCCCCCAGGCTATCCCTTTAGCAGGGTGTGAATGGACATTGAGGACATGCTCCCTGTTAAAGGGAGGACAGAGGCGCATATGGGCTTTCTGGCACCCAGGGCAAAGATTCGAAATGGCATCCCCACCTGTGCCCCCCTGACCTGCTGCACCCGGGTCACATGTCCCCCCTCCAGCTACGCCCCTAGTGGAAGATGTGGCCACCGGGTGCGCTCGGCTCCGCTCCCTTAGGCGAAGTCTAACACGAAGTGGCCGGAGCGGATCCGAGTGTGCTGATTGGACGAGAGGCCGCACATGAAAGGTGAGTTAGTTTGGATGACCTGGGAGGGTTTCACACAGCGGGGTATCCATCATTGGCATACCCTAGGCAAAGGGACCATAACCCAAAATAGTCAAAATCATGAACTTTGGTCCACTTTAAGCAGTATATAGAGATTGTATCTAGATCAATTAATATCTTATTTATGATTATAAATATTTAAAACATCAAAAATCTAAAACTATTTCTGGCCAGTCACCAGTTACCAAATCACTGATGTGGCTCACGATCCACAAAAGGTTGAGTGCCTATGCTTTAAACCAGCTGCACCTGTCACCCTTCCACTAAATGCATTTAGTTTTTCCCCTCTTTTCTCCCTCTGGCAGCAGAGCCATCCGGTTAAATAACGGCGCCGACACTTAAATAAAGTTTTGGGTTGCTTTGGGCCACTCGGCCCCTAAAAGGTTTGTCATCACTGCTTTCAATTTACATTTACCATAAATGGCCAGCAGGTGGAGAACTGAATTCAATTTGCTCATATTATGTTGAACATTATTTTCCATTGAACTGAATATGTAAATCGAATATGAAAAGTGGATTTTTTACTATTCAAAATGATCCCATTGTAATAAGCAGTTTTTAGTTAGTATTTCTTTTACAAATTAACATGACAAGATGTGTGTTTAAGGTGGCCAGAGGCTTCATAAGCTGTTTTTTTTTCCCCCCAAAATGGGGGGATTGGGGGAATTCTGCACACTAGCTATTAAAGGGGATTAAGGGGGAATCAGCACACTGTATATTAAAGGGGAATGGAGGAAGTCAGCGCATTGCCTCTTATAGGGGATTGGGGGGGATTCTGCACACCGCCTTTAGAAATTGGGGGGAATTCTGCACACTGTCTATTATAGACGATCTGGGGGTTTTCAGCACACTGCCTATTAAAAGGAATTGCATGCTGCTCATTTTAGGGGATTGGGGGACTCTGCCACACTGCCTGTATTGCTTGTATTTGGGAAGATCGGTTAAATGATTTGCCTTAAAGTGGACCAACACCCAGGGGTGATCGGCCCGGGAATCTATAAGATTCCCGGACCGATCAGATCCCTCCCCGCGGGGCATCCGAAATCGGGATGTCCCGCGGGGAGGAACCTCCCAGGAGGCCCAAAATCCTTACCTTACCGGCGATCCAATGGCGCATGCGCGAGACGCGGCCGCGTCTCTCTCTTCCCTCTAGCAGGGCGTGCTCTCGCGCCGGCCGTTTTGTGAATGGCCAGCGCAGGCGCGCTCCCTGTTAGAGGGAAGCGAGAGACGCAGCCAATGACAGCGCTCTGGTATGCACGTCCAAGCGGCTTTGGACGCGCATACCAGAGCGGCTCTAAGCGCTGTCATTGGCCGGACGAGGTCACGTGGGAGCGGGGAGAGGTGAGTTTTTGCGGCGATCGGGGGGGTTTCACACAGCGGGGCACCCCCGATCGGGGTGCCCCACCTAAGTGAACCAACACCCAGGATAGTCAAAATCCTGGGTGTTGGTCCACTTTAATATCTCCTAGGATCATGATGTGTCCCAGTGATTTCCCAGATGTTAATTTTTTCCAGCAGGTTTTATAAAGCATCCTACATATTTGCTTCTGTCAGGATATACACCCAAACCGCTCTGGGCATGTGTGCTCTCATTGCTTGTGTGTGTCTCAATGCATAGATGGGTTAAATGTGGAGTACAAATGCAGAGATCTGTCCTTGCTTAGTAGACTGATCTATGTGCACCAGCGTAAGTTTATAGAAAAACTTTTTTTTGCTTTTCTAGTCATTTTTAATTGCAGTCTGCCCAGTTTACGCCTGTGAGGAAAAGGGCTTTTGTCTGGAATGCTGTTCCCGACACAGAGGGAGTCTGAGTCTGCTAACAGCAGCTCTTCCATCTTTTTGGTGAGGGAGTGTATATTTGCTAGGTGTATATCAGGTATAGCAAGGTAACTCCTATTAAGCCTTGCTAGCACACCCGCAAGTCTTCCCCTCCTTCGAGTGACTGTCATAGTGCACTTTGGATCCTAGCCACAATGATGCCAACATGTGGTTCATTTTGCCAGTTGTAATTAGGGAGGAGAAAACCAGTGGAAAATGTGCAGTTTGATGCAGTGGATGACCTTGTCTGCTGTTTGGCTTTTTTTGCCTAGGCACATCAGGTTGAGACAGTATGTCAATCACACACATAAAAAGAAGGAGGGGAGTGGAAACAGTAGTTTGTCCTACTGCTTTTGGGTAAGGAAAGATGTCCATTGAGGAGGAGGAGGATAAATGCTGTTGTTGGAACCAGACTTCCTTCTCCATAAACCAAAATCATGAAGATGGCACTAGAACATGGCCTTGTTGTGGTCATGCATCGGCACCGCTTCCATTCAAGCTATTACTGAAAGGCCTTAACTAGGAATGAACGAACCCTCCAAAGTTGAGGTTTGGCAAAGCTGAACTTTGAATAAATGTTTTGGTGTGCAGCAGAAGCCTGATGCTATCACTTACTTCTGCCCATGATCCGCTCGGTCAGCGGCAGCAGCAGCCTTTGAATCCGGTCCCAGCAGGGCTACAAACTGATGGCCACTGGCTCCCATGAGTGAGAACATCTAGTCGCTAGGAGTGTCCTCACCTGGGAGCTGGCAGCCATCTTTTTGTAGCCCTGCTGGGGCCAGATTCAAAGGCCACTGCCACAGTTGATGCTCTTCTGTCGACAACTGCAGCAGCCTTTGAAGCTGGCCCCAGCTGGGGCAACAAAAAGATGCCTGCCAGCTCCCATGAGTGAGGACAATCCTAGTTCACAATTTCACAGGTAGTGAAGTAAAGAAAATATGACAATTTTTTTTCTTCAATTAAATTTTCCATATTCTTCTTTCTGCCAGAAGGCATCCTTTCTGTAAGTCTGATGCTGGCGGTTCTGGCAGCTGTCCTGCCTCCATTTTTAGTTCAGGTGGACACGGGTTCCCCTCCTTCTACCTTGGTATTTCACCAAGGATAACGCAGGAATTATGGGAAGTAAGAATTTATACAACAGGGTTTCCATCCCGCTGCTGCTGGCAATAGAAGACCCCAGACCAGCAGAAGGATGAGTACTGTTAAAATAGAGTATTAAAATGTTTCTTTGTCACGTATTCTAATTTTACATTTTTGTAAACTGGTAATATCAGTTCACAGGTAAGGGGAAGCTAGTACTGGCCCTGGTCGAGGAGGGGGACACACACTTTGTTTTATTTGAAAAAGGGGGTAAAATGCTAAATTCTTTGGTAAATAGTTTAATTCTTTGGTCAAATTTTCCATCCAATAGACTTTAAAGAGTATATCAGGGGAAGTTAAAAAACCTCACCGAATTGCTGCTCCCACCCCTCTGGCTTTAGGTTTGGCTAACCTCGCTGGGGCATCCATCTTCTGGGGCCCTCAGATTCTGGGTTACCTCCTGCACCATCAGATGCAAGATGGTACATCCTGCATCCCATCAGTCAACGCAAGCCCGATCTTGCACCTGTGCAGTGTGGGATGCAATGGGAGCTAGCCAAAATGCTGCAAAACCTTGCATAGTGGCTGTAGTTTGTAGAGTATGGCTAAAGCCGTGCTGTCCTGTAGCTAAGCCGGGGGGGGGGGGGGGCAGAGGAACAGCCCCTGAAGCAGCCGGATGTTGCCACATCAGGCAGCGGCAACATCCAAAAGGTAAGCAGGGCCCTACGGGGGGGGGGGGGGGGATATCAGCCACATTTACTTTTTACTTGATGTTCCTCTTTAATTGCATCTGGAATGCCAAATACTGGGGATTGTCCGCCCGGATGGTTTCCAAACCCGGAAAGTCTCACAGAAAACTAAAGAATTAGTTTTGTCTGCAGTGGCCTTGTAACCTAATCTCCAATTAAACATTACAAGGTTAGTTTTTCCACTGATCTTTCTAAAAGTTCAGACACTTGCCCTCACTTAGGCAGATATTTCAGTACGTCAGTTGGTTGCATGTTGCGTATAATAGAAAAGCAAAGCTTGATTCCTAGTCTGGAAAATTAAATTCCATCCTGCGTCTGCATTTACCACTTGACCGTATTTGAATGCATGTGACTAAGCATTGCTTTTTACTCCTGGTAAGATCACACCTTTCAGCAAGAAAGCAATGTTCATGGAGCAATGTTTCATGGAACGTTCTACGTCCCTTTACAGTACCTGCTGATCTGGAGTAATTGCACTGTGTTGCTTCTTGGTTTTGGGAAAAGGGCAAAACGTTAACCCAAGTTATTCATTTGTAGAAATTTACAAAGGTCTCCTTAACCAACTGATATAGAAATATATCTGCCATGAAATTATAAATTAGTTTTTTTAATTGAATGAAATGGAAAAAATGTTTTTTAAATTAAGATTTGCGTTCTACTTTCTGTTGTATGGTATTTGGTTATACGGTTATTTGGCATTTTCAAATCATTGCATTCTTGTTCTCTTTACATAATACACATTTAGTTTGTAATGTGGGTTAGAATTATATTTGTATAGTGAGAACAAAAAGTTTGAAGAAATGAATAAAGAAGAGGTTGTAGTCACATTCACATTGCAAAGATTCCTGGAAAAATGTGCATCCTTGTGCTCAGGAAGGGGAAGTATCCCAGTTGTATTTGGAAGTTCTATTTTTTACCGTACTCCTCACTTCATCAGTGAAACCAAACTACAGGCCACGTGACCACTGCCGGCCAATCACGGGACATGCAAACAATAAAATATAGGTTGACGGCAGAAGGAGACCGTATGGTCCTTCTAGTCTCCCCTTAAGTGTATATGTCTCTTTATCTTATGATAGATATATGCGTATGCTAGGCTTGTATAAATTCGCCTACTGTTGGTATTTCAGCTACATCTGCTGGAAGTCAAGTTTTTTTATCTGGTTGACCAGCTAACTATTATGATGTATTTTCTTTTCTTCCCAAGTCCATCAATAATCTATCCCTGCCCCACCTGTCTGTCTGAATATAATGACCTGACTTTTTCCTCCATCAACTTCAAATGGCTTCTGGATTTTCTGTTTTTTGTGGGCTTCTTATAGCATGTAAAAGTCATGAATAGTATCACCTATAGTATTGTAGTGGCTGGCTAATATTTCCATCAACATCTTGAGGTGGTATGACCACTCCTTTTTTAACTGGATTTGCAGTACAAACATGAGCTATATGTTATTTTAAGAAAGTTATTTAAAACAAATTGCTAAACTTTTAGATCCAATCTAATCCAACCTAATCCAAAATAGTATTATTTTAAATTAAATATAATTCACTCAGGCACTCACTGGGGCCAGCAAAGGGTGGAGAAAATGCTCATGGATCGCCGATTAGCCCAGATAGCAGCAAGATCCAAGTGAAACCACCCGGAAACCTGGAGGAACACCAGAACCATGGCGAGTGGCACCGGGCTCTTCCTCAACCCCCTTGCCAATAGGAGTGTGGGTAATGGGGCTGCGGGGTATGGGCAAGCCACTTACTGGCATGTCAGGTAGGTGACTAGCTGCCCCTCTCCTCTTTGAATCTAGATGCCCCTCTACTCTTTGAATCAATATAGTCCCTTGGACTTACCAGTTCACAAATAGTTAAGTAAATAAGAGATGACAATTTTGTTTTCTGCAATTTTCTTACATTACCCTATCCACACCTTCTCTCCCCCGCCAGACGGCATCCTCTTTGTCAGTATGCAGGGCATCTCTTCTGATGTTGGCGGTTTTAGTAGATGCCCGGCTGGCATTTTTTCTTCTGGTGGACACAGGTGACCCCCTGCTTCTACCTTGGCATCCCTCCAAGAAGAATGCAGAGGGGAGTTAAGATTTAATGCTACAGCCCCCCCCCCCCCCCCGCTGCTGCCAGCAACAGAAGACCCCAGCCCAGTGGACCACCATCAAAAGATGGAAGGTGCGGACAGGTGAGTACTGTTACGTTTACAGTATTAATCATTTTGTGTCACATTTTTTTTAATCTCCTTGTGAACTGCTAAGGGGTTCAATATCAGTTCACATGATAAGGAGGCTGGCACCGGTGCCCGATCGGGATGGGGGGTGGCACACTTTCTTTTTGAAATAGGGGAAAAATTGCTAAATACTTTGGCCAGATTTTCCATCCAAAAGACTTGCATTTGGCATCACCAAATGCAAAATGTTGGGGACTACCCAGCTGGAGGGTTAACAAACCAGGAAAGGCTCCTGTCCGGCTCATCACTACTTACAGCAAGTGTTCTTGAAATATCCAAAGATCCTCATATAGGTCCTAAAAGTCCACAGAAAACTAAAGAATGAATTTTGTCTGCAATGGCCTTGTAATGTCATCTCTAATTAAACATCACAAAGGTAGTTTTTTCCACTGATAAAACCTTTCTTACCTAATTCTAAAATTTCATGCACTCGCTCTAACTCAGGCGGCCATTTCAGCACATCAGATGGTTGCATGTTGCAAATAATAGAAAAGCAAAGCATGATTTCTTGTCTGGAAAATTAAGTTCCATCCTGCATCTGCGCTTACCATTAGACCATATTCCAATGCATGCTGGCTAAACTTTGCCTGTTAGTGATGGTTACAATGATCATACCTTTAATCAAGAAAACAATGTTCATGATCAGTTTTTCATAGCTTGTTATGTCCCTATACAGTGCCTCCTGATCAGGAGTGTTAATTGCATTGTGTTGCTTTTAGGTTTTTGGAAAAGGGCAAAACTTTGACCCAAGTCATTTGTTTGCAGAAATCTACACAGGTCCCAATTAGGAAATGGTTGCCATGAGTTTTTTTTTTCAAACGAAATGGAAAAATGTCTAACATTCAGCTTCTGGTCTGTTTTCTACATTTATGTTGTGTATAAAATATGGTTATTTGAGATTTTCAAATCATTGCATTCATGTTTTCTTTAATACACGCTTTTTTGGAATGTGGTTTATAACGATTTTATTTTGTATAGTGAAAACAAAAATGTAAATGTTTGAAAGAGTGAATCAAGGAGAGGTTGTAGTCACATGCATAGGTACACTGTGAAGGTTCTAGCAAAAATGTGCATCCTCGTGCTCAAGAAGGGCTGGTAGGAATGGAGAGGGGGAATACAGTTCTGAAAACTCTGTAAGAACTACAGTAAATGTAGTTGTTAATGTAAAGCATTAGATTAAGATTATATGAACCCCCCCCCAAGTCCTATTTTTTTTACCTTACTTCTCACTTCAACAGTGATACCAGGGTATGACATTGGCAGACTACATGCCATGTGACCACTGGCAGCCAATCACAGGACATAGAAACTTACTGTATAAATATAGATGAATAACAGCAGAATGAAACTATACGGTCCATCTAGTCTGCCCCTTTGTGTGTATGTACTCTTTATCTTAGGATAGATGCCTATACCAGGCATGTCTAAAATCACATACTGTTGATCTTTCAACTACCTCTGCTGGAAGTTTGTTTCAATCATATAATATTTCTTTCTAGTTTCCAGTCTTTTGACCATTTATTCAGTAAAGCCAAATCATTTCCATGTTGCAAGACACCTTTGTATCATCAACAAAGAGGCAAACTTTACCTACATGCCAGATGGGTATGCCCCACTGTTTGAAACCACCGGGGGCACTGCAGAAACTTCTTCCTGTCTCCCTCAGCGATGTAAACAACAGACGACCACATCCCTGGGCTGTGTGTGAGCTCCCGCCCCCCTTGCTATGCCCAATTTTGGCAATAACATAAAAGGCAACTCACTGAGGGACATCAATCTGCATGGTAAAGGAAGCAGGGATTGACAATTCAGTCACCCAATTATGTGCAGCAGTGTGACTTTACTGGTCTGTCTATTCAGAGCCCACCCATCTGCCGGCATCAGGGGAGGACTCTGGAAATGAGGTTTTCTTATTTGATTATTATTATTTTCTTATTTGAACCCACAGATCGAGCTAAGCAGAGGGGTAAGGATAGGGTGACTGGACTTCCTTGTTAGCAGAAAAATTAATTTTAGGGTGAAAGAATAATAATTCACTACAATAGAGGTGGTGTGGCAACTTCAGAGCAAGACAGGAAGGGAAGCCCGGCGATAGAGCGGCGGAATAAGAGTGACGGTCTGAGTGGGAGAAAAGGTGAGTATAGCTTTTTTTTTTTTTTTTTTTGGCTGAAAATGTACTTTAATGAAAATAAACACACAGCCTGTCGCCAGAGCAGTTGGCAAACAAAACTTGTCCTTTATATGTACTTTTCTCATTGTAAAAACTGTTTCACCTGTGGTTTGTATCTGAGCATGTCTTCTCATACACTGACAAAAATCATTACTTTATTCAGTAACTTTTTTACACGTGTCTGAAGAATGAGTCTCATCTGGATCCTTCCTGTGTCAGTCTCAGTTAAGCAAGCTTTCTGGTAAATCTTCCTAATGGAAGCACCTGATTACCATGCTGTGACAGTAACTACATGCTGGCAGCCAGCCATGACCAGTTAAGAATATACAGTGCCTTAAAAAAGTCAATATACGGATTATGGATTAAACAGTGTTCTTTATGGGGTGTGCAGAACTAAATCTAACCCTGCAATAGATTTCACCACAACTGTCTGATGTGTTCCTTGGTTTTCATGATGCTATTTGTTCATTAATGTTCTCTAACAAACCTCTGAGGCCTTCAAAGTACAGCTTTCATTATACTGAGTATAAATAACATACAGGCAGACTCTATCTACTAATTAGATGACTTCTGAAGGCAATTGGTCAAACTGGATTTTATCTAGGGGTAACACCCCTTCCTCATCTCTGGGAGGAGGAGGTGGTTGCTGATGGGGGCCTGTGATGAGGCCCAACTATGGGGCCCAATCAGGGCTATGTACACCCCTGGCTGTATACATATGCACCCCACACTTTTCAGTTTTTTTTTTTATTGTGGAAAATCATTTATAATTTTCTTTACACTTCACAAAAACTTGCTACCTTGTTATGTTACTGTCTATCTATCTATCTATCTATCTATCTGTCTATTGATTTCATATACAGTCACCTAAGGCCATCACAAGTAATGGACAGAACAAGGGTCTAATCGGTTCAGAAACTGTTCAGCCAAATGTTTGCAGCTATGCAGCTCTTTCCATCCCTGAACACTATGAAGGTGTAAAGGAAACCTCTAGGTGAGATATTTTTGATTACTTTTGTATGTTTTTTTAATTATACCTGCAGGGGTACCAGACCCTGTGCTGGGATAGATAACCTCAGGAGAAGCTGCAGTGGCAGCGGAATGCGTGAGTGCTTATCAATTGGCACCATTCCATAGCAGGATATTCACATTTATCTCTACTGATTTGGTTTGCATCACATGTGTTATTTTCTCTTGCTGGGGCTCCCAGGTAGATCTATTGTGCACTAGGTTATGTATACCTTGGCAATAGATACATATTGATTCACACTGTGTTTTTTTCATAGCACATTAGGATTGAGTCAGGTAATTGTTATATATTTTTACATATTCTCACCTAGTGGATTACATAGCTGTTATACATTATCATTTAGTATTGCAATTGGTGATTGTCTTTGGTGAGATACATATTGTATATTGGGGAATCAATTTAAACGTTGTATTTGGATGCACTAGCACTTCATATCAGGAACATATAGAGGCTGATTGATTACTAACGCCAGGTATCGGCAGATGAGCATCTGTATAGCGGCGCTTAGAGCGTCCGCTAGTAGATGCTCTAAGCAGGTATCTAGTGCTGTAACAGAGTGCCTCAGTCGCTCTAGTAACCTGGCCCGCATTGATGAATGTGATGTATGTTCGGCGCTCTAACACCAGTACAGTGCTGCAGGGAGTGAAAGGTAGCGGCAGCTCAGTGTGACCGATTCTCAGCGCTCCACACCATACTTATCAAAAAAGGACACACACACAGCGTTGCCGGTCTAAATCTGGTCACTATAGTATAGAGCACCAGACGCTGTGTGATTAAAGTCCGTTTTTGAACACATATCCACCAGTAACTAAGTGAAAACACATGGAATCAGACGCTACATGGTGCTTTTAGAGTCGCTCACTAGAATCGCCTTCATAAATGCGGTTTTGCTTACAGCCTGCCGCTACGAGGCAATACCTGACGCTATCCCTTCATGAATAACCCCCAAAGTAATTCTCTTAAGCACGGATTTTTATTAAATCAATTTAGCATTGTCTTTAATTATATTTATGTAAATTATAGGTAGCATTATGGATTTGAATATTGATTTATTTGCTTAATTAACCCCTTATAGACTAAACTGAGTCTCTGGTTGAATATTTTTCCCAGAGCCTATGCATTGATAGTAGGTGCATGTTTTTAACATTGTCTGTATATGTTTTTTAATCGTGTGGAACTGAACCAATAAATATATAAATATATATATATCTATATATATATATATATATATATATATATATATATATATATATATATACATATATTAGTTATATCTAAAGCAGTGCCCTCTTGTGAGGTTTTTCTGTACCTATATAAGTTGTTGGCTTATCATTTTGGCAAGGACCTAGGAGCACGCTTTGTTATTTACATTTTAGCTGTGCCTGCTGCTTTCAGGAGTTTAACGTTCACATTTTTAAGCGAGATGGGGCAGTAATTTCCACAAATAGTGGGATCCCGTCCTGGTTTCGGAATTATGCTTAAAAGTGCTGAGTCCAAGCTACTGTCCAAAAATTCCCCGATTCCTAATTGTGTTAAAGAGTGAAGCCAGATGTGGAACTAATACGCTACTAATTTTTTTTTAAGTACAGCCTCATGAGGCCATCTGGGTCAGGGGCCTTTCCTTTTTTCAGAGTTTTGATAGCTTCCATTACCTTTATTTCCTTAAACTCCTCATTTAACTGAGCTCTATAGGCAGGAGTCAGTGTCTGGAATGGAATGCCCTGGAAAAGGGCTTCTGCTTCGAGGTGGGGAATTCAGGGGGACTGGCATATAGTTTTTTTATAAAATTCCATTAAATTGTATAAAATTTCAGAAAATCCCTAACCACCTTTGGGGGTCACCAGAGTGTACTCCAGATGCAAACTAGTTTAAAAAGTAAATGTCTTACTTCTAGGAGTGAACCAATTTTATCACTAGCACCATAAATCTTATGCTTGCCTTAGTTGATATTCAACCTTAGCTGTAAGTAAGATGTTAAAGTCCACACAGAGGTGGTCCATTCTGTTCAGGAGCTCCTTTTTTAGGTTTTTTTATGAGCTTTACTGAGTTTCATCAATATGTACTCCTTTACCTTTATTGCCTCCTCCAATTTCATTTTGGTCCTGATAGGTATTTACATTAAGTATCCTCGAATGACTGTTTTATGCACCACCTAATTAATTATAGGGGAGATATCTATTGGGGAATTACCATGAAAATAATCTTTAATTTTACTCTCCAGCTCATCACATACTATGTTTTTGCTTAAAAGGGATTCGTTGAGCCACTATCTAGATTAGGGGGGGTTCCTTTCCAAAATCTGAGTTAGTACTACTGGAGAGTGGGCTGTCCAGGCCACTTCAAGAAGTTTCTATGAAAGTACTTTAGGGACTAGCATAGGGGGTATAAGTATATGGTCTAACCTGGAGTAGGAATGATGAGCTCAAGAGTAAAACTAGTTACTACCCTTAGGGTTAACCTCTCTCCAGCTTTCAACTAAAATGTGGGAGCTTGAATTTTTCAGCCATTTCGAACAAGCCCTGGGGAGGTTACCAGGGGATCTATCTAATGTTGCATCGAGTGGTAAGTTAGAATCTACCCTCAGAATAGTCAATACTTCTGCCCACTCCTCAGATTTGTACAGCAGGTTATGTTAAAAAGATAACTTGGGAGCATGATAATTGACAATAGTTATTAGTTGTTCCCCAATTTTGCCTTTCACCATAAATATATATGCCTTCCGAATCTTGGTACTTAAAAATATGTGAAAATGGAATTAGCTAGAAAATCATAGGAAATGTTTTTTTTTTTTGGCGATGAACTAAGTGCGGTTTCAAGGCTCTTCTTTTTTTTGTATTGTAATGACGGCAATTGGCTTGATGCAGAGCCTCCCCGTTCATCTCCCCCGTGCGTTTTCCCGTTGGTTTTGGCCTTTGATCGGGTCAGGAAAGGGTGCTACGTTGGTTTTAGTGTGCGTTTATGCGCTCAGGTGTGCGCTCAGCCGCCTTTCCGATTGTCGGCTCGCACGAGGCTGTTTCCCGGCAAAACGGCCCCGTTCATTGTTCTGTTTTTTTCAGTGATGCAGAGCCTTGTTTTCCGATTGAAATCAGCCTAATGAAACGGGGCCGCCGAGCCTTCACTTACGGCAAGTCAGAGCAGCCGTATTTGCACTCGAGCAATAATATGCAGTCCTCTGTTGGAGCACATCAGCGGCGCCAGCTCCGCGGTCTTGTCCTGCTGAGTATGGCAGAAACCAGGCTGCACCTATTTGAGCTCACCCGCCTTACTGGGTATGTGTATGAAACTTGTATTGGTTGCCCACCCTGTCTTTTATTTTTTTTTCCCTTAACACACTATTTGGTAATTTTTTTGTTATTATATTTTTAGCCAAATTTGTTAACTTTAAATTAAATGGGTTAAGTGATAGAACCCTATTGCGTCATGTTCTTGCCCTCTTATGTAAGTAGTATTCCCCAGACTTTTTTAATGAGTGTACAGGTTGGATGTGCATGTAGGCTCATTACTAATGTCCTTTACTCCAACCCTACCCCGCTCACCTATTTGTCCCTCTTTTCTATTGTTGCAATGCACACCTTTTTTTATTTTTATTTTGTTTTGTTTTTTTTTTTTGAACAGGAGACTCTGCCTATCCTTTGCTCCCCTGGCTGCTGACCCCAATCCTGCACCCATCTTCACAGGCAGAGGAGCCCTACAATACTGCCCCCAGGAGGACTCGCTCTGTGGTGGAGCGAGCCTTTGGTCTCTTGAAGATGAGGTTCCGTTGTCTTGATCAGACTGGTTGGGCACTACAATATACGCCTGCAAAGGTCATTAAACTAATCATGGCTTGTTCCGCTTTAAGAGAGGGAGTCTGCCATTTCTGAGTAAAGTCTGAGTAAAAAGGGTTTCACACAGTGGGGCATCCCGACCTGGGATTTCCAGGGGGACGACCAGTGGCCGCTCTGGGTTTTGTTCTGCTTTATGTGAGGGAACCTGTGTTACTTTAATAATAATGTAAAGGAGGTGGGTTATTCCATCCTAACCTGATTTGGTCATGATGTTTTAAAGCAGACCAAAACCCATGTAACCCAGCCCTTTGGAGTGTGAAGAAATCCAGGGCTGGGTTACAGGCATCATGTCTCTGGGGCATTCCAATTTGGGATGTCCTGCACGTCACTGCGGGGGAACGTCAGAGCTATACCAGGAGCTATGCCATCTTTACACAGGAGCAGGACGACATCATCATGGATGTGAGTATGCGAGCGTGCGTTTATGTGCGCGCACACATTCCTTATTATAAAAAGAAAACAAAGTGCAAGAATAGTCTGAAACAACTTAGTTTGTCATGTTACATACCATCCCACCTTAGTTTAACACATGTACGCCGCTACAAACTAGCCTACATGCAGATAGCAGAACTAGGGCAATGTGAGGCAGCAAGAGGTTAATAAAGTGACTTTAGTTAGGCCAGGAAACGTGTTAATGTATTTTGGGGATTAATGGTGGGTCCTTGTATCTTTTTTTAACAGATGATGCTGCGGAATCATTTTTTAAGAGTTTGGGCTTTTCATTAAATCACGCTGAAGGTCTGGTTTAAAAAGGGCCCCAAAAAAAACACGCCCAACCAAACCATAAAAACAATGCTAAACTAATGTTGTTTATCATTCACAGATACTAGAAAACCACAGGCACAAGACCCCGAGGCCTAATGTTTTTATTTTGCATTAAAATTTTAATTGTTTTTTAGTTTTGCCCAAAAAAAAAAATAATATGAAAAATCCAAATCCCCCCCAAAAAAAAAACAACGTTTGAATTAAAAACAAATAAAAAGATTTTGTGTGTTGTCTTTCCTGCAAATGTACAATCACACAACATCATCACACATTTACATGACACAAAAGGTTTAGATATGGGACAATATATCAAACACAATCAGAAAGAATTAAGGTATGCATTAATGGCAAGAAAAAAGGAACAACAAAAACTTAACAGAAATATATATATATATATATGTGTCAAATTGGCAGTGGTTGCCATATGTATATTCCAATGGAGGTTTAGGGATGTGCGCTTGCGTGTAGCCAGATTGGCAACTGAAGAGCCATGGAGATGTAAGTATACTTGCTAAAACCACCAAAATGGAAGGTCAAATACGACGGAAACCAAGCAGGTACGTTCAAAAAGCAAGGAAAAAATCAGGGAAAAACGGGCCGCCCGTGTGAACGGGAACGGGAGCCCCGATCAAATTGAAGGCACCCGAGAGAGCAAAAAAAGCTTTCCGAGTGAAGTCAAATTGCCGGATCAGTTAGGGAGCCATTCTGACGGAGGCTCTGCATCACATTTGAGCCACGATTCAACGGGAGACCCGGACAATCGGAAGGTTTTAAGGTCAGTTCAGAGGAGGCTCTGCATCAGGCCCAATATCTGCAAATATTTGGATAGGACAGTCCCAGGTCCTGAGCTAAGAGGCTGGTCTAGCACTTTCATAAACATATCTTTAGTTTGAAAGTAGAGAAGTCGTGCAATGTCTCTTGGAGGGCTGTTTGATTTAACCACTGTAAGAGCTCTATGGGCCTGATGCAGAGCCTCCTCTGAACTGCCCTTAAAACCCTCCGATTGTCCGGGTCTCCCGTTTGAATCGTGGCTCAAATGTGATGCAGAGCCTCCGTCGGAATGGCTCCCTAACTGATCCGTCAATTTCACTTTACTCGGAAAGCTTTTTTTGCTCTCTCGGGTGCCTTCAATTTGATCGGGGCTCCCGGTCACGTTCACACGGGCGGCCCGTTTTTCCCTGATTTTTCCTGGCTTTTTGAACGTACCTGCTTGGTTTCCGTCGTATTTGACCTTCCATTTTGGTGGTTTTAGCAAGTATACTTACATCTCCATGGCTCTTCAGTTGCCAATCAGGCTACACGCAAGCGCACATCCCTCAAACTCCCTTGGAATATGCATATGGCCACAAATGCAAATGTGACACACATCTTTTTTTTTTTTGTTTTTTTTGTGGGTGTTTCCTTGTCCTTAATGCATACCTTAATCATCTAGTAGATCCTTCTTCCTTGTCCTTAATGCATACCTTAATCATCTAGTAGATCCTTCTTCCTTGTCCTTAATGCATACCTTAATCATCTAGTAGATCCTTCTTCCTTGTCCTTAATGCATACCTTAATCTCCTTGCTTGTTCCTTCTTCCTTGTCCTTAATGTATACCTTAATCATCTAGTAGATCCTTCTTCCTTGTCCTTAATGCATACCTTAATCTCCTTGCTTGTTCCTTCTTCCTTGTCCTTAATACATACCTTAATCATCTAGTAGATCCTTCTTCCTTGTCCTTAATGCATACCTTAATCTCCTTGCTTGTTCCTTCTTCCTTGTCCTTAATGCATACCTTAATCATCTAGTAGATCCTTCTTCCTTGTCCTTAATGCATACCATAATTGTTTGTGCGTTTTTCTGAATTATTGTTCCATATCTAAACCTTTGGTGTCATGGAAATGTGTGCTGATGTTGTGTGATTGTACTTTTGCAGGAAAGCCAACTCTCAAAATATGTTAATGTTTTTTATTATACAAAGTTTTTTTTTTGTTTGGTTGTTATTTTTTAGGTTTTTTTGGGGGGCGGGGGTAAAACATTAACCAATATTTAAATTTTTTTTTTTTTTTTAAATTATGCCTCGGGGTCTTCGGGATGTCTTCTTTGATCTGTGAATGAAAAACAACATTAGTTTAGCATTGTTTTTTTGGTTTGGTTGGGCGTGGTTTTTTTGGGGCCCATATCCAACCGGACCTTCTGCGTGATTTCATGAAAAGCACAAACTATTTTTAAAAGATTCCGCAGCATCTTAAAATAATATATAGTAAGTTTTTAGTCAATTAATTATTATTATTTCCCCCACTGGGCTGCAACTCAGTTCAGGAATTTAGGATACGTACGCCGCCATCTTGACTCTGAAGCATCACACTTACTGAGGAGAGGAGAGTGGGATAAGGTACAGGGGGTGGGTTATAGCTGTGCTTTGCTCACACAGAGCAGAGCTGTGCTCTGGAAAAGGTTGGTAAGATGATTTGTAAGGTGGACAATCTGTATGTACAGGGTGTGGGAAATATTTAAGATAGACTCTTATTCAGAGTTAAGGTCCGCTTTAAGTGCTTTTTCTATAAAAAATAATTTGGAAATGTTTCTGAATTTTAGTTTTCAAATGTAATTGTTTGCTCATTTTCTTTAGTTTAAATAAACACCACTTACAAGGTTTGGCCCGCACATTGCGTCGGGGCGGAGTCTCCCTTCAGCCTCCCTCTGTTGTTGTTGTGAATCTGTATGGATGACAAACACACTGATATTAGAGACTGTTGTTCTTTCATGAATAGAATATTAAGTTAGGCTTCTAGGTATCAATCTACTGACCTTCCCCAGCAACCTCTTCCTCCTCGCCCCCTTCCTCACTCATCCCTTGGGATGTTCCAGCGACGTCTGAATCTACAACAATAGGGCACATGAGTATCTGTATTTAATGCATGTATTTCAACATATCTAACTATATTTCCCTTACCAGAGTCAGGTTCAGCCTCTGTTCTGCTCGACTCCCTGCCGTCAGATCCCCCCCTCCCCTGCATGCTGAGGTCCAGCGGCTCCTCCGAGTCACTTACAGAGGAGGGGGTGGCCGTTGACCCTGGCGGTGGGCCACCTACACCTTCACCTGTTTCACCCAACACTGGGCTGCGTGTCCTGGTCCGGGTGGGGCGGAACCGTAGTTTCCATTCATGGGCTGAAATACAAACACAATCATTAAACCACGCCCAGGCGATGCCAGGGTTATAGGTGCATTTACATTTTCTACACTTACATGGAAAATGTTGGTTGAAGTACCGCCTCACCCGGGGCTTATGCCTTCTTTTTAAATCAGACCAGTGTTGGGCGATCTGGGTGAAGGTATAGGTGGTTTGGGTTCGGCGTTCTATCGCCTCCACCACCTCCAGGGCCAACGTCCGTTTGGCATAATCAGACGGCAGGAAGTCGTAGCGATTCCTCAGCATCATCTGTTAGAAAAAGAGACAAGGACACACCATTAATCCACAAAATACATTAACAAGTTTCCTGGCCTAAATCAAGTCACTTTATTAACCTCTTGCTGCCTCACATTGCCCTAGTTCTGCTATCTGCATGTAGGCTAGTTTGGAGCTGCGTACATGGGTTAAACTAAGGTGGCCTGATCTGTAAGGTGACAAACTAAGTTGTTTCAGACTATTCTTGCGTTTTTTTCTTTTTTTATTACAAGGAATGTGTGCGCGCACATAAACGCACGCTCGCTCGCTCGCATACTCACATCCATGATGAGCTCGTCCTGCTCCGTTGTAAAGACGGCGGGGGACATCTTGCCTTCTTTTTCAAATTCTAGATCTGACGTTCCCCCGCGGTGACGTGCGTGCGTGCGCGCAGGCGCGCAACCGCAGTTGTAAAAATATTTAACGTTCAAGGCACTCCGCTTGGTGTGGGATACCATATCAATATGGGCAGACCTAAAGGGAGCCCAAAGAGCCAGCCGCACACATGCCTCATCCTAAATAAAACACAAAAGCAGGCACAAGACACATGTAGAACATGCACCAACTAAAACGGTGGGGACTCCACAGACACAGGCACATTCCCCAAAACGCAGGAGCAAGGAGACATTAACCCATTCTCAACCACCGGCCCAAAAACCACACCCGACTCCCCAGATAGCCAACCATCTATTTCAAGTGATGCAGGGGACAACACACACCCATGTGGGCGATAACCACGCCGTGGGTCCCTAACAGGCCGTTTTTGCTAAGCACAAAGCATGGCTGTTGCCAATGCTGTTTGGGTACATTATGGTGTTCTGTCCATCGAGATACTGAACAAATCAAGCGGACAGTTGTGGACCTGAAATCATATAGTTGGCCAAAAATGGACATGCGCCGGCAGCAGAGGTAAAGGCCAAATGCATTTAGAGTCGCTTTGTGACCAGCATGTAACACTTATTAGGTGTGATTTAATCTTCCCCAGCCTGCAGACAGGGGGTGGTTTCAAGAAAATACATTGGCCACAAGGTCAGCACGGATTGTGTGTGCTGGCCCACTTGGTGTACCAGTGTAAGGAGGGGTCTGCTCGTCAGAAATAGGGAAAGGTTCTGCACCCAGGTCAGTATATCGAGCAATCCTGCTTCTAATGGCAAGGTTGTGCAGGACCCCACAAGCAATAATTATTTTGATAACCTTGCCAGGCTGATACTGAAGAGAACCCCCACTGTGATCCAGACATCGGAAACGCATCTTCCACAACCCAAAGGCACGTTCCACCACAGAGCGAGACCTCCTATGGGCTGTGTTGTAGCGCTCCTGTGCCTGGGAAGATGGGTGCAGGATGGGTGTGAGCAGCCATGGTAACAAGGGATAGCCTGAGTCACCTGCCAAAATACAAAAGACAAACATAAGGTGGATGCCTAAAAAATGGTTTAGGTGTGCATAGAAACATTAGTACACAGGGACAAATAGGTGAGCTAGGTATGGTGGGAGGAATTGACATTTTTACTGAGCCTACAAACACATGCAACCTGTACACTCCTTAAAAATGTCTGCGTAATGCTACTGAGATAAGAGGGCCAGAACATAAGCCAATAGTGGAGAATACTTTCACCCATTAATTAAACCAAAAACCTTTTCAAGTTTCCAGGAAAGGTCTCACAGATTAGTGGGGTAGTGGCAAATCCACATTCAAACCTGGGGGCCAAGAAATACAACTTTAATACACATACCCAGTAACCATCCTCCAGAAATATCTCCAGATTGAAACCGTTGATAGAGGCTGGAGTTCCTCAAAATGTGCGCATCATGCGTGGACCCAGGAAAGCCAGCAAACAGACTGAAAAATTGAAGATCAGGGCCCGCCACTGCCTGAACATTGATGGAATGGCCCATCTTCCTGTTCCTGCACCAAGCAAAACACAAGTGTAATTAGTGTGAGCCATAAAAAATGTGTGAGAACCAGAAAAAAAGCAGACCCAAACCACATACCTGAACAGATATTCCTGGTCCGCAGGGGGGATGAGCGAGACATGTGTGCAATCGATTGCACCAAGGACGTTGGGCGTGTCGGCTATGTTATAAAAGCCCAACTTAACCGCATTCCAGGCTTCCCCTGTTTGAGGGAAAATTCTGTGCCAGGGTAGCCATGCCATCCAAAAACTTGGTTAGGCTGCGGCTCAGCGTAGACTGGGACATCCCCAGGGAGAAGGCACCCAGTCTCTGGAACGAGCCGTTCGCCAAAAATTGCAGGCAGCCAACCAATTTGGTCATACCTGCAATTGCATGCCCCTTGCTTGTGGTGGGGGCTAACCATGGCCGCAGCTCGCTATACAAGGCATGGAGAGAAACACGGTTAAGGCGGGTGAGCTCGAATAGGTCAACGTCACTCATGCCATCCATGTCCAAAGGTGTGCGCTGCAGCCTGGTTTCTGCCATACTCAGAACTATCAGACGGCGTAGCTGGCGCCTTTGATGTTGGCCCACAGAGGAATGCATTCCCAAATAGCACGGAGCTCCAATACGGCTGGTCAGACTTGCCGTAAGTGAAGGCTCGGCGGCCCCGTTTTATTAGGGTGTTTTCAATCGGAAATCAAGGCTCTGCATCACTGAAAAAAACGGACCAATGAACGAGGCGTCCGTTTTCCCGGGAAACAGCCTCGTGCGAGCCGACAATCGGAAAGACGGCTGAGCGCACACCTGAGCGCATAAACGCACACTAAAATCAACGTAGCACCCTTTCCTGACCCGATCAAAGGCCAAAACCAACGGGGAAACGCACGGGGGAGCTGAACGGGGAGGCTCTGCATCAAGCCATATGAGCCCTATCAGATGCACAATAGGCTCGATTCAAAGGCACATTCGTCTGCACTTCCGTAGCTGTCTGTGAAAGTTTTTGTGGCTTTTTTTCGTTCATTTTTCATTCGTACGAACGTTCGGGCAAATGCGTATATGCGCTTTCGATGAACGAAAGCAAATCGGAACATTTGCGTTAGTTCGGGTCATTTTCCAAACCAAATATGATATTTTTCGTTCATTCAGATAACTTACGTTATTGCTATGGGCTTGCATCTCATTCAGAGAGCTGATTGCCGATGGACCACCACCCTATAAATCCGTTTCCTTTGCGATCCCCTTACGGGGCCATTTTGACCTCGAGACTAGCAGCTATGGCTAGTACTATGGCTAGTGTATTTGAGGAGCATGAGGATCTGCAGCTCATGGGCATTGAAATTGTCCAGATTGCACCAGCGACGCATGCACATCGATGGCATGCATGACGTTGAGCTGTTCGAGCTCACCAGACTTAATCGCGCTTCCCTCCATAAATTGTATAGTGAGCTGCGGCCATGGTTAGCCCGCACCACAAGGAAGGGGCAAGCAATTTCAGGTATGACCAAGATGCTTGGCTGCCTGCAATTTTTGGCGAACGGCTCATTCCAGAGGCTGGGTGCCCTCTCCGTGGGGATCTCCCAGCCTACACTGAGTCGCGCGCTATCCACGTTTTTGGAAGGCATGGCTACCATTACTCGCAAATATATTTGTTTTCCTGACAACATGGTAGCCAGAAACACGATTAAGTTGGCATTTTATAACATCGCCGACATGCCCAACGTCATGGGTGCCATTGACTGCACCCACGTTGCCCTGGTCCCTCCGGCAGTCGACGAGTATATCTACAGGCAAGTACAATCAGTCATATTTTGTTTCTTTTTTTAAAAAAATGTTTATGTCCCAAAAAGTCCCTCCTTGTAAAATGTCCCTTCTTAGAATTATTCCCTCCTTGTAATCCCTCCTTGTAAGTTATCCATCCTTTAAAATACTTCCCTTATTTTAATTAATCCCTCCGTGCAATTTATCCATCCTTGTCATTTATCCCTCATTTTACATAATCCCTCCTTGAAATTAATCCCTCCTTGTAATTATTTCCTACTTGTAAATATTCCCTCCTTGTAAGTAATCCCTCCTTGTAATTTAGCCCTCATTGTAATGTATCCCTCCTTGGACCGTATTTAGTTGCATATAAATGTCACAGGTGTTCACCAAGGAAACATTTTAATGTGTACCTGAAATAGACACTGGAAAGTTAATCTTTCCTTTTTCAAACATACATATTCTTTTTTGGCAAAACAAAATACTTATGTACTTGTTTATTGCTATTTTAATTGGGCCACAGATTTTGCTTAGGGTGTGATTAGTTAGTGTTTCCCTAGTTTTCCTTCCCTTTCTAATGCTTATGTTGCTTTTTTTTATCCCAGGAACCGCAAAATGGGCCACTCAATGAATGTCCAAGCAGTGGTGGCCCCGGTGGCATCCTATGATGCCTACATTCTTCTTCTTGGATTGTACGGTCGGTTTGAGTCTGGGGAATTTTCCGGTGGATGGCTCCTTGGTAAGTTGACGCCAATAACGTCATTTTTTTGTTTATTGTATGGCTATGAATTTATTTTGTGTTCCATGTATGAAACTATGCCTATTTGAACACCTTGTTTACATGTGAAACACGACCTTAACCATTAGATTTTTCAAACAACCAAGCCTTGGCAAATGTTAGTCCTGCATTAGCAAAATGTTGAAATTGAATTTAGAGCAAAGTAAGAATTAGTCTTCCCCACACTCTGCTTAAATTATGTCCTTGAATTTATAATAGGGTCTGCGCCATCTTTGATTAGATGCATTACACTTACCGAGTATAGGAGAGCGGGATAAAGTGCAGGGGGCGGGTTAGAGCTGCTTTGGACTCATACCAAGCAGATACAGGGTCCTGAAAATTTAAGACATCCAAGAATGCTGAGCAGCACAGTCCGAAACCAATACCTGTTAGCAGTCTGCCTGAATGGCCCTCATCCGCCATCTTGGATGTTTAATTTGTTTCCACTATTTGATGTTTTTTGTGTTTTTTTTTTTGGCCTGTGCACTATGTATGCTCATGCTGTGTAGCAAATGTGACCTAGCCTCTTAGTCATGTTGTTGGGCCAGTTAGGGGATTCCATTTATTGAGTAATGTGTAATTTATGTTTTTTATAATACATTTTGGCAGGTGATTCCGGCTATCCACTTCTTCCATGGCTGTTGACGCCCGTCCTCCGGCCCCAGAATGCAGCCGAGGAGGCATATAATAGGGCGCACAGGAAGACCAGGGCTGTGGTGGAGAGGGCGTTTGGCCTATTGAAGACCTGCTTCCGATGCTTGGACCATACCGGGGGAGCACTTCAGTATTACCCCAAAAAAGTCATAGATATTATAATGGCCTGTGCAGTGTTGCATAATTTTGCAATTTTGCAGCGTGTCCCCCCCCTTTTTGTGGATTTGCCCCCCTCTCCACCCACCGATGACCCAGACGAGGACTATCGTGGCCCACTGAGTGCGTCTGCCCAAGCCGTGCGGTCTAATTTAATTGAGACACATTTTGCTTAATTTTGTGTTCCTTTGTTTGTTTTGTCCCTTTATTTTTTGTTAATTGTGTTTTTGGACCTTTGTGTTTGTATGTTTGTTTCTAACTTTTACAAACAGTAAAGAAATAATTACAAAGAACCTTACACATGATTTAAATTTTGTTAGTGCCTACTTTAACGCATCTTTATTCCCCAAAAACATAAAAGCATAAACTTAGTCCACAACAGGTTAATTACAATTTTAGGTAGTTTATTTCCAAAGCAAACATTGGAGTTGATGGTCACTCCCATAGTTGCATAAAATACATGGGCAAAACACAAATGAAAGTTTAGGCAAATCAGGCCACACAGCAATTGGCCAGAGGCAGGAGTTTTAAAGTAAGGCACTCCTGTGCAAAGTTTCGGACAAATGAAAATTTAATAAACATAGGTGACAAGCATTGCCATGTCCACATTGGGCAGCAAACAAATAGGCCCACAGACACACCCTCTCCTGCTTGGCCACATTTGCCTCAGGCACAGGTGTAAAGCAGCCGAACCTGTGCCACATCTACACCTGTTACTCAGTGTGACACCCAAACAAGAGCCCCCAGTCCCAATCCAAGTCCAGTTCAATCTCAGCCAGGGGTCAAGGTAGTAGTTTGCCAGGCCAGAATGTCCCCCAATCATGCCTACAAACAGGAGGAGCCAGAACCAATGTAATTCGCCACAAGCATGCAGCGCAACAGCTTGAGTGGCAGGTTCATTGAGGCTTCACCTCCGGCATTGGCTAGTGGGCTACCTCAGCACTCTAAAGAGCTATATTGGCGCAAATCCAAAGCAAACAAGCAAAGCTATCCCAAAAGGGTATATTGGTAGGGCTCACCAGACAGGTCAATACAGTGGGGATGTAGAGCAAAGATGTGGAGCAGATACAGGCCAAATTGGCCTTAAAATGGGATGCCCATAAAACCCAGGTTGGGGCCCTTGGAGGTGGGCCCTCACCTGGGCCTGTGTGGCATTCAGAATCTGCAACTGTTCCAACATGTTTCTATTGGAAGTTCGAAATTCATCCATCATGGCACTGAGATTGTTAGTTAAGGTGGCCATGTGGCTGTTGCTATTTCGAACTTCCTCAAGCATGGCACTGTAATAATTGGATAAGGTGGTCATGTGGCTGTTGTTGGACCTAAATTCAGTCAGCATTGAGTTTAAGGTGTTGTTTAATGTTTCTAATTGCCCATGAAGATGCTCATGGTTTCGTCGATTTTGGAGGCGAAATAGCCGCCTCTCATGGTGCCATGCTGACTCCATCATCGGCGCGCCCCTCCCCTGGGAAACTAGGCGACGTAGTCGACTACGCCTCCCAATTCCCTGGGTTGGGGGGCGTGCAGATGATGTGCCTCTAGGTCCACCAACAGCCACAGGTCTTCTTGGCAAATCCTCAGCAGCAGAGCTAACACTGGGGACTGCCAGCCCATCGTGGGCAGCATGCAGCCAGCTTCACTCTGCTGCTGAGGATTTGGTGTAGAAACATGTTGGGACAGTTTCAGATTCTGTCCCAGGGGGAGCTGTTCTAAAGGTCCAATGAAGGGTCCATCTTCCTCCAGCTCCTGGATTTCCTCCATCAGTGTGTGGGTCTGTTGGGACATGTAAATAACAAAGGTTCAGTTTGGGGAATGCATATGTAATTCAGCAAAAAGAAACATGGCAAGGCACATGCATAAGCAACATCATAAAAAGACACTTACCGTATATATCGGATCCTGGGTCCGAGGCAGCACGGAAGTAGACGGCATGGTAAAACTGGCAGAGGATTCCCCACTAGCTGAGGGATGATGCTGGGCTGCATTGGGGAAAAGAAGGCATGTTAACACACAACTAGGCATTGCTGATATGTATTAACACATATGGTTCACTAAAACACGGGTCCATGCATGAATGGCAACTACCCCAACGGACCAAGTTTAACTTGACTATGAATGCCATTATCTGCTAGATGTATTAGTCAACAAGTACATACACATTGGTCTCCTTAACCAAAATAAACATGCATGTACTGGCTGTTCTGAGGCTTCACACATCCCTAAAAGCCCATTATGAGACCACACTCAGCTTGCAAATAACATTTGCCATTAGATTAGGCTGTTTGCCATTCTTTCTAGGTCAAACTTTTAAGCACCCCAGATCAAGTATTTCTGAGCAAAGCACAGCTCAAAACCAAATTGCCTACAGATAAAGCTGGAAGTGTTGTATGTAATTGACTCTAAATACATAACAGGCAGTCCTTTGCTAATCTCAATAGTGTTCCTCAAGACTCTCCCAAATAATGTATGAGCAAGGAAAAAATCAAATGATGAGTCGCCACACATAACACACCCTGTTTAAATTGTTACCTCCACTACAAGGCACACCCTAGGGGCATGTGTTAATATATGGGTTTGTGCCTAATTTTACACGTAGCTCACATTTCACATACACACTAACATTACTAACCTGCAGGAATAGTAGGGATGTCCGTGTCCTGTCGGGCCGAGTGTCCCTCTAAGGCCACAGGATGTAGCAGGCCCAGCACCATTTCCTCAGCTCGGGTAAATTGCAGTTTGGTGGGGAATCCACCGCCAGTTTGTAAGCTGAAAAAGAGAGTTGCACACATTTAGCTAAATGTTTCCAATACAAGACGAAGCCAAATCCACAAAGTATATATGTACCTGTAATTCCGCCGTTTATTTTCTTTCTTCCGTGCTGCATACTTTAGGTCCGATATTTTCCTTTGTATCTACTCCACATCTTTGAGCTCTTCCCCCGCTGCATCGACCTGTCTGGTGAGCTCCTCCAAAATCTCGGCTTTGCGCTGCTTGCTTGTAGCTTTGGATCTGCGCCCATATAGCTCATCATAATACAAGGTGAGGCCACTAGCCAATGCCAGAGTTTGGGCCTCACCAAACCTGCCTCTCAAGTGGCATCGGCGCAATGTGCGCCCTGTTGCTAGACGTTCTGGCTCATCAGTGGTTGGCGGCAAATCGGGGGACATTCTGGGCTGGCTGTGTTGGGGAGAAATGTAGGACAGGTGGCTGGCTTCTGATTGGACTGGACTTGGATATGAACTTGGGGTTCTTGGCTGGGTGGCCACTGAACTAGCAGGCGTAGCTGTGGCATATGGAGAGTGCCTTTCCACCTGTGCCGGTGCCAAATGTGGCCGAGGAGGAGAGGGTGTTGTGGATGAAGTCGTGCTTGGGGCCCCGTTGCCTCTTTAGGCCCTTAGAATACCCATGCCCCTTGGAGGTAGACGGCCGGTCCAGGGGTGACCCAGAGCTTGGGCTTCGGGGCCTGTGCCTTGCCATCTTGTCCGATGATTTGGACACCCGTGCGGGTGGGGAGGGCGAACTCGGACTTCTGGCCCTGAGCCTTGCCCTCTTGGCATGAGCCTTGTGGCCCTGTGTGGGTGTTGTTGATGGGGAGGTTGAACTGGTGGGGCTTCTTTCCCGGTGTCTCCTTTTGGTTGTCTTGCCATGGTAGCCACGTGGGTGGGGTGATGGTGACCTTGGGGGGCTGGGGCTTCGCACCCTCTTGGTCCCTTTTGTCCCCTCCGTTGGGGTTGGCTTTCTGGCCTGTGGCTTGCTTTTTCCAGCGGCCTCCTATTTTTGGGTAGTTGTGCTGGGTGCCTTTGCCTGGGCAATGTGGGTTGGCCGCAACTTCGCTTCGGTCATCTGGGACCAAGTCTTGGGCCCCTCAGCAGGTTCCTGCCGTTTGCGTGCGTGTACGGATGTGTGTCCGCCCGTTCGTCCGGAACCCGGAAACCGCAGCAGCATTACTTATCTGCTGCAGACAAGAGGCAAGATGGCGCCCACAATCTTCACCCGCCAACAAGAAGAGATCATCATGCTTGTAAGTGTCTTTTAATGCCTTTGATTTGCCAACTAAATGCATGCCTAGCCCTTAAGGAAGCGCATGAAGAAACGGTTTGTTTAAAAAGTGTCTAAAACTCTGTTCCAAACCAAAGTGAGGCCCCACACGTGCGAACCAACACTGAGACCAGCTTAAAGGATTGTATTAGGCTACAAATGTGTCTGTTAATGTCATTTAGTCAAATGATCGATTGTTGAAAGATATTTGTATGCAGTTTGAACTAAAACCTAGCTTTATTTTGTGTTTTGTACACCATGCTGGAGCGCAGGTACGACTATCTGCCCAACTCTTTTGAGAAGCGCACCGTCGCCCTGGAGATCATTGCCCAAATCCAACATCAGACGGACACCACCTTCACCCACACGCAGATCATGCAGCATTGGTCCTGAAACGGCTGCACATGCCCTGGGTGCGGCGCTTTTCCGGAATCCATTTCCCTAGTAAGTACATAGCGATTGCATGGCAGATGTAACTCATGCAGAAGGTAGGCCTTTATTTATAATTGTTTTTCTTTTCTAGTGTTGGAAATGGATTACCGAATCTGCCGCTCCCGGAGGCGCACAGGCCGACCAGTGCTGCATGAATCTGCAGCTGGAAGTGAAGGTGGTGGATCTCCAGTACGACGGTCCTACCCCTCTTCTGTTCGGTCCTCCGACCAGCCCCTGGACTTTTCCACAGAGGAGGGGCGGCACGGCGTGGGCAGGGAGTCGTACCCAGCGACGCAGGCGGGGGCCTCTGGTATGTGACTCTTCATGTAACCGCACACACATATACATGCTATTTCCACCCAAGCTGATTCCCTTAATCTGTTTTTGTAGATGCTTCTGGAGCGGGTGAAGATGCAGAGGCTGCAGCAGATCTCGCCCAGGAGGCACAGGGAGAAGGTGAGTGATGTGACACACACATTGAAAATGAATTTTGATTACTGTTGACTAAGACATTATAAGTGACCCTGTTTGCCATGTCTCGACAGCCTCTACTTCACAACAGTGGCAGGGCCCAGGACGTAGGGTTGTCCCCAACGAGGCATCTGTCGGCCACCAACCAAGTAAGTTGTAATGTCATTCTTGGCAGTATGTGTTAAGTGACATGATCACCCAGATTCACAAAGCCAGAGTCAATGGCATTAGCAGACTGACCAGTGCCTACTTGCTTAGAGTAATTACTTAGCAGACTGACCAGTGCCCACTTGCTTAGAGTAATTACTTAGCAGAATGACCAGTGCCCACTTGCTTAGAGTAATTACTTAGCAGAATGACCAGTGCCCACTTGCTTAGAGTAATTACTTAGCAGAATGACCAGTGCCCACTTGCTTAGAGTAATTACTTAGCAGACTGACCAGTGCCCACTTGCTTAGAGTAATTACTTAGCAGAATGACCAGTGCCCACTTGCTTAGAGTAATTACTTAGCAGAATGACCAGTGCCCCCTACTTAGAGTAATTACTTAGCAGAATGACCAGTGCCCCCTACTTAGAGTAATTACTTAGCAGAATGACCAGTGCCTACTTACTTAGAGTAATTACTTAGCAGAATGACCAGTGCCCACTTGCTTAGAGTAATTAATTAGCAGAATGACCAGTGCCCACTTGCTTAGAGTAATTACTTAGCAGAATGACCAGTGCCCACTTGCTTAGAGTAATTACTTAGCAGACTGACATGTGTCGTCCTGATTTATGTTGGCAACTAAAAAACATTCCATCCACAGGTGAGAAACATGTATTTGTCTCTAAGTAATTTTGTCTCAAAAATTTGATACAGGGACCACACGGGCAAGAGTGGAAGAAATGAATCAAAGGGTCCTTGAGTTGGTGGCCGATATGCAGCAGCTGGTTGACTCGTTGGGGACAACAGAAGAAGAATAATGTTCTGGGTCCTGTCACTGTTTTTATTTATGTATAGTTTTTAATCTTTTAAATTTTTAATATTTTTAAAGTTTATTTGGTTTTTAAATGTGTAGAAAATTTGTAAAAAAAAAAAGAAATCTAATGGGCCAAAAAAAATGGCCTTCAAGTAAAAAAAAAAAAAAAAAAAAGTTTCAGTGTCATTTTTTAACACAAATACATTAACACCAAACGAAGGGTGAAATAAATATTTAGAGATGAAATTCAGATGACAGGGAAGTGGTTTGGGTAAGTTTTAGGGGCCTAAAATGGAATAAGAACCTAACCGGGAAGTGGTTTGGGTAAGTTTTAGGGGCCTAAAATGGAAGAAGAACCTAACAGGGAAGTGGTTTGGGTAAGTTTTAGGGGCCTAAAATGGAAGAAGAACCTAACCGGGAAGTGGTTTGGGTAAGTTTTAGGGGCCTAAAATGGAAGAAGAACCTAACCAGGAAGTGGTTTGGGTAAGTTTTAAGGGTCCAAAAGGGAAGATGGAGGATAGCGCTAAGTGGTTGGGGTGAGCTTTAAGGGTCCAAAAGGGAAGATGGAGGATAGTGCTAAGTGGTTGGGGTGAGCTTTAAGGGTCCAAAAGGGAAGATGGAGGATAGCGCTAAGTGATTTAGCTAAACATTGTAGTAGAAGTGAGGGTGGCAAATATGTAGGCGAGCACTTTATAGAGTTACGTTTGATCGTAGGGATTTCCGTCTGGACGATTATTTATTGAAAAAGGGAAACAGAATCTAACGGGAAACGTAAAGGATTTGTGGGAGGAGACGATGGGAAAAGGGCAAAAACGAAAGGCTACGTTGTAACATGAGAAAATGAAATTGAAAAGACACGCTGGAAAATGACATCCTCATACTCTGCCATACGAACGGACGGAAACTTTACAGAAGGCTTGCAATGCATGCATAGAATCGCCCGCACACTCATACAAGAGCGGGAAAATTAAAAAAAAAAAAAAAAACGGATCGGTACTAAAACGAAAGTATTTTTTTTGTCTCTCTGAATCGACCCTAATGTTCCAAGAGACTGTCAGGGAGTAAGGTGCCAAGAAGCTCACTCACAATCTGATCTACATCTAATTTCAGACATGCCCCTTATATGGAAATTACATCTCATGGATCTATTTTCTAAATATTCCACATTGGGAGATTATCAAACATTTTGTTGATTAACCTGAGCTGTCATAGTATCCATACTGTCCTCTATTTGATCCACTCCCTGGGTAAATCCTACAGATTTTAATATCAGTGGTTATTGTGTCACAAGCTATGGCTTGTTTGGAAGCGAGGAGAATAAAAATAGATTTGAGGGTTAAAGGAGTTTGTACCAGTGTCACTGATATAGCTTGTCCAGGTGAAGAGAGTGTCTGGCTCAGCAAGATCCCTGCCATTGCCAGGTCTGTGGAGGAAGCATGGGAGGCTGGCATATCAGCAATGTCTGAGACTGATGACACAGAACTGTCTGGGGACAATGTAGGATTCACCTGTGGTGGTGGTAAGGGCTTGATTCTTCGAGTCCAAGCCTTCTTAGCTGGAGCTATGGGGCAGAAAGGGGCAGCACCACTATCTTGAAGCTGCTCACTGCGGGCTTCGGGTGCCGCTGTTTTGACCTCGCTGACGTCCTGGGAGAGGTCCCAGATATCTCCACTGATGGCCCAAAGATGTAGGACTCACCACGAGCTCCAGAGGCAGTTTTTTTTGGTTCCGGTGCCGCTGCTAGCACAGATGAGAGGTGAGAGAATGGAGCTGAGCACTCACACTGCCGCCATTATCAGCTATGTGCATGCACATCCAGAGTTTTTTTCCCTTTACTGTCCCCTTAAAGTGATTTGCACGTCAAAAGTAAAAAAATAAATATGAGAAGCTTGAGCATTGTACTTCCTCTTCTGTCTATCTCCTTAATCAGGAAAACCACTTCTTCATTCAGCTTTCAGGCCCCACCCCTCTGACCTGGTCCTTCAATCAACCTTCTGTGCTCTGAGAACGGAAGCACTCCCTGCCCAAATGACCTGATTGCTATCTGCAGCTCTGAAACCCCGCCCTCCTCTTTTCTCTCACACTTATCAGTGTGCTTAAGTCACATCCCTATTGCCACATCCACTGTTTCTTCTTATTTTTTCTATGAATCTCCAATGCTCTAATACAGCGCTACTCAACTGGTGGACCAGGGTCCAAATGCGGACCTCAGCACCAGATTTCTGGACCCCTGCCCTGACAGCCCTGCACACAAACTTTGTTTTTGGTCTCTTTGCCCCATCCAATCCTCCCCCCCCCACCCCAGCTCAGCCCTATCCATCTCATCCCCATCCATTTCTGCCCCCCCAGCTCTGCCCCATCCATACCTGTCCCCTCAGATCTGCCCCATCCAGTCCAGTCTCTCTGACCCATCCATTCCTGTCCTCCCTGTTTTGCCAAATCCAATCCGTGGCCTCCCAGCTTTGCCTGTAGGTTATGTGGGGCCAAATAGGATTTTTGGAGTGGGGTGGGTGGGCAAGCAGCCTTTTTTTAGTTTTGCCTGGGGAATCTATAGCCCTTCCCCCTAAATGATCCACCACCCGTAACATCCCTCTGCCCGGACCTCCACCTTTTACCAGATGCATTTAAATGGACCTTTTCAAGAAGTGGTTGAGTACCCCTGCTCTAATTATTTTAAAGATCACTAAGGAATCACAGGATCTTTTTGAAAACTGATTAAGGTTTGGGATAGTGTAACGCGTAGCCCGAGACAATGGAACAACAATTGGGCTTGCCATTAGTATAAATAATTAACCATATTTCACTTCCCCAGTGATCCAGTTCCAGACATCCAGTTTATCAAATGTATACATTACACGGCTACCCCATGACATATCTAATTTGGTTGGACACTTCCAATGTTTAATGTGCACCTTATAGTACGGCACGGCACCACTCATCATGTCTTTCAGTCCACTCAGAATAGGACATATTTTTCGTCATACATGAAATGTTTCCTTTGCATAACTTTTCCATACTGTAGACTTGTGATTTATCCTTTAACACCGCTTTTGACTGACTTATTATGGCTAACTGAAGTAGGTCATATGTGTCTTCAGACAGGTGTAGTATGCTAACATTGCAAAAGAAGTGCTGAAAGAAAATGATTAAAGCGTTTAGAAAAATTTGCTGCATACTTGTTTCATGTCATGACATGCTCTTTTGCAATGATGGCACTCCAGTGATTTGATTTGAATTAAAGGAGAAATTAAAATCAGAACAGATAAGAGCCACCTAAAGGGACAGATAACAATAATAAGGTGGCAAGCAGCTCAACTGATGCCTGTCTCTTGTGCTTCTCACCAATTTACTGTAGTGCAGGGTAGAAGGTATAGCATAGTAGGGCTCCAGATTTGTAGCTACTCTGTCCCTTGGAGCTCTTAGCATGAGCAAGCATGGCAAGCCACAATGGTTGTTGGTTATCGTTTTATATGGACTCTTTCCCCGTCAACTTTGCTGAAGAGGAAGTACAGTGCGCCTGGCGCCTGATGTGCTGCTTTAAGGACGCTATCTGGTGCGCTCCAAAACGCTTCATCCTCAGACGGGAGTGGATGAAAATCAAGGACTGTCGCAAGGCTGACAGCACAGCCTGCTCAGAGATTATTCCTTGATGGACTTTGGCGTGGATGACGAGGAAGATGATTGAGTGGCTCTTCGATTGTTTTTCTCCCTTACCCCTCCCTCCCCTCCATGTTTTATGTTTCAAAATAAAGCTTCAGGCCTGTGATTCCCCCTGCCTTACCCTCCTCTCCCTCCCCCAGAACCCCCCTCACAGACCATCGCTTTATGTATGTAACTTTGGAATGGTGGACTCATGAATGATGTGTAGTCAGGGACCCTTGTCCAGGACGGCACATCAGACATGGCCCACACTGTATATACAAACTGTTATGTTTTTGCACTTATTACTTACTTACGTATTTTTTACGGTGGATCCATGAATGATGTGCAGCCAGGGACCTTTGTCCAGGACGGCAAATCAGGCATTGCCCACAATGTAAAAATATTCTGATAGTTGTGGTATGTATGTAGAGGTGACTCATGAATGATGTGAGGTCGGGGACCCTTAGTCCAAGACTTCACATTAGGCATGGCCTACTTAATATACAAGTAGAGGCGGTGGCACACAGGATGTGAGGTTCAGTGCCCTTAGCCAGGCAAAGCACACCAGTCGTCCTGGCGCCAAACATGAATGTTATTTATTGTATGTATTGAAGTGTATCTGTATTGTAGTGACTTGTGTGCTGCAACGCAATACATGGTGATAATGTACTGTCCAATGTATTTATATGTGCAACTATATAAATAATGGATATGTTTCAATAAAAAAAGCCACAATGGTTGTTTTGCGATCTCTGACTACAGCAGAGCATGACTCATACAGCGGCACCATTACAAGCATCTGTGCCCTCTTAACTCACAGCCAGCGAACTGATTTTTGGTGAACCATTTTTGGGTCATAACTTTGACTGGTTCTGGTGTTAAATGATTGGCCTGCCGCGCATCTGGTGAGTCCAAAATGGAGTTTTAGGATGAATCAGAAATGGAGATCTCCATTTTATCAGGTTCTGAGTTCAGTACAGAAATGAAAAAGCTATACGTGGATGCAGTTGTATCTCCTGGTTCTGTATTTTGCTTATTAAAGAGATTAAATATATAACTTAATTTTGGGCTGTTCTGTTATATCGATCTACAAACTCTCACTTGCCCATGCTTCTCGGTTATATTATACACTACCTGGCTGGCTTCTGGCACAATATCATTCCGTTAACGGATTGGGCCATGTCAAAGAGTGCTGATGCTATTGTTATGGGGCTGGCTTGGCTCGGCTCACTGGTGGTGGTGAAATGGCTATGCAGCCTGTCAGGGTCTTGAAGGGACAGTAGAGACCGTAACATGTTACACCAGTGATGCCATGACATCGGTCGGGCCTCTGATGGTCGGGTTCTGAACCTGTCCGTTAATGCCTGATCTAAGTAACCGGGATATTGCGAACACTCGTATCATTCACAGCTGCGTTCCGAGAAAAGTTTGTTTATGCGTAAGCGGGCGTATTTGTTTTGCGTGTTTTTACGGTATATGAACTCCACTGCAGAGTCCACAGTGATGCCCCATGAGGAGCGAACGGGAGAGCCAAAGGCTAAGCAGCTTTGCAACAGCCAGACCTGCTTTTTCCCTGGCCAGTAGGCTGGAATCCAATCATTCAGGGCATGGGAGTGGGCATAGTAACTCCCCCTTCACACAAGACACCACCCAGCAGATCACAGCATTGGCCACACACCCCGTGGACAATTTAACGATACCCAGCTGGAGGTTCTGCTGGATGGTGTTGCCAAAATTAGGATCAACTGGCTGGGTCCCAGTCCTGCTCAACCCCCAAAGTGTTGCGGGAGCAGTTAAGGTTGGAGATTGCCCGCAAAGTGACGGGGTGGGAACTGAACTCAAGGATGGTGCACAGGCGAAGAAAAAGTAGGAGGTCCTGAAGGTGGTGGTTCAGCGGAAACTCTGTTCTGAACATCCAGAGAGCTGCTTGTACAGTGAATATAGGACAACTCGCTAAAGCCACCCTTTAATTTGTTTGAATATAGCTTGAAGACTGGTGGGGGACTTCACAAAACTCTACAATTTACCCATGCTGAGGACCTTTCTCCACACAGACGGCACCTCTCCTGGATGAAATTAATGAACTGGAGGACGGGCACTTTGAACATCTGGATGAGACCCCCAATACTATCTGGACACCTCCACCAGCTGCTGGCACCACAGACACTGGCCATCACTTCTCCTCCCTGCAGCTCCAGCTTCATTCTGCCAGTAGAAACCCCACCAGCTCCACAGAGCGCCCAGGAGGAAGACAGCCCGGCCTGTACCCAGGAGTCACCTGTCTTTGGTAATGCAGTGCCAAATCATGGAGGCAAACAGGCAGGCCAACAGCACCACTTTTTGCAAAACACCAATAAATATTTTAAAAGAAAAACTTCTACAACCGAAACCACTAGATTTGCACCAAGTGATAAATACTCGCCAGACACTGTGGTAAATCTTTGATGAAGTCTGCTTTCGGGCCTGAATCATTGTCTGGATAACTCTGCTGTAGGGGCCCCAGTGTGAGTAGATCTGAAGTGTCGGCCAACCACTAATGATCACCTTCCAACATCCTTACTATGTCTCAGAACCAGCTTCTCCTTGGCCACCGAGGAGCCACCAAAATGGTTGGAATTCCCTCATGGGCTCACGGAGGGAATGCATAGAGAAGCCTGAATGATAACCAAATAAAGGTCAGTACATCTGTTGCTATTGCTAGAGGGTCCCTGGACCAAGATACAAATCTCAGAACTTCGATTGTGGTGAGACGCATCTGGGAGCACCCAGTGCATGCAAAGGGACTGATTAAAACAAACTCTCTAAGGGATCATTCTTCCTGATGCAGTACTGCTCTGCTTAGATGATTGGCTTGCATGTTGTGCACTCTTGGTATGTGAATCGCCGAGGTGCATGAAACATGCTTCCAGATTTGGAGAGTACCACCATAGTGCACTCAGCACAAATAGGGCAGTCCTCTTCCGGACCCCGAGCCACAGCAGGGACCGTAGCTGCCGTGGCAGTGCTATGATCAAGCAAGCAGTGAGCTGCAGCAGTGGAGGCCCGGAGCTAACCGAGTAGCCGGTCGACAGAGGCAGCTCCCAGCTCCACTATGACCAAGCTTGCAGCAGCAGTGACCTGACTAATATTAGTCTTTCTGAGCATGGGGCCCGACGCAATCCCCAAGAGTTCCTGCCCCCTACAAGGGCATGAAATTCCAAATCTCCTAAATCATGTTTTCATATTGTGGGAAGGAAGGCAAAGAGAGGAATATTATCCCCCACTGTCTCCCGTGCAGGCTCACCAGTCAAAAAACCTGTCCCTTCAGGCAGGAACTCCAGCCCCTGAGGGTCAGCCTTTCAAAACCAAGGTGACAGCCCATAGCGCCCCGAGAACCTGGCACTTACCCCTAACTCACCCTGATCTGCATCACTTTAACAAATCAAGGAGGCATAGGTGGGTCCACCGAATCAGTGGGACCATAGGGGCCTGGGAGCAGGTTAAATCCCTCACTTCCTGAGTAATACCTATAAAAAGGAAAAAATAAATGAATTAGAGGAAAATAAATCCAGGCACACCTTCGCAGTCCAGTCACAACTGCAAGAATGAAAATGGATTGTGGAGAGCTGCCGGAAGTACATAGGGGATGGGAGGAACCACACCTGTTGTCTTCCAGTTCCTGCCTTTCGGACGAGAGTTAACCCATCGGCTTCTAACTACCTAAAGCCCTGGATTAGAATATGAGAAAATACCAAAACATACACTAGGGATGAGCGAATCGATCCGGACGAACCCGGATTCGATCCAAATTTCAGGAAAAATTCGATTCGGATCGAATCCGAATTTCCCCGCGATTCGATCGCTCGAAGTTTTCCTTTAACATCCATTCATTTACATTACAGGCATTCTAAGATGGCGGACGGGACATGTCCAGACATCAACCCCGCGCCAGTGCAAGCTGGGACAGTCACATGCAGCCTATCAGCAGCCAGCAAGCCCGGTGACGTCACAGCGCTATTTAAGGCCAGCCATCTTGCTTTTCCTGCCTCATTTCTCTATTGCATTCGTGAGAGACAGAACGCTGTGTAGCTGAGGGAGAGAGGCAGTTAGACAGGCAGGGACAGACAGGACAGGCTGGAGACAGGCAGGAGACAGACAGGAGACAGACAGAAAGTCAGCGAAAAACAGGGAAAGGTAGAAAAATCGGAGGCTGTCACAGGGAGTTTTTTTTTTTTTTTTTCATCCAGCCTGACAGGCTTTGTTAGCGTTTTCAGGCTGCTTATACTAACTAACTGTGCATATATACTGAACTGATCTTAAGTCTGCTGTGAGGCATCCCATTCTGTGACTACAGCAGCCTCTGTTTAAGACCATATAACCATTTGCTCTTATTATAATTGAAATTAGCCTGATAAAGACACTTTTGCTGGGCATAGTACTTCTGGCCCCTGCCAGGTCCACTTCTGTTGTGGCATCCCATTCTGTGACTACAGCAGCCTCTGTTTAAGACCATATAACCATTTGCACTTATTATAATTGAAATTAGCCTGATAAAGACACTTTTGCTGGGCATAGTACTTCTGGACCCTGCCAGGTCCACTTCTGTTGTGGCATCCCATTCTGTGACTACAGCAGCCTCTGTTTAAGACCATATAACCATTTGCACTTATTATAATTGAAATTAGCCTGATAAAGACACTTGCTGGGCATAGTACTTCTGGACCCTGCCAGGTCCACTTCTGTTGTGGCATCCCATTCTGTGACTACAGCAGCCTCTGTTTAAGACCATATAACCATTTGCTCTTATTATAATTGAAATTAGCCTGATAAAGACACTTTTGCTGGGCATAGTACTTCTGGACCCTGCCAGGTCCACTTCTGTTGTGGCATCCCATTCTGTGACTACAGCAGCCTCTGTTTAAGACCATATAACCATTTGCACTTATTATAATTGAAATTAGCCTGATAAAGACACTTGCTGGGCATAGTACTTCTGGACCCTGCCAGGTCCACTTCTGTTGTGGCATCCCATTCTGTGACTACAGCAGCCTCTGTTTAAGACCATATAACCATTTGCTCTTATTATAATTGAAATTAGCCTGATAAAGACACTTTTGCTGGGCATAGTACTTCTGGACCCTGCCAGGTCCACTTCTGTTGTGGCATCCCATTCTGTGACTACAGCAGCCTCTGTTTAAGACCATATAACCATTTGCACTTATTATAATTGAAATTAGCCTGATAAAGACACTTTTGCTGGGCATAGTACTTCTGGACCCTGCCAGGTCCACTTCTGTTGTGGCATCCCATTCTGTGACTACAGCAGCCTCTGTTTAAGACCATATAACCATTTGCACTTATTATAATTGAAATTAGCCTGATAAAGACACTTTTGCTGGGCATAGTACTTCTGGACCCTGCCAGGTCCACTTCTGTTGTGGCATCCCATTCTGTGACTACAGCAGCCTCTGTTTAAGACCATATAACCATTTGCTCTTATTATAATTGAAATTAGCCTGATAAAGACACTTTTGCTGGGCATAGTACTTCTGGACCCTGCCAGGTCCACTTCTGTTGTGGCATCCCATTCTGTGACTACAGCAGCCTCTGTTTAAGACCATATAACCATTTGCACTTATTATAATTGAAATTAGCCTGATAAAGACACTTGCTGGGCATAGTACTTCTGGACCCTGCCAGGTCCACTTCTGTTGTGGCATCCCATTCTGTGACTACAGCAGCCTCTGTTTAAGACCATATAACCATTTGCACTTATTATAATTGAAATTAGCCTGATAAAGACACTTTTGCTGGGCATAGTACTTCTGGACCCTGCCAGGTCCACTTCTGTTGTGGCATCCCATTCTGTGACTACAGCAGCCTCTGTTTAAGACCATATAACCATTTGCACTTATTATAATTGAAATTAGCCTGATAAAGACACTTTTGCTGGGCATAGTACTTCTAGACCCTGCCAGGTCCACTTCTGTTGTGGCATCCCATTCTGTGACTACAGCAGCCTCTGTTTAAGACCATATAACCATTTGCACTTATTATAATTGAAATTAGCCTGATAAAGACACTTTTGCTGGGCATAGTACTTCTGGACCCTGCCAGGTCCACTTCTGTTGTGGCATCCCATTCTGTGACTACAGCAGCCTCTGTTTAAGACCATATAACCATTTGCACATATTATAATTGAAATTAGCCTGATAAAGACACTTTTGCTAGGCATAGTACTTCTGGACCCTGCCAGGTCCACTTCTGTTGTGGCATCCCATTCTGTGACTACAGCAGCCTCTGTTTAAGACCATATAACCATTTGCACTTATTATAATTGAAATTAGCCTGATAAAGACACTTTTGCTGGGCATAGTACTTCTGGACCCTGCCAGGTCCACTTCTGTTGTGGCATCCCATTCTGTGACTACAGCAGCCTCTGTTTAAGACCATATAACCATTTGCACTTATTATAATTGAAATTACTCTTGGGATTTTTTTGTTGTGCGACCCTTGTACATGTATTTTCTTTATAGATAGCGGGTACAGGGTCAAGCTTCTAAACTATTTTGCTGTTTTTGGGGGTTTAGGCCTCCCCCAATGGTATTTTGAGCCTATGACCCAGACCTCACTGTTACTCATTCCAACTATTTATGGTTAATTTGCATTTATTTCTCCATTTGCATTACACAATAAAAAATATTTATACATACAATTTTTTTTTTTTTTTTTAAAAGAATTTTTTGCCATTTCTGGCTGTTATCCACAAATCTATTTTCATTATAATTTTCATCAACATTATATTTCCAACATGCTTATCTTTCTATTTGGTAGTGGCCGCTTAGTGCACCACGATCGTAAATTCTGTGGTTTTCACCAAATTGGTCCACCTTCCCTCCCCTGGGCAAACATGTTTCGCCGATTGTCCTTGGCTTCCTCAGTGCCCCTTATTCAATTGGGGATATGGTTCAAATGCACGTTAGAGGATTGCTGTTGAATATATATATCATTCCATATGTTATACACTTTTCATATATATTTTTTATATACATCTATTATTCTGTATATTTGTACCTTAGAGGGAAAATTCATCAATTCAGTTTCAGGTATGTTATACATTTATCATAAACATTTTCCCTTGAGGATCTGGTTCAGAAAATTCCTGGAAAGCAATAGGATCCATTAATATCTAGGCATCTATTCGTTTCACTCAGGTAATTTGGTTGCTATGATTCATTTATAGTAGTATAGGGAAGTCATACTTATTAAGCTTGATTTGGTCTCTTAGGTCCTTCCCCTGGCTGTTCAGCAATCTTATTGTTCTAATTTTCCGGTTTCCCACCGTTCTCTGAAAAATACAGGGGGACTGTATGTTGCTCAGTATGTCCCACTATCTTATTCCCTTTGTTATCATGGAGCTAAGCTCCTTCCTCGCCTATGTGTTACTGTACCTTTAAGCGCGTGATGTCATGCCGCGCTGCAGCCGTGGCGCTCTGTCTGCCGTGTCGCCCCTTACGAACTCCTGGCCTGCTCTGGTGCTGTCCGCACGTCTTCCCTGCTCGTTCGTCCTGGGGTGAGTGGCGGCGCCTTTTTGGGCGGCATAATATCTGCGTTCCGGGCCGAAAGCGCGTCCCCACATCCGCCGGAAGTGACGTCCCGCGCTTCGGTCTTGGAACGCACTGCGTGTCACCGGGAGCTATTCCGGATATGACGCAGTCCGCCGCCCTGTCTCACGCTCTCAGGCTCCATATGAAAAGTGTATAACATATGGAATGATATATATATTCAACAGCAATCCTCTAACGTGCATTTGAACCATATCCCCAATTGAATAAGGGGCACTGAGGAAGCCAAGGACAATCGGCGAAACATGTTTGCCCAGGGGAGGGAAGGTGGACCAATTTGGTGAAAACCACAGAATTTACGATCGTGGTGCACTAAGCGGCCACTACCAAATAGAAAGATAAGCATGTTGGAAATATAATGTTGATGAAAATTATAATGAAAATAGATTTGTGGATAACAGCCAGAAATGGCAAAAAATTCTTTTAAAAAAATTGTATGTATAAATATTTTTTATTGTGTAATGCAAATGGAGAAATAAATGCAAATTAACCATAAATAGTTGGAATGAGTAACAGTGAGGTCTGGGTCATAGGCTCAAAATACCATTGGGGGAGGCCTAAACCCCCAAAAACAGCAAAATATAATTGAAATTAGCCTGATAAAGAAACTTGCTGGGCATAGTACTTCTGGACCCTGCCAGGTCCACTTCTGTTGTGGCATCCCATTCTGTGACTACAGCAGCCTCTGTTTAAGACCATATAACCATTTGCACTTATTATAATTGAAATTAGCCTGATAAAGACACTTTTGCTGGGCATAGTACTTCTGGACCCTGCCAGGTCCACTTCTGTTGTGGCATCCCATTCTGTGACTACAGCAGCCTCTGTTTAAGACCATATAACCATTTGCACTTATTATAATTGAAATTAGCCTGATAAAGACACTTTTTCTAGGCATAGTACTTCTGGACCCTGCCAGGTCCACTTCTGTTGTGGCATCCCATTCTGTGACTACAGCAGCCTCTGTTTAAGACCATATAACCATTTGCACTTATTATAATTGAAATTAGCCTGATAAAGACACTTTTGCGGGGCATAGTACTTCTGGACCCTGCCAGGTCCACTTCTGTTGTGGCATCCCATTCTGTGACTACAGCAGCCTCTGTTTAAGACCATATAACCATTTGCACTTATTATAATTGAAATTAGCCTGATAAAGACACTTTTGCTGGGCATAGACTTACTGCTGCCTGCCAGGTGCACTTCTGTTGGGGCATCCCATTCTGTAACATAGCATACCCCTCTTTATTTACACTAAGCAGCTCTCTTATTTACACTAAGCAGGCCTGTTGGAGGCTGAGTGTTACTGCTCACTTTTGGTGTGCATTATATTCTGTTTCATATAGACCCACCGCTGCCCGGGGGTTCTTTAAATATCACCTACTACCACGCCAGTTAGACTATGTCGGGCAGACAAGTGCCTGGAAGTGAAAAGATGAGTGGCAGAGGCCAAGATTCCGCAGGCAGAGCTCGCATCAGACTGGGGGCCAGTAGCAGCAGGAGTCACGCTGAGAGACCTAATCTGCCAGTATCTGCTAGCGGTCGGGTCTCCACCAGTAACGCATCTGCCGTGGTAGATTGGTTGACGCGCTCATCAACAACATCATCACAACTTACGTCTGAGACCCCCAGTCTAGGGTCGGTAGGTTCCTCTGACACAACCCTGAGTTGGCATGCCCCGAGAAAAGTCCCTGTCCTCCCATTGCCTCTGTCCTACGCCGTTCCCTCCCCCAGCGACATATCCTATGCTTTGGGTTCAGCTCCACTCTTTAGTGAGGAGGACCATCAGATAGAGGACAGTCAGCAGCTACTGCCCAGCCAAGAAATGGAGGTGGCTTCTCTAGCTAGGCAGACAAATAGTGATGTGGACAGTGTCGTGGGTGCTGCGAGCGTTCCAGCTCCTGCGCCAGACACTGTTGACGAATCCACGAACATCAGTGACGTACCGCCACAACTCGGTGATGATGATGATGACGATGAAGCCGATCGCACTTGGGAGCCGGGTGATGAAGGGGCTTCATCGTCATCATCAGGAGAAGAGGGGCGCAGGTTGCCCCGGAGTCAGCAGCTGAGGCAGCAAGGTGGTAGCAGTCAGCATGGGGGCACAATTCCAAAGGCTGGAGCTGGCCGGAGCCGGGGCCGGGGTAGAGCACCTGCTGTGCCGCAGTCTACCTTATCGGGAGGTAGTGGAGCAGGGGTTCCTGGAGTTGGCAACAGCAGCAGTGAATCAGTGAGGCCAGGGGGTGGGAAAAGTAGCTACTCGGCAGTGTGGCAGTTTTTCCTGAGGCATCCGCAGGAGGGTAACATGGCCACATGCAAGATATGTAGGCAAAAGGTGAAGCGTGGCCAGGGTCCAAATGTTGGCACCACGGCCCTGCGTCAACAGATGATGCGTCACCATAAAACGACCTGGGAGAACCGAGGCTCCCAAGGGGTGGTCCAGTCTGCTTCCTCACCAAGTGAGCTCCCAATTTCTGCCAGCCAAGGCTCCAGCACCTCAGCCGAAGGCAGCTGTGCGTCATACCCATCCTCTGTCGCTCCTGCTCCTCCTCCTCCAAGTCATGCATCCCGCCAGCAATCCATCAGCGAAGCCATGTCCAAGAGACAGCAGTATGCGCCCACTCATCCTACGGCGCAGAAGCTGAATGTGCTCCTGTCCAAGTTGCTGGTGCTGCAGTCGCTCCCTTTTCAGGTGGTGGAATCTGCACCTTTCAGAGAACTGATGGCTTGTGCTGAGCCGAGGTGGAGAGTCCCAAGCCGTCATTTCTTTGCCAAGAAGGCAGTACCAGCGCTGCACACTTTTGTTGAACAGAAGGTGGGCCAGTCCTTGAGCCTGTCGGTGTGTAGCAAAATACATGGCAGCGCCGACATCTGGAGCTGTTAACTACGGTCAGGGGCAGTACATGTTATTTACGGCCCACTGGGTGAATGTGGTCCCTTTGCAGCAGCAGCAGCAACTTGGACAGGTCACGCCGCTTCGGCCTCCGCGCTCTCTGCCCATTGGACCTGTGACACCGTGCGACTCGGCCTCCTCATCCTCCGCCATCTCCTCACCCTCCACTGTAGGCTCAAGTCTCAGTGCCCCTCCAGTCTACCATGTGTGCAGGGCACGGAGGTGTCACGCAGTGCTTCACATGGTTTGTCTTGGCGAACGGAGTCACACAGGGGAGGAACTGCTTAAATGTTTTCATCAGGAAATCCAAACATGGCTTACTCCGAGAAAACTTAAAATGGGAATCATGGTTACCGACAATGGGAAGAACATTTTGTCTGCGCTGCGCCAAGGAAGCCTGACCCATGCCCCCTGCATGGCTCACGTCTTCAATCTGGTTGTCAAGCGGTTTCTGAAGTGTTCCCCCTATCTGCAAGACATCCTAACAACTTCAAGGAAACTTTGCATGCACTTCAGCCACTCCTACTACGCCAAACACACCCTTCTTGAGCTACAGCGTCAGAATGGTATCCCCCAACATAGTCTGATTTGCGATGTTTCCACCCGTTGGAATTCCACCCTTCACATGTTGGACCGATTATATGAACAGAGAAAAGCCATCACGGATTTCCTGATGATCCAAGCAGATAGTGGGACTCCCCTGTGTAATTTCAATGTCAACCAGTGGCAGCTCATACGTGACACCTGCCGTTTGCTCAGGCCCTTTGAGGAAGCCACTTTATTTGTCAGTCGGCAGGATTACGGGATGAACGACGTGATTCCACTGCTTCATGTACTACAGCACATGTTGGAAACCATGGCTGGTCAGGGCACTGGAGACATGGCGTTTACATCTTACGGCCACATGAACCCCGTTGGAGCTGAACTGGAGGAGGAGGAGGAAGAGGAGGAGGAGGAGGAGGAAGAGGAGGAGGAGGAGTTGCCCAGCGAAACACAGTTTAGGCTTGGCGAAATAGCTGGTTTATCTAGTCAGCGGACAGGAGAGGAGGAGCAGGAGCAGCCAGAGGAGCTAGAGGTTTTTGAGGAAGGCGAGACAGAGGACCCGGGCACACCGTGGCAGTATGCAGTGGAGATGGAGACAGGTAGTCCATCCGAGTCACTTGCGCAAATGGCACGAAGCATGCTCACGTGCTTGCGTAGTGACCCCAGAATTGTTTCCATCTGTCGGCGGGATGACTTCTGGCTGTCCACCTTATTGGACCCTCGCTTCCGGCACAAAATGGGGGCATTTTTTAAACCCACCGAGAGGGAGGACAAACTGAACTACTACAAAGACATTCTACGTAGGCAGTTGGCCGATGCCTATCTGCGCCATGGTCCATACTCTCGCAGGTCTGACTCGAGGGGACCTCTACGCTCACCTTCCACTGCCATGGCCGCTGGGGGGGTTGGCAGGAGCAGCAGCAGCTCCATCAGCAGCAGCAGCAGCCTCAGTCGCTAATGAGTAGCTTTCTACACCCGCATAGTGAGGCTACTCATGAGCAGCAGGAAGACCTGGAGCAGGACCTCAACCAGCAGGTCATGTCATACTTTGACATGACCATGCCAACACAACTTGAGGATCCGCTGGACTTCTGGGCAGCCAAACTTGATTTGTGGCCGCAACTAGCAGAGTTTGCCCTGGAAAAGCTGTCCTGCCCGGCAAGTAGCGTGCCATCTGAGCGGGTGTTTAGTGCGGCGGGGGCCATAGTTACGGCGAGGAGAACTCGTCTGTCAACTAAAAATGTGGAGAGACTCACCTTTGTCAAAATGAATCAGGGATGGATCAGCCAGGATTTCCACCCACCAATGCCTGATGCATGCGACTAGATTCAGCATGGTGCCACGTTTTACACTTTCCAAATGGTGCAAAACATATTTATGTCTTTAGGCCATTTTTGGGCTCCTGCTGCTGCTGCTGCCAACTTCTGCCAACTCCAGGGTGTGATTCATCCAATTTTTGGGCTCCTGAAGCCAACTCCAGTGTCTCTTTAAAGTAATATTTGGGCTCCTGCTGCTGCTGCTTCTGCCAACTCCAGGGTGTGATTCATCCAATTTTTGGGCTCCTGAAGCCAACCCCAGTGTCTCTTTAAAGTAATATTTGGGCTCCTGCTGCTGTTGCTGCCAACTCCAGGGTGTGATTCATCCAATTTTTGGGCTCCTGAAGCCAACTCCAGTGTATATTTGGGCTCCTGCTGCTGCTGCTGCCAACTCCAGGGTGTGAATCATCCAATTTTTGGGCTCCTGAAGCCAACCCCAGGGTCTCTTTAAAGTAATATTTGGGCTCCTGCTGCTGCTGCTGTCAACTCCTGCCAACTCCAGGGTGTGATTCATCCAATTGTTGGGCTCCTGAAGCCAACCCCAGGGTCTCTTTGAAGTAATGTTTGGGCTCCTGCTGCTGCTGCTGCCAACTTCTGCCAACTCCAGGGTGTGATTCATCCAATTTTTGGGCTCCTAAAGCCAACCCCAGTGTCTCTTTAAAGTAATATTTGGGCTCCTGCTGCTGTTGCTGCCAACTCCAGGGTGTGATTCATCCAATTTTTGGGCTCCTGAAGCCAACCCCAGGGTCTCTTTAAAGTAATATTTGGGCTCCTGCTGCTGCTGCTGCCAACTTCTGCCAACTCCAGGGTGTGATTCATCCAATTTTTGGGCTCCTGAAGCCAACTCCAGTGTCTCTTTAAAGTAATATTTGGGCTCCTGCTGCTGTTGCTGCCAACTCCAGGGTGTGATTCATCCAATTTTTGGGCTCCTGAAGCCAACTCCAGTGTATATTTGGGCTCCTGAAGCCAACTCCAGTGTATATTTGGGCTCCTGCTGCTGCTGCTGCTGCCGCCAACTCCAGGGTGTGAATCATCCAATTTTTGGGCTCCTGAAGCCAACCCCAGGGTCTCTTTAAAGTAATGTTTGGGCTCCTGCTGCTGCTGCTGCTGCCAACTTCTGCCAACTCCAGGGTGTGAATCATCCAATTTTTGGGCTCCTGAAGCCAACCCCAGGGTCTCTTTGAAGTAATGTTTGGGCTCCTGCTGCTGCTTCTGCCAACTTCTGCCAACTCCAGGGTGTGATTCATCCAATTTTTGGGCTCCTGAAGCCAACTCCAGTGTATATTTGGGCTCCTGCTGCTGCTGCTGCCAACTCCAGGGTGTGAATCATCCAATTTTTGGGCTCCTGAGGCCAACCCCAGGGTCTCTTTAAAGTAATATTTGGGCTCCTGCTGCTGCTGCTGTCAACTCCTGCCAACTCCAGGGTGTGATTCATCCAATTGTTGGGCTCCTGAAGCCAACCCCAGGGTCTCTTTGAAGTAATGTTTGGGCTCCTGCTGCTGCTGCTGCCAACTTCTGCCAACTCCAGGGTGTGATTCATCCAATTTTTGGGCTCCTGAAGCCAACTCCAGTGTATATTTGGGCTCCTGCTGCTGCTGCTGCCAACTCCAGGGTGTGAATCATCCAATTTTTGGGCTCCTGAAGCCAACCCCAGTGTCTCTTTAAAGTAATATTTGGGCTCCTGCTGCTGCCAACTCCAGGGCGTGATTCATCCAATTTTTGGCCTCCTGAAGCCAACCCCAGTGTCTCTTTAAAGTAATATTTGGGCTCCTGCTGCTGCTGCTGCTAACTCCAGGGTATGATTCATCCAATTTTTGGGCTCCTGAAGCCAACTCCAGGGTCTCTTTAAAGTAATGTTTGGGCTCCTGCTGCTGCTGCTGCCAACTTCTGCCAACTCCAGGGTGTGAATCATCCAATTTTTGGGCTCCTGAAGCCAACTCCAGTGTCTCTTTAAAGTAATATTTGGGTTCCTGCTGCTGCTGCTGCCAACTCCAGTGTGTGATTCATCCAATTTTTGGGCTCCTGAAGCCAACTCCAGTGTATATTTGGGCTCCTGCTGCTGCTGCTGCCAACTCCAGGGTGTGAATCATCCATTTTTTGGGCTCCTGAAGCCAACCCCAGGGTCTCTTTAAAGTAATATTTGGGCTTCTGCTGCTGCTGCTGTCAACTCCTGCCAACTCCAGGGTGTGATTCATCCAATTGTTGGGCTCCTGAAGCCAACCCCAGGGTCTCTTTGAAGTAATATTTTGGCTCCTGCTGCTGCTGCTACCAACTCCAGGGTGTGATTCATCCAAATTTTGGGCTCCTGAAGCCAACTCCAGTGTATATGTGGGCTCCTGCTGCTGCTGCTGCCAACTCCAGAGTGTGCATCATCCAATTTTTGGGCTCCTGAAGCCAACCCCAGGGTCTCTTTAAAGTAATATTTGGGCTCCTTCTGCTGCTGCTGCTGCCAACTCCAGGGTAAATCATCCAATTTTTGGGCTCCTGAAGCCAACTCCAGGGTCTCTTTAAAGTAATGTTTGGGCTCCTGCTGCTGCTGCTGCCAACTTCTGCCAACTCCAGGGTGTGAATCATCCAATTTTTGGGCTCCTGAAGCCAACTCCAGTGTCTCTTTAAAGTAATATTTGGGCTCCTGCTGCTGCTGCTGCTGCCAACTCCAGTGTGTGATTCATCCAATTTTTGGGCTCCTGAAGCCAACTCCAGTGTATATTTGGGCTCCTGCTGCTGCTGCTGCCAACTCCAGGGTGTGAATCATCCAATTTTTGGGCTCCTGAAGCCAACCCCAGGGTCTCTTTAAAGTAATATTTGGGCTCCTGCTACCAACTCCAGGGTGTGATTCATCCAATTTTTGGGCTCCTGAAGCCAATTCCAGTGTATATTTGGGCTCCTGCTGCTGCTGCTGCCAACTCCAGGGTGTGATTCATCCAATTTTTGGGCTCCTGAAGCCAACTCCAGTGTATATTTGGGCTCCTGCTGCTACTGCTGCCAACTCCAGGGTGTGAATCATCCAATTTTTGGGCTCCTGAAGCCAACCCCAGGGTCTCTTTAAAGTAATATTTGGGCTCCTGCTGCTGTCAACTCCTGCCAACTCCAGGGTGTGAATCATCCAATTTTTGGGCTCCTGAAGCCAACCCCAGGGTCTCTTTAAAGTAATATTTGGGCTCCTGCTGCTGCTGCTGTCAACTCCTGCCAACTCCAGGGTGTGATTCATCCAATTGTTGGGCTCCTGAAGCCAACCCCAGGGTCTCTTTGAAGTAATGTTTGGGCTCCTGCTGCTGCTGCCAACTTCTGCCAACTCCAGGGTGTGATTCATCCAATTTTTGGGCTCCTGAAGCCAACCCCAGTGTCTCTTTAAAGTAATATTTGGGCTCCTGCTGCTGCTGCTACCAACTCCAAGGTGTGATTCATCCAATTTTTGGGCTCCTGAAGCCAACCCCAGTGTCTCTTTAAAGTAATATTTGGGCTCCTGCTGCTGCTGCTACCAACTCCAAGGTGTGAATCATCCAATTTTTGGGCTCCTGAAGCCAACCCCAGGGTCTCTTTAAAGTAATATTTGGGCTCCTGCTGCTGCTGCTGTCAACTCCTGCCAACTCCAGGGTGTGATTCATCCAATTTTTGGGCTCCTGAAGCCAACTCCAGGGTCTCTTTAAAGTAATGTTTGGGCTCCTGCTGCTGCTGCTGCCAACTTCTGCCAACTCCAGGGTGTGAATCATCCAATTTTTGGGCTCCTGAAGCCAACTCCAGTGTCTCTTTAAAGTAATATTTGGGTTCCTGCTGCTGCTGCTGCCAACTCCAGTGTGTGATTCATCCAATTTTTGGGCTCCTGAAGCCAACTCCAGTGTATATTTGGGCTCCTGCTGCTGCTGCTGCCAACTCCAGGGTGTGAATCATCCATTTTTTGGGCTCCTGAAGCCAACCCCAGGGTCTCTTTAAAGTAATATTTGGGCTTCTGCTGCTGCTGCTGTCAACTCCTGCCAACTCCAGGGTGTGATTCATCCAATTGTTGGGCTCCTGAAGCCAACCCCAGGGTCTCTTTGAAGTAATATTTTGGCTCCTGCTGCTGCTGCTACCAACTCCAGGGTGTGATTCATCCAAATTTTGGGCTCCTGAAGCCAACTCCAGTGTATATGTGGGCTCCTGCTGCTGCTGCTGCCAACTCCAGAGTGTGCATCATCCAATTTTTGGGCTCCTGAAGCCAACCCCAGGGTCTCTTTAAAGTAATATTTGGGCTCCTTCTGCTGCTGCTGCTGCCAACTCCAGGGTAAATCATCCAATTTTTGGGCTCCTGAAGCCAACTCCAGGGTCTCTTTAAAGTAATGTTTGGGCTCCTGCTGCTGCTGCTGCCAACTTCTGCCAACTCCAGGGTGTGAATCATCCAATTTTTGGGCTCCTGAAGCCAACTCCAGTGTCTCTTTAAAGTAATATTTGGGCTCCTGCTGCTGCTGCTGCTGCCAACTCCAGTGTGTGATTCATCCAATTTTTGGGCTCCTGAAGCCAACTCCAGTGTATATTTGGGCTCCTGCTGCTGCTGCTGCCAACTCCAGGGTGTGATTCATCCAAATTTTGGGCTCCTGAAGCCAACTCCAGTGTATATGTGGGCTCCTGCTGCTGCTGCTGCCAACTCCAGAGTGTGCATCATCCAATTTTTGGGCTCCTGAAGCCAACCCCAGGGTCTCTTTAAAGTAATATTTGGGCTCCTTCTGCTGCTGCTGCTGCCAACTCCAGGGTAAATCATCCAATTTTTGGGCTCCTGAAGCCAACTCCAGGGTCTCTTTAAAGTAATGTTTGGGCTCCTGCTGCTGCTGCTGCCAACTTCTGCCAACTCCAGGGTGTGAATCATCCAATTTTTGGGCTCCTGAAGCCAACTCCAGTGTCTCTTTAAAGTAATATTTGGGCTCCTGCTGCTGCTGCTGCTGCCAACTCCAGTGTGTGATTCATCCAATTTTTGGGCTCCTGAAGCCAACTCCAGTGTATATTTGGGCTCCTGCTGCTGCTGCTGCCAACTCCAGGGTGTGAATCATCCAATTTTTGGGCTCCTGAAGCCAACCCCAGGGTCTCTTTAAAGTAATATTTGGGCTCCTGCTACCAACTCCAGGGTGTGATTCATCCAATTTTTGGGCTCCTGAAGCCAACTCCAGTGTATATTTGGGCTCCTGCTGCTGCTGCTGCTGCCAACTCCAGGGTGTGATTCATCCAATTTTTGGGCTCCTGAAGCCAACTCCAGTGTATATTTGGGCTCCTGCTGCTGCTGCTGCCAACTCCAGGGTGTGAATCATCCAATTTTTGGGCTCCTGAAGCCAACCCCAGGGTCTCTTTAAAGTAATATTTGGGCTCCTGCTGCTGTCAACTCCTGCCAACTCCAGGGTGTGAATCATCCAATTTTTGGGCTCCTGAAGCCAACCCCAGGGTCTCTTTAAAGTAATATTTGGGCTCCTGCTGCTGCTGCTACCAACTCCAAGGTGTGAATCATCCAATTTTTGGGCTCCTGAAGCCAACCCCAGGGTCTCTTTAAAGTAATATTTGGGCTCCTGCTGCTGCTGCTGTCAACTCCTGCCAACTCCAGGGTGTGATTCATCCAATTTTTGGGCTCCTGAAGCCAACTCCAGGGTCTCTTTAAAGTAATGTTTGGGCTCCTGCTGCTGCTGCTGCCAACTTCTGCCAACTCCAGGGTGTGAATCATCCAATTTTTGGGCTCCTGAAGCCAACTCCAGTGTCTCTTTAAAGTAATATTTGGGTTCCTGCTGCTGCTGCTGCCAACTCCAGTGTGTGATTCATCCAATTTTTGGGCTCCTGAAGCCAACTCCAGTGTATATTTGGGCTCCTGCTGCTGCTGCTGCCAACTCCAGGGTGTGAATCATCCATTTTTTGGGCTCCTGAAGCCAACCCCAGGGTCTCTTTAAAGTAATATTTGGGCTTCTGCTGCTGCTGCTGTCAACTCCTGCCAACTCCAGGGTGTGATTCATCCAATTGTTGGGCTCCTGAAGCCAACCCCAGGGTCTCTTTGAAGTAATATTTTGGCTCCTGCTGCTGCTGCTACCAACTCCAGGGTGTGATTCATCCAAATTTTGGGCTCCTGAAGCCAACTCCAGTGTATATGTGGGCTCCTGCTGCTGCTGCTGCCAACTCCAGAGTGTGCATCATCCAATTTTTGGGCTCCTGAAGCCAACCCCAGGGTCTCTTTAAAGTAATATTTGGGCTCCTTCTGCTGCTGCTGCTGCCAACTCCAGGGTAAATCATCCAATTTTTGGGCTCCTGAAGCCAACTCCAGGGTCTCTTTAAAGTAATGTTTGGGCTCCTGCTGCTGCTGCTGCCAACTTCTGCCAACTCCAGGGTGTGAATCATCCAATTTTTGGGCTCCTGAAGCCAACTCCAGTGTCTCTTTAAAGTAATATTTGGGCTCCTGCTGCTGCTGCTGCTGCCAACTCCAGTGTGTGATTCATCCAATTTTTGGGCTCCTGAAGCCAACTCCAGTGTATATTTGGGCTCCTGCTGCTGCTGCTGCCAACTCCAGGGTGTGATTCATCCAAATTTTGGGCTCCTGAAGCCAACTCCAGTGTATATGTGGGCTCCTGCTGCTGCTGCTGCCAACTCCAGAGTGTGCATCATCCAATTTTTGGGCTCCTGAAGCCAACCCCAGGGTCTCTTTAAAGTAATATTTGGGCTCCTTCTGCTGCTGCTGCTGCCAACTCCAGGGTAAATCATCCAATTTTTGGGCTCCTGAAGCCAACTCCAGGGTCTCTTTAAAGTAATGTTTGGGCTCCTGCTGCTGCTGCTGCCAACTTCTGCCAACTCCAGGGTGTGAATCATCCAATTTTTGGGCTCCTGAAGCCAACTCCAGTGTCTCTTTAAAGTAATATTTGGGCTCCTGCTGCTGCTGCTGCTGCCAACTCCAGTGTGTGATTCATCCAATTTTTGGGCTCCTGAAGCCAACTCCAGTGTATATTTGGGCTCCTGCTGCTGCTGCTGCCAACTCCAGGGTGTGAATCATCCAATTTTTGGGCTCCTGAAGCCAACCCCAGGGTCTCTTTAAAGTAATATTTGGGCTCCTGCTACCAACTCCAGGGTGTGATTCATCCAATTTTTGGGCTCCTGAAGCCAACTCCAGTGTATATTTGGGCTCCTGCTGCTGCTGCTGCTGCCAACTCCAGGGTGTGATTCATCCAATTTTTGGGCTCCTGAAGCCAACTCCAGTGTATATTTGGGCTCCTGCTGCTGCTGCTGCCAACTCCAGGGTGTGAATCATCCAATTTTTGGGCTCCTGAAGCCAACCCCAGGGTCTCTTTAAAGTAATATTTGGGCTCCTGCTGCTGTCAACTCCTGCCAACTCCAGGGTGTGAATCATCCAATTTTTGGGCTCCTGAAGCCAACCCCAGGGTCTCTTTAAAGTAATATTTGGGCTCCTGCTGCTGCTGCTGTCAACTCCTGCCAACTCCAGGGTGTGATTCATCCAATTGTTGGGCTCCTGAAGCCAACCCCAGGGTCTCTTTGAAGTAATGTTTGGGCTCCTGCTGCTGCTGCTGCCAACTTCTGCCAACTCCAGGGTGTGATTCATCCAATTTTTGGGCTCCTGAAGCCAACCCCAGTGTCTCTTTAAAGTAATATTTGGGCTCCTGCTGCTGCTGCTACCAACTCCAAGGTGTGATTCATCCAATTTTTGGGCTCCTGAAGCCAACTCCAGTGTATATTTGGGCTCCTGCTGCTGCTGCTGCCAACTCCACGGTGTGAATCATCCAATTTTTGGGCTCCTGAAGCCAACCCCAGGGTCTCTTTAAAGTAATATTTGGGCTCCTGCTGCTGCTGCTGTCAACTCCTGCCAACTCCAGGGTGTGATTCATCCAATTGTTGGGCTCCTGAAGCCAACCCCAGGGTCTCTTTGAAGTAATGTTTGGGCTCCTGCTGCTGCTGCTGCCAACTTCTGCCAACTCCAGGGTGTGATTTATCCAATTTTTGGGCTCCTGAAGCCAACCCCAGTGTCTCTTTAAAGTAATATTTGGGCTCCTGCTGCTGCTGCCAACTCCAGGGTGTGATTCATCCAATTTTTGGGCTCCTGAAGCCAACTCCTGTGTATATTTTGGCTCCTGCTGCTGCTGCTGCCAACTCCAGGGTGTGAATCATCCAATTTTTGGGCTCCTGAAGCCAACCCCAGGGTCTCTTTAAAGTAATATTTGGGCTCCTGCTGCTGCTGCTGTCAACTCCTGCCAACTCCAGGGTGTGATTCATCCAATTGTTGGGCTCCTGAAGCCAACCCCAGGGTCTCTTTAAAGTAATGTTTGGGCTCCTGCTGCTGCTGCTGCCAACTCCAGGGTGTGATTCATCCAATTTTTGGGCTCCTGAAGCCAACCCCAGGGTCTCTTTGAAGTAATGTTTGGGCTCCTGCTGCTGCTTCTGCCAACTTCTGCCAACTCCAGGGTGTGATTCATCCAATTTTTGGGCTCCTGAAGCCAACTCCAGTGTATATTTGGGCTCCTGCTGCTGCTGCTGCCAACTCCAGGGTGTGAATCATCTAATTTTTGGGCTCCTGAAGCCAACTCCAGTGTATATTTGGGCTCCTGCTGCTGCTGCTGCCAACTCCAGGGTGTGAATCATCCAATTTTTGGGCTCCTGAAGCCAACTCCAGTGTCTCTTTAAAGTAATATTTGGGCTCCTGCTGCTGCTGCTGCCAACTCCAGTGTGTGATTCATCCAATTTTTGGGCTCCTGAAGCCAACTCCAGTGTATATTTGGGCTCCTGCTGCTGCTGCTGCCAACTCCAGGGTGTGAATCATCCAATTTTTGGGCTCCTGAAGCCAACCCCAGGGTCTCTTTAAAGTAATATTTGGGCTCCTGCTGCTGCTGCTGTCAACTCCTGCCAACTCCAGGGTGTGATTCATCCAATTGTTGGGCTCCTGAAGCCAACCCCAGGGTCTCTTTAAAGTAATGTTTGGGCTCCTGCTGCTGCTGCTGCCAACTTCTGCCAACTCCAGGGTGTGATTCATCCAATTTTTGGGCTCCTGAAGCCAACCCCAGGGTCTCTTTGAAGTAATGTTTGGGCTCCTGCTGCTGCTTCTGCCAACTTCTGCCAACTCCAGGGTGTGATTCATCCAATTTTTGGCCTCCTGAAGCCAACCCCAGTGTCTCTTTAAAGTAATATTTAGGCTCCTGCTGCTGCTGCTGCCAACTCCAGGGTATGATTCATCCAATTTTTGGGCTCCTGAAGCCAACTCCAGGGTCTCTTTAAAGTAATGTTTGGGCTCCTGCTGCTGCCAACTTCTGCCAACTCCAGGGTGTGAATCATCCAATTTTTGGGCTCCTGAAGCCAACTCCAGTGTCTCTTTAAAGTAATATTTGGGCTCCTGCTGCTGCTGCTGCCAACTCCAGTGTGTGATTCATCCAATTTTTGGGCTCCTGAAGCCAACTCCAGTGTATATTTGGGCTCCTGCTGCTGCTGCTGCCAACTCCAGGGTGTGAATCATCCAATTTTTGGGCTCCTGAAGCCAACCCCAGGGTCTCTTTAAAGTAATATTTGGGCTCCTGCTGCTGCTGCTGTCAACTCCTGCCAACTCCAGGGTGTGATTCATCCAATTGTTGGGCTCCTGAAGCCAACCCCAGGGTCTCTTTGAAGTAATATTTGGGCTCCTGCTGCTGCTGCTACCAACTCCAGGGTGTGATTCATCCAATTTTTGGGCTCCTGAAGCCAACTCCAGTGTATATTTGGGCTCCTGCTGCTGCTGCCAACTCCAGGGTGTGATTCATCCAATTTTTGGGCTCCTGAAGCCAACTCCAGTGTATATGTGGGCTCCTGCTGCTGCTGCTGCCAACTCCAGGGTGTGAATCATCCAATTTTTGGGCTCCTGAAGCCAACCCCAGGGTCTCTTTAAAGTAATATTTGGGCTCCTGCTGCTGCTGCTGTCAACTCCTGCCAACTCCAGGGTGTGATTCATCCAATTGTTGGGCTCCTGAAGCCAACCCCAGGGTCTCTTTGAAGTAATGTTTGGGCTCCTGCTGCTGCTGCTGCCAACTTCTGCCAACTCCAGGGTGTGATTCATCCAATTGTTGGGCTCCTGAAGCCAACCCCAGGGTCTCTTTAAAGTAATGTTTGGGCTCCTGCTGCTGCTGCTGCCAACTTCTGCCAACTCCAGGGTGTGATTCATCCAATTTTTGGGCTCCTGAAGCCAACCCCAGGGTCTCTTTAAAGTAATATTTGGGCTCCTGCTGCTGCTGCTGCCAACTCCAGGGTGTGATTCATCCAATTTTTGGGCTCCTGAAGCCAACTCCAGTGTATATTTGGGCTCCTGCTGCTGCTGCTGCCAACTCCAGGGTGTGAATCATCCAATTTTTGGGCTCCTGAAGCCAACCCCAGTGTCTCTTTAAAGTAATGTTTGGGCTCCTGCTGCTGCTGCCAACTCCAGGGTGTGATTCATCCAATTTTTGGGCTCCTGCTGCTGCCAACTCCAGTGTCTCTTTAAAGCAATGTTTGGGCTCCTTCTGCCCCTCATAGTGATGCCACTTCAACTCTCTGCAATGTTGCCGCTCTGCGATTCTATTAGCGATGCCTCTGATCTGCATGTGATATTTCTTCAAAGTATTATTTAACTAACCCAGCACGCATCCTGTGCGTGTTACAGCAAGGCAGAATGGTTTACAACCCTAATGAGGCTCTAGGAGGCTCAGAAATAGCCGTTTTTAATAGCGATTCGTTGCGAATTTATTCGGGTCGAAACGATTTTTGTCGGAAAATTCGGCGAATCAGTCGAATCAAATTTTTCAAAAGTTCGCTCATCTCTAACATACACTCCTAAGCAGCTGGGGGAACCAGGGCCACATGCATACAATCGGTGGTGCCCATGACAATTGGCATATTCACAATGTTGAAAACACCCAACCTCACCGTGTTGCAGGCTGCCATGCAGTCAGGGAAACAGATGTATATCTCCTGAAATTTAGTCAGGGCACAGATCATCGAAGGCTGGGACATGCCAAGTGACGGTGCCCCTAGCTTCTGGAAGGAGGCATTCGCTAAAATTGATGGCAGCCAAGCAAGTCATACTTCCAATTGCATGCCCCTTTCTTGTGGCGGGGGCCAACCATGGCCACAACAGTTGGGTCAATTCGAACACCTGTTGATCGGTCATCTGACTGATATCCAGGTGACTGCGGGTATGCCTAACCTCTGACAGGTACATGGTTAACAGCCTAGGCTGCTTAAGACGCTTGTACTCCTCACAGAACTTGTCAAGGGGCTCAAATGTAGGTGCAGAGAATGTGGGCTGTATTTCCACAAAAAGATGGTGTAAGTTTGAACCGGAAACATACGGGTGGTCCTTATAATATTTTCCTACAGAGCCTCATAATAAGAGATAAGTGAACCAGTTTGACCCAAGATTCCTTTTGGTATTGTACCAATGCTGAAAATGTAGGGATTTGTTTTGGATAAATCAAAGTTATCCGAGAGTCAGATGCCACATGTTTGCAAAGAGAGAGAACTAGGCCCTATGATGAATTAAAGCTACAATAAAAGCCCAGACAGAGAATTCAGTGCAACATAGGAAATCTGAATGGAATGAGCACCGCTGATTGGCTGATGCTAAATGTACTACAGGTAAAGTGGCAAAAGATCGAACTCATCCCCAATTAACAAACTAAAAAATGTTGTCTGCAGATTTCTGGACTGAACTTCATGAAACATCCTATACTCTGTTAGTCCTATTTTCTGTATGAGGACACCTCTGGTCTGTTCTCTATTTCCATCATTTTGGACTGTACGTGCTGGCTGTGTGCTGGACTTTCCCAGGAAGATGAAGTGCTCATGGCTATTGCGACACTCAGCAGCAGTCGTGCAAAGAAATGTCACTGGAAAATCTCATGACCTTGGTAACCCTCTCATTTATTTAGTGCTTAGGCTCACATTTCACAATTAATTTAATCATTTTTTTATAAGTAAGATCCTGGTTCTATTAAGTAAACACAGCTTTCAGTGAAAATAAATAATTCATTGCCACCGCGCCATGAATTTTATTGCGCCAGTCATTATCTAATGGCTTTTAATTCAGTGTATCCTACAGTGTAACTATTATGAAGTTCACTTCCTTGGCACAGAACAATTTTATCTCTTGCCAACACCTCTGGAGTGCTTTAGATTTTCTTTCTCAGTTGTATAATGCTTTGTAATGACATTACTATTAATGGGAAATTGAGAGGTCCGCTTGCTCATTCCCTAAATGATCAGACCAGATCAGATCTCTCTTTATAATGGCCTTGAGTTATCATGCAGGAACTAAACACTTTGCAACTATGGAAGAATAATAATTATAGTCCTCTCCAATGGTCCATCGGGTTGAGGGCCTCGTCCTGGTATGGCTGTCTGGGGTGGTCAGATGCCATCATCTCTTGTTTAGGGGGACTGGTTCCCTATCCATCCTCCAGAGATAGTGTCATTATTTTGATTGCTGCTTGTAACCCAGGGCTAAGAGACTGCACTGTTGGCGGGCACTGTCCCTGCAAGTTACAAGTCCTTGTGGTCTTTGTTATGGGCTTGGGGCGGTTTTTGCCTTAGGCACCCCTAGGAGAACCCCATGCCCACACCATGGGCACCGGGCTCTTCCGGTAATCTGTCACTTTATCGACTGCCTCCTGACCCTGGTGAACTTGGAAATATGATTTTCTGAATAACTCCGTTACTGAAGCAAACATCTTCGTATATCCACTTTTATTGAAAGAAGCTTCACCCGTGTTAGAGAAATTCTGATGGAAGGAAGGACAATTTTCTGAGTCCTGTGGAATTCCGAGGTGATCTTAGGCAGATAACATGAATCTACCTTTAGGACACTCCGGTCAGGAAAAAACTGGAGGAAGAGTGGTCAGCAAAACAATCCTGTATATTGATCACCCTCCTGGCCATGCTTACCAAAGCAATGTCTTCTAAGTCAATTCCCTGACTGGAATCTGATAGTTTAGTATCCAAAATTGGCTGCGACCTGTACCTTCAGGGTTGCTACACTGATGTCTAGAGCCTCAACTTTCTGTAAGGAATCCAGATCCTCCAGTAGACCCATATTCCGATGCCTGGAATCTCTCCTCCTAGCAGAACCACCTTTCCAACCTCCATATATCTTCCTGGTAACCATCTTGTAACTCACCGTCAAAGTAGAGGTAACTTTACTGGGTAAGCCCATCTTGATGGCTCCAGGGTCCAGAAAGTCTGTTTTAACTCCAGGATCCCTCCACAACACACCGGGTCCTGAATGACTAGATCCTCCACAAGATAAAGAGGGCAGAGTTCTTCAACAGAGCGATATTGAAGAGCACTGAACCTGAGCCGCTTCGGCCAACGTGGAGCTATCAGCACAATCTCCCTCTCTTCATTCTGATCTTCATCAAAACTTAGGGGATAAGGTGGATTGGAGAGAAGGCATAAGCCAAGCTCAATGACCCTGCCTTAGCACAACCTCGATGAGCCAAGGCATCCACACACCTAGAGGCTGGTAACAAGCGAAGGGAAGGTCTCTAACTTCCGGTTCAGAACACCTGTTTTCTGACAAATTTAGTTGAAAAACCTGATTACCAAGTGTCCAAACCAACTATGATAACCGATTCCTGCTCATATAATCGGTCAAAGAGCTTAGGAAGCTTTTCAGATGGATTCCCTCTACCCAAGAATCTGGTCTATGACTGAGCTCAAAGTGAAAGAGTTTGAGTTGCTGTCATCAGATCCAGGATCTGCATAGAACTTCCTACTGATACAAGGCTTGATTTGTCTGAAGACTGGTATATATTTTCTTGGCCAAGTCACCTTACTGCTGGCAGGCACCTTCATAAAAATACAAGGCCATGAGGATAGGCTAGAGGGGAGACATACAACCAATAATGAAAGGTCCCTTCTCCTTTCATGATTGCAAATCACAGGGACCTCCGGGTTCATGGGGACCTGTCAAAAGTCATCCTTATGGTTCAACATGACCATGCAAAATAGATTCCAGTCAGGATTTTCTTGTAAGAGACCCAGAGGTTCAGAAATGCTAGGTTTAACATGAACCTGTAACCTACAGATTTCTTTTAGAAAAAACATGGAATAAAAAACGTTCGTGGCGATTCCATGAGGGAACGGGTACAATAGCATGGAACTCAGGTTCGCCCCTAAGCCGGAATTGGAGCCTGAATTGGACCTTCCTGGAGCTTTCTTTAGCCAGGAAGTTTAGAATTCACTCTTTAGACCTACAAAGAAAAGCTTCCACCTGTTAAAGGCCTTTCCCATTAAAAAGAAGGCATTTGCCTTATATGCCGACCTGTTCAAGATTTGTTCTAGCTCAGATGCAAAGAGAAGAACCCTGCCAAGTACGGAGCCAGAGTGCCATGTGTACAGAGTTAATCAACCTCATGGATCTGGCTGAATATTTCATAGACTCCACAGATATACCAGTCTGATAAGCGGCCACACTAGAGAGTGTATAAATAATCCAGGACCGTTTCAACAAGGCATCATAGATCTGTTCAAAGCATCCTTAAAAAGGTACCAAAATCATCAGCCCACTGCTGTTCCTGTCCCGACGCTCTCTAGATGAGGCTTTAACCCCCTCCTGCACTGGCCTGGGGATTTCCCTTCTTTCTTCCTTGGGCCAGTGCAGGCAGATTGCTTGCTTACCCATTTACTGGGGGCTTCTTCCTCCTAGTACCAGAGAAGACACCCTGATAGAATCTTAGGAGGGCAAACAGAAATAAAAAAAATAGGTGCTGACCTCTAGGGTCTTAAGTTAACAGACTCCTAATCTGGGCACCCAGGCTACCACCTACTAACCTAATCCCTCCCTCCTGATACCTCGGATACCAAATGTATCTCCCAGAGGCGGGTAGTTGATGGTCTCTCTCCACTAGGCAGGAAACATGAAATAACTGAGGGGAGGAGTGTGACTCTAATTTCTAGTTCATGGGAGGCGTTTTCCCGCTTGGTGGGTGGGATCCACTCTCACCAGTTCTGGCCTGGAAGATGATTTGAGAAAACTTAGTTCATGCCCTCCTTTAAATCAAATTAGTAGACATTCATAATCACAGCAAGGCAGACATTGTTCCATGCCTCTAATGCTGTGAACTGAAACGCAAATACGTAGCAAATATTTCGAAAGCCTGCCTACATTTCCCTTTCAGCACTTCTTATGCAATATTAGTGTTCTAGACCTGTCTGAGGTCAGCCTTGGAAGCAACATTAAGAATAAACCTCAAGTTTACAATATGGAAAGTTTGTGCAACGGAAAGGAAACTTTTTTTGAAAGCGATGACAGACATTACACTGTACATTACATTACTTGTCAGTGTTTGATTTGCTTTTCTACTTGATTTCTGCAGACTAAGAGTCATCCATCTAGCAAATCCACCATCTAATGTCTATGTTCTATTTTTCCTTTCTTTGTATTTGACATATTTATATTTTCATAACTTCTCCATAGTTATCCTATATTAATGGCTAAAGATTTTAGGTGTGTTCCATTCAAGAAAGTTGCAACATTGCAGCAACTGGTTCAGTAAGTTAACTGGAAGCATAGTGACTGCACACTTCCTTCCTAAAAAATGCAACAAAGACCAAACACTAAGCAGATAACTTGCTTTGTTCAGTGACATCATTGTGCTGGTGAAATAATCAAATTTGATGCCACTTACTTTAGAAGCATATGAGACTGGTGACAAAAAGATTGCGTTTCCTGTGGGCTGTACATACAAAGCTCCAGCAGTTTTCTCAGATATATTTCACTACTGAGAAGCTCAACAATTTTAGTTGCGCATCTCTAGAATCACTCAATGACTCTTTATAATAGAAGGCCAAAATGCAGACCTTACAGACACAAAATCCAGGTACAACAAGTAGAACCTCCGGGGTTAGCTTGAATTCCTAGTTTGTAATAGACACTATAATCTTAAAAGATGATTATTAGAACAAACCCATACGTCAACTGCAAGAAGAGACAAGGTACAGCCACCAAACAGGGTGGAAGTTCTGCTGCTGATAGAACAAGATCACGAAAATATTACTTTAGTAGTCACTAAAATGAAGTTTTTAAGGTGGGGGGGGGGGAATTCAGATAACACTGGATACACGTAATACACATTAAGGAGGATGTACTCTGAGAGGTTTTCTGCGCCAATAGAGAACACCTGGAGACAACCGCAGCAACAAACACTATAGGAAAAGCTGAGACAGAGTCGAGAGGCAGGGCCTTATGAAAACACCAAGCATGGGTAGTCAACCCCAGAAGTGCTGAATTATATGGAATGAGGGGCCGCCTTTTATAGCGGTGCCTGAGTTGGAAAGGGGGAGAGAGAGCAGAATTTATGTAGGAAATAGAAATTTTGTGAATACTCACCTGTAAAATGGGTATTATAAGTATGTCACATACCCCGCTTCAAGAAATTCATAACGTGTGGGCAATACTGACCTGTAGAGGGCGATATGCAGAGATCCCAGGAAAAAAGAGAGCCCCTCCCGGTCCATAAATACCTGGGACCTCCCACTCATTACCCAGTATAAGAACAGCAGTAAGGTAAGGGACCAGGAAGAGCCCAACACAAAGCATAACAACGCAAAGTTCACCATATAAAGGATCCAGAATACAAAAGGGCAGGGTGAAGCGGGGTGTGTGACATACTTATAATACCCATTTTACAGGTGAGTATTCACAAAATGGTATTATTCTAAGTATGTCACACACCCCGCTTCAAGAAATTCATAACGTGTGGGACATCCAACAGCAGTGTCCATAAAGGGTGGGGATCCAAAACAAGGCAACAAGGCACAACTTAAACCACTGCAGCTTGCAGAACTTTGCGGCCAAACACAGCCTCCGCTCAGGCCCGAACATCTACCTTGTAAAACTTGGAAAAAGTGTGAACAGAAGACCAAGTAGCAGCCTTACAAACTTGCTCAACAGAGGCCTGGTGCTGAAAAGCCCAGGACGCCCCAACCACACGAGTAGAATGAGCAGTAACACGAAAAGGGGGTACCTTCCCTTTGGCAGAATAGGCCCCAACTATGGTCTGACGGATCCATTTACTAATGGAAGACTTGGCAGGCGCCAAGCCTTTTCGGGGCCCGGAGGGATCCGTCTTACGAAAGGAAGACGTTACCTCCAAATAATACTTCACAACACGAACCACATCCAAAGAATGCAGGGCCCTCTCCTTGTCATTGCTAGGATTAGGACACAGAGAGGGCAGAACAATGTCTTGGTCTAGGTGAAAGGCAGAAACAACCTTAGGAAGGAAATCGGACTTGAAACGAAAAACCACCTTGTCCTGATGCCCCTCAAAGTACGGGGCTTGAATGGACAAAGCCGCCAACTCAGAGACACGCCTAACTGAAGTGATGGCTACCAAAAAGGCCACCTTCTGCGTAAGTGAAGACAAGGCAATATCATTCAAGGGCTCAAAAGGAGAATCCTGAAGAGCAGAAAGAACCAAATTCAAATCCCAAACAGGGAGCAAAGGTTTTCTAGGAGGCCGTACGTGCGCGACTCCCTGGAAAAAAGTCTTAACCAAAGGATGTAGGGCAAATGACCTTTGAAAGAACACCGCTAGGGCAGAAACCTGCCCCTTCAGAGTACTAAGCTGGAGCCCCAGGTCCAGACCATGTTGAAGAAACTCCAGGATTCTGGAGATGGAAAATTCCCTACAAGGCAACGCGCTGATCTCACACCAATCAATATAAGACCTCCAAGTCCTATAGTAGATATTAGAGGAAGACCGCTTCCTAGCACTAATGAGAGTTCGAATCACAACATCGGAAAGACCTTCCTCCTTCAAGATGGAGGTTTCAGCAGCCACGCCGTCAAAGCCAGCGTTGGTAAATTGGGATAACGTAGTTGACCCTGGGTGAGCAGATTCGGCAGCAGGGGCAGAACGAACTGATCCTCTGCTAACCTTACCACATCTGCGAACCAAACCTGTCTTAGCCACCTTGGAGCCACCAGAATTGCTGACGCACCCTCCAGGGCCAGCTTGCGCACCACTCTGGCCACCAAGGGAAACGGAGGGAACAGATACAGAAACCCCAGATCCCTCCAGTTCAGAGACATGGCATCCACTGCCAGAGCCAGTGGATCCCGTGAGAGAGACACAAATGTCGGAAGTTTGTGATTGTAACGAGAGGCAAAGAGGTCCACCACCGGGAACCCCCACCTAAGATAAATCAAGCGAAACACTTTGGGGCTGAGAGATCATTCCCCCCGGCGAGCTGAGAACCTGCTCAGAGAGTCCACCTCCATGTTCTCCGCTCCTGGAATGTAAACTGCTGAAATGCACGGGACGTCGGTCTCCGCCCAGGCCAGAATCAAAGACACTTCCTTGAGGGCACTCCTGCTGCGAGTCCCCAAGAGTGAAAGCGTGAGGGAAGAAGCTCCCCTCCGCCATGACAATGCAAACATGCCGGCACCGCAGCCATGTGCGGCCGCAGCGCCGGTCTCAGAAGAGACAGAAGGAGGGGAGTGGGCCGTGGCTTTGACCCTGACGCCCGGCCCCGCTCCTCCCTCAGAATCCAAGCCGCATCAGCGGCAAATAGAAGGGTGGGGGCCGCGGCTCGCGCCTAAAGCCTGGCCCCGCCCCTTTTACCTCAGGGAGAAAGCCTGCATAAAAATGGCGGCCACAGCGCAGTTTTGACAGAGAAATACACGCTGTTATGAAGTAATAAACAAGTTAATAACTATTGGGAGGATAATTTAATAAATTAATACATTAAAACATTATTAAGAATTAATGATTTCAAAATTTGGACCTAACACCGAATAAGGGGCCCTGCTCCTACCCTCCGCTATCCCGCTAGAGAGAGGGGCATTACCCAAAGGGGGGGACCACCCAAAGTGTAAGGCCAAGGGATGGAACATCCCAAACCGGGGTCACCGTCCCGGATGACCGCCTACCCTCTTATATAGGGTCTCACGGGAGAGCATTTGCTCTTAAGCACCAAGGGTGCTTTTCTACCCTCACCGTCAGCCTAGGCTGGGAGGCATGAGGTAACAGAAAAAAAAGATCCAGGCGGAAATAGATAACTAAAGGGCCGGGAGTCATCCCGGCTACCTGAAATCCCCCTGTGCAAGGAGGAGACCACATCTTCTGACTTGCTCGCCGACTGCAGAGATGAAGACTGGGTAATAAGTGGGAGGTCCCAGGTATTTATGGACCGGGAGGGGCTCTCTTTTTTCCTGGCATCTCTGCATATCGCCCTCTACAGGTCAGTATTACCCACACGTTATGAATTTCTTGAAGCGGGATGTGTGACATACTTAGAATATACCGTTTTGGGAGTACTCACCTTTAAAACGGGTATTATGAGTGTGCCATACACTCCACTTCGATCTTCATGACATTTGGGTAATCTCCAGTAGAGGGCGAACTTCTGCAGAGATGAATATGCAAAAAAAAAAAGCCCCTCCCGGCCCATATATACCTGGGACCTCCCACCAATTTCCCAGTGTAAAAAAGCAGTAAGGGGACCAGGAAGAACCAATTATAACCTTAACAATCAAAACCAATGGTTCACCAAATAAAAAACTCCAGAATACCTGAAAAAAAGGGGTGGGGCGAAGTGGAGTTTATGGCACACTCATAATACCCGTTTTAAAGGTGAGTACTCACAAAACTGTATTATTCTAAGTGTGCCATACACTCCACTTCGATCTTCATGACATGTGGGACATCCAATAGCAGTGTCCGTCATGGGTGGGAACCAGAAACAGTAAAGAATGTACCAACTCAAACCACTGCAGCTTGTAGAACCTTGCGGCCAAAAACAGCATCCGCTGAAGCCCGCACATCAACCTTGTAAAACTTGGAAAAAGTATGAACGGGAGACCAAGTAGCAGCTTTACCAACCTTGTTCAACCGAAGCCTGGTGCTGAAAAGCCCAGAATGCACCAACAGCACGAGTAGAGTGCGCCGTGACCCTAAAAGGGGGAGTCCTCCCCTTAGCAGAATAGGCCCCAACAACGGCCTGACGAATCCATTTACTAATGGTAGACTTGGCGGACGCCAATCCTTTCCTGGGCCCGCAGGGCACCACGAAAAAAACATCCGTCTTGCGGGAAAAAAAAGGTAGTCACCAAATACAACTTCACGTAGCGAACGACATCCAAATTGTGCAGAACCCACTCCTTGTCATTGTTAGGCTTAGGACACAAGGAAGGGAGAACAATATCCTGATTGAGGTGGAAGGCAGACACCACCTTAGAAAGGAAATCTGGCTTAAAGCGAAAAACCACCTTATCCTGGTGTCTCTCAAAGTAAGGGGCCTGAATCGACAGAGCCACCAACTCAGAGACACGCCGAACAGAGGTAATAGCCCCAAGAAGGCAACCATCTGAGTGAGAACCGAAAGAGCAATATCCTGTAGCGGCTAAAAAGGAGGACCCTGAAGAGCCGAAAGAACCAAATTCCAATGCCAAACCGGAACCACAGCCTTCCGAGGGGGCCGCACATGCGCGACCCCTTGGAAAAAAGGTCTTAACCAGCGGGTGTAAGGCAAAAGACCTCTGGAAGAAAACCAACAGAGCAGAAACCTGTCCTTTCAAAGTACTAAGCTGGAACCCAAGATCCAGAAGATGCTGAAGAAACTCCAAAATCCTAGGAATCGAAAACACCCTACAAGGCAAAGCCCTTGCCGCACACCAATCAATATAGGACCTCCAATTCCTATAGAAAATGCCAGAAGAGGACCTCTTCCTAGCTCTAATCAAAGTCTGAACAACGGCCGCAGACAAACCTTCCTCCTTCAGAATGAAGGTTTCAGCAGCCAAGCCGTCAAAGCCAGCGTTTGTAAATTGGGGTAAAGTAGTAGACCCTGAGATAACAGATCCGGCCAGCCTTACAACGTCTGCGTACCAAACCCTTCTTGGCCACCTTGGAGCCACCAGAATTGCTGGTGCCCCTTCTAGAACCAGTTTGCGAACTACCTTGCCCAGCATGGAGGACGGGCGGAAACAGGTACATAAAACCCAGATCCTACCAAGCAAGGGACAAGGCATCCACTGCCAGAGATAGAGGATCCTGAGAAAGAGACACAAAGGCCAGAAGTTTTTGATTGTGCCTCGAGGCAAAGAGATCCACCTCCGGAGTCCCCCACTTGCGGCAAAGGTCCAGAAAAACCTCGGGGTTGAGAGACCATTCTCCTTGGCAAGAGGATCTCCTGCTCAGGGAATCCGCCTCCGTGTTCTCCACTCCCAGAAAGTAGACTGCCGAAACGCAAGGAACATTGCTCTCCACCCAGTGCAGGATCAGAGAGACTTCCCTGAGGGCACTCCTGCTGCAAGTCCCTCCTTGGTGATTGATGAAAGCTACCGCCGTTCGGTTGTCTGAACGAACCTGAACCGGTAGACCCTGTAAATGTGAGGTCAGCCGTGCCAGAACCAGTCGGATGGCTCTGAGCTCCAAGACATTGATGGGGGTGTGAGCCTCCTGAGGACCCCACACCCCGCTGAACTGATGACTTTTCCAATAACCTCCCCAGCCTGACAGGCTGGCATCCGTAGTAAACGTCTCCCAACAAGGGACCAGAAAGGATCTGCCCTTCAACAGGTTTCTCGCGTTCAGCCACCACCGAAGGGACCTGGGAGACATCCTGAAAGGTTGATCCAATGACTGCGAATACCGGTACAAATGCGTAAATAGGTGAAGTTGAAGAGATCTCATGCGAAACTGTGCAAACGGTACGGCCTCGAAGGAGGACACCATCAAGCCCACCAGTTTCATCCCCTGCCGGATAGAGGGACAAGGACTGGCCCAAAGAAGGATGATCAGATCCTGAATCCCCTGCACCTTGGTCTGGGGCAGAAACACACTGGCCTGAATGGTATCCAGATTCATGCCCAGAAATGAAATCACTCGTGACGGAGAGAGAGAAGACTTGGGGCGGTTGATCACCCACCTGAACCTCTCCAGAGTCGACACCACCTGGTGGGTGTCCAGCTCCGCCTGACGGAGGGAAGAAGCTGAGATCAACAGGTCGTCCAGATAAGGCACAATGCGAATGCCCTGAGCAGAGCCATTATTCCCGCCAAGACCTTGGTGAAGACCCTCGGCGCCGAGGTCAGTCCGAAGGGAAGGGCTACAAACTGAAAAAGTTGATCCTCCACCGCAAACCGGAGGAATCTCTGATGTGCCGGCAAAATCGGAACATGCAGATATACATCCTTGATGTCTATGGATGTCATAAAATCCCCTTGCGAAGGGAATTGATAGCCGAGCGCAGAGTCTCCAAGTGGAACTTTTTGGCTCTGATAAACCTGTTGAGAACCTTGAGATCTAGAATGGGTCTCACCGAACCCTCCATTTTGGGAACCGTGAAAAGGTTGGAGCAGTAACCCCTGCCCCTCTCCAACTGAGGCACCGGGCAAATAACTCCCATGTCCAGAAGGTTTTTTACTGCTAATAGGAGCCCCTGTGCAGCCTGATGGTCCGAGTGCACCCGAGACATTAAGAATCTTGGAGGCGGCCAGTACTCGAACTCCAGTTTGTACCCGGAGGAGACCACTTCCAAAATCCAAATGTCTGTGACCTCCCGGGCCCAGACCTGGAAGAAGAGTCACAGCCGTCCCCTCACCCATGCGGGTGAGGGCGCCCCTTCATTGCTGAGCCGGTTTAACGGCGGGCTTGGGCTTGGAACCCCAGGCAGCCGCAGGACGTGCCCGACCTCTGCCCCTGTTCCAGGCCGAGCTCCTGACACCCCAGAAGGCCAAACCTCTAGCCGCTCTGGCCCCTCGAAACGAAGGAGTGAACAAGCCAGCCCCCCGAAAGGGACGGCGCTTTTTCTTCCGCAGAGGTAACTTACCTTAGCAACAGCATCCAATTTATCGCCAAACAGCCGCGCACCCAGGAAGGGAAGAGCTGTAAACAACTTCTTGGCCCCAAAATCCGCCGTCCACTGACGGAGCCAGACCAATCTGTGCATAGCCACCAATAGGGCTGAAGTCCTGCTACACATGACAATAGAATTTTCCATAGCAGCCAAGACAAACCCCATGAACAATTCACATCTCTTAAGGGTAGCAAACTCAGCGCCAGCCGGATCAAACTGAGCGTCATTCAGCCAGTCCCTGATAAGAGACCTGGTAGCAAGCGACACTAGGGCAGATGCACAAACAGGCCGCAGGGCCGAGCCCACGCTGGCAAATGCGTGACATGCCATCTGATCAAGGCACTTGTCCTCGCCATCCTTAAGGGAAGTGGCATCAGGGGTGTTCAGCACAGAAGAGTTGGTCAAAACCAAAACTGGCGCATCGACCTCGGGAGGAGAAGACCATTGCTTAACCGCCTCCACCGGGAAACGATACTTCTTATCCCACCCCTGAGGAACATCAGAAACCGACTGGGCCTTTCCCATTCTTTCAGGATCAGCGCATCAAAGTGACCCTGGGTAGGGAATTCCAGACGGGGCTTGCGGGGCCCCAAAAAATTCCCCCTTCTTGAGAGGAGTCGCCTCAGGCGGGTCAATATCCAACACCTCCAATAGATGTGACAAAACAGTGGCCGTATCAACGGCATCCCCCAGCGCCTGCCCGACATCAGCATCAGCAGACTGTACATAGTCAGTCTCCTCATACAATTCCCCCTCCACTAACGGGGAATAATACGACAAATCAATGGAATCGTCGTCAACATCCCACAAGGGCTGGGCCGACGACAAATGTCTCTTTTTAGCCGGGGCCTTCTTGCCCACCATGCTAACAATAAATTTCTTGATGCTGGCCAACCTAGCACAAACATCAGAGTGCGACTCCCCGCTGGCACTAATGTCACTTGGGGTACGGATACGGCGGGGAGGGGAAGGCGATGAAGCGGGAGGAGCCGGCCCAGAAGGCTGGGTACCAGACTGCCGCGTTATGGCCTTTTGTGCACATGGTATACGGATCAGCACATTCTCCCCCGTAAGGGATACCCCACACCCCACACATGGCCCGGATTGTCCCAGAGGGAGCCCGAGCCCAGTATCCTGCGTAGCCTCCATATGGTGATTTTTGTGGTCAGTCGCAAGACTGCAGCGAATTTACGCCTAAGCAACCCGGGATGCCCCTTAAAAGTCCCGGTGGGAGGATTTGAGGTGATCAAATTTACACTAAGACCAGGAGGAACCCCTTATACACAATGATGAAGCAATCTGCAACACACAATAAGGCATATCAATTACTATACAGTAAATATATATATATATATATATATATATATATATACATACAATTTTAATTAAATAATTAAATGGCAAAACATGCAAAAAAACAGCACCACAGGGGGCCCCCCCACCAGAGAGGGACCCCCAAGTGACAAAGAGGTGGCCAACAGGCCCTACCTGTCCACAAGAACGGCAGCAGCAACAATACCATTTGTGAATACTCACCTGTAAAATGGGTATTATAAGTATGTCACACACCCCGCTTCAAGATAGTCATTACACTTGGGTATACTGACCTGTAGATGGCGATCTTGCAGAGATGATAACAAAAAAAGGTCAGACCCTCCCGGCCCATAAATACCTGGGACCTCCCACTCATTCCCCAGTATAAAGATAGCAGTAAGACCAAGGGACCAGGAAAGCCAATAAAAACTAAAAAAGGTTCACCATATAAAGGATCCAGAATACAAAAGGGCAGGGTGAAGTGGGGTGTGTGACATACTTATAATAGCCATTTTACAGGTGAGTATTCACAAAATGGTATTATTCTAAGTATGTCACACACCCCGCTTCAAGACATTCATTACACTTGGGACATCCAATAGCAGTGTCCATAAAGGGCGGGGATCCAAAAAACAAGGCACAAACTTAAACCACTGCAGCTTGCAGAACTTTGCGGCCAAAAACAGCCTCCGCTCAGGCCCGAACATCAACCTTGTAAAACTTGGAAAAAGTGTGAACCGAAGACCAAATAGCAGCCTTACAAACCTGCTCAACAGAAGCCTGGTGCTGGATAGACAAGCCTGGTGCTTAATAGACAAGGCTGCCAACTCCGAAACACGTCGAACGGAAGTGATGGCAACCAGAAAAACAACCTTCTGAGTAAGCGTAGAAAGTGCAATATCCTGCAAAGGTTCAAAAGGATGACCCTGCAAGGCAGACAAAACCAAATTCAAATCCCAAACTGGGAGCAAAGGCTTCCTAGGAGGCTGCACATGCGTAACCCCCTGGAAAAAGGTCTTAACCAGAGGATGAAGAGCAAAAGACTTCTGAAAGAAAACCGCCAGGGCAGAAACCTGCCCCTTCAGCGTACTAAGCTGAAAACTTTGGTCCAGACCATGTTGCAGAAATTCCAAAACCCTAGGGATAGAAAACGCCCTGCAAGGCAAGGCCCTGACCTCACACCAATCAATATAAGACCTCCAAGTCCTATAATAGATGGCAGAGGAAGACTGCTTCCTAGCCCTAACCAGAGTCTTCCTCCCTCAAGATGGAGGTCTCAGCAACCACGCCGTCAAAGCCAGCGTTGGTAAATTGGGGTAGAGCAGTGGCCCCTGAGTGAGCAGATCCGGCAGAAGGGGCAGGTCTAACTGATCCTCCGCCAACCTTACCACGTATGCGAACCAAACCTGTCTTGGCCACCGTGGAGCAACCAGGATTGCTGACGCGCCCTCTAGGGCCAGCTTGCGCGCCACTCTGCCCACCATGGGAAACAGAGGGAACAGGTACATAAACCCCAAATCCTTCCAGTTCAGAGACATGGCATCCACGGCCAGAGCCAGTGGATCCCACGAGAGAGACACAAATGCCGGAAGCTTGTGATTGTGACGAGAGGCAAAGAGGTCCACCTCCGGAGACCCCCACCGGTGGCAAAGCGACCGAAACACCTTGGGGCAGAGTGACCATTCCCCCCCGGCGAGATGACCCCCTGCTCAGGGAGTCTGCCTCCGTGTTCTCCACTCCCGGAATGTACACCGCCAAGATGCATGGGACATTGCTCTCTGCCCAGGCAAGGATCAAGGACACTTCCCTGAGGGCAAGCCTGCTGCGAGTCCCTCCCTGGTGATTGATGTAGGCGACCGCCGTCCGATTGTCCGACCGAACTTGGACCGGTAGGCCCCGCAACTGATGAGCCAAGTGAGCCAGAACCAGCTTGATGGCTCTCAACTCCAGAACATTGATGGGATCGTGTGCCTCCAGAGGCCCCCACAGTCCCTGAAACGGACGATCCTTCCAAAATCCCCCCCAACCTGACAGGCTGGCATCCATGGTGACCGTCTCCCAACGAGGGGTCAGAAAGGACCTGCCCCTCGTCAGATTGCTTGGTTTCAGCCACCACCGAAGGGAACGCCGCACCCGGGGGGACATCAGAAAGGACTGATCCAATGACAGCGGGGATCCGTCCCAGGCCGCCAAGAGATGGAGCTGGAGCGTCCTTGTGTGAAACTGGGCAAAGGGAACTGTCTCGAACGACGCCACCATCAATCCCACGAGTCGCATCCCTAGCCGTATGGACGGACGGGGAATGGATAGAAGACGCTGAGTCAATTCCTGAATCAGAAGAATCCTGGCTCGGGGGAGAAACACCCTGGCCTGAGAAGTATCCAGCGACATTCCCAGGAACTCCACCATTCTGGAGGGAGTGAGGCAGGATAGTTGATCACCCAACCGAAACTCTCTAGAGTGGACACCACATTCCTGGTATCCAGCTGCGCCTGACTGAGGGAAGACGCCATGATGAGAAGATCGTCCAGATAGGGCACGATGTGGATACCCCTGGCTCTGAGGATGGCCATCACTCCTGCCAACACCTTGGTAAAAACCCTTGGAGCCGAGGTAAGGCCAAACGGAAGAGCCACAAACTGAAAATGTCGATTGTCCACGACAAACCTGAGGAATCTCTGGTGTGCCGGAAATATTGGAATATGCAGGTAAGCATCTTTGATGTCTATGGACGTCATGAAGTCCCCCTGACGAAGTGAGTGGATGGCTGAGCGCAGAGTCTCCATACGGAACTTCTGGGGACGAACAAACCTGTTGAGCAACTTCAGATCCAGAATGGGACGAACGGATCCGTCCTTCTTGGGCACCGTGAACAAATTGGAATAGAAGCCCAGGCCCCTGTCTGAGTGGGGCACCGGGCAGATGACAGCTATGTCCAAAAGATCTGACGGCACCCGAGAACTGAAGAATCTGGGAGGGGGCCGGAACTCGAACTCCAGCTTGTAACCGGAAGACACCACTTCCTGAATCCACCTGTCCGAGACCTCTTGGACCCAAACCTGGGAGAAGAGTAGCAGCTGTCATCCCACCCGCAAGGGTGAGGGCGCCCCCTCATTGCTGAGCCGGCTTGGCAGCCCCAACTGTGTCCTGGACGGGCCCGACCCCTGCCCCTGGTCCAGGAATCACTTCTGGACGAGGGGAAAGCCGAACCCCTGCCGACTCTAGCCCCACGAAAGGACTGAGAGAAGGAAGCCGTCCCCTGAAAGGGGCGACGCTGCTTCTTATGCTGAGGTAACTTACCTCCCTTTGCCACCGAATCCAATTTTTCTCCAAAGAGCCGCAACCCCACAAAGGGAAGGGCCGTGAGCGACTTTTTGGACACAAAATCAGCCGCCCACTGGCATAACCAAACCGACCGGTGGAAAGCCACAAGCAGAGCCGCAGCTCTGCAACACATCACCAAAGTGTCGTCCAGGGCGGACAGTACAAAGGATAAGAATAACTCACAGCGCTTAAGGTCGGCAAACTCCTCACTAGCTGGGTCAAGCCCGGACGAGGTCAACAATCCTCTAACAACTGACCTGGCAGCAACCAGTACAAGCGCAGAAGCACAAACCGGCCGCAAGGCCAATCCAACACTGGCAAAACCATGACAAGCCATCTGGTCAATGCGTTTATCCTTACCATCCTTGAGAGTAGTGCACTCCGGAGAATGGAGGACTGCGGAGCTGGACAACCCCAAGACAGGAGCATCCACCTCGGGGGGGGGGGGGGGGGGAACGACCTGTGCTTCACTGGAAAGGGATATTTCTTGTCCCAACCCGGTGGAACACCCGGAAGCCGAGTCGGTCTCTCCCATTCCTTGAGAATTATACCATCAAAATGCTTTTGATAAGGAAATTACAAACGTGGCTTCGTTACTTCAAAGAACTCCCCCTTCAGCGGAGAAGCCGCCTCGGGGGTAGAAATAGCCAGGACCTCAAACATATGAGCCAGGACCCTAGGGGTATCCAAGGAATCCCCCTGGCCCTGCTCGGTATCAGCGCCCGCAAACTGCTGATCATCGGAGTCATCAGACTCCTCATACAACTCCCCTTCCTCACGCGGGGAAAAATTAGACCAATCCAGGGAGTCAAAATTCTCCCTATCCAAGGCCTGCACAGCCGTATACAAATGTTTCTCTTTGCCGTGGCCTTTTTAGCAACGGCACTGGAAAACATTTTTTCAAGATTGGCAAATCTGGCACAAACCTCAGATTGCGACTCCCCGCCAATGACCACATCACATGGGGTACGTGTCAAGCGAGGGGGAGACGGAGAGGAGACTGGCGGAGCAGAACCGGACACCTGAGATCCGGTCTGTCGCGTAATAGACCGCTGCGCACAGGGTACACAAAGAAATACATCATCCCCCAAAAGGGATACTCCACACCCCAAACACAGCCTGGATTGCCCCGAGGGGGGCACAAGCCCAGTATCCGGGGATGCCTCCATACGGTGATTTTTTAAAATGGATATATATATATTTATATGTGTACAATGTTCCATGGGAATTACGCAGAAATGCAACCCGGGATGCCCCTTTAAGTCCCGAGTGGGAGGAATGTTAAGCCACTAAATTTAACCAGGGACCTTAGGACCGGGAGAGTCCCCCTTTAATAGTGTCAATGGTCCACCTGGAACACACAAAACACACACACTCAGACTATGCTGCAATGTCCCATAAGGAGTAAATAATAGAAATCTGATGGCCACAGGCCACTCACCCGACCTTCGCCCCACCAGACTACCGCGCGCAGGCTGGAAGGAACCGTGGGGACACGAGGAGAGCAGAGGAGGAGGGAGGGCGGGCCGGCACGGTTTTCGTGTCGCGCGCGGCCCCGCCCCTCCCCCGTATCTCCCGGCCAGAAGCCGGGACCTAACAAACAGCGCCCGCAGCACGGGGGGCGGGCCGTGGGCGCGCGCGCTAGCCCCCGGCCCCGTCCCCCCGCCCCAAGGAGGAGAAGCGCCTCATGAGCGCCCACAGGCGCCATTACCACACGCCGGAGGCAGGCACCGCAGGGACCGCCGTGCGTCGCGGCCCCAGCACCAGTCTGAAAAACACAACACACACATACGCAAAATAAAGAATAAATCCCTAAGGGAACCTCTCCCCCCCCTCTAAGGGTATCCGGGAGAGGGGGAATCAATGCCAGGGTAGGGTCAAGGGACAGGGCATCCCAAACCGGGATCACCAACCCGGATAGCCGCCTACCCCTTGTTATGGAGTCTCACGGCTCCTAAGCACCAGGGGTGCCAACTACCTTTGCCCGGACCAGCAGCCTAGGCTGGGAGGCAAGTAATTTAAAGAAAAGGGGGTCCGGGCAGTAATAGAAGAATAAAAAATGGCCGGGAGTCATCCCGGTTACCTGCAAGGAGGAGACATCATCTTCTGACTTGCTCGCCTCTGCAGAGATGAAGACTGGGGAATGAGTGGGAGGTCCCAGGTATTTATGGGCCGGGAGGGTCTGACCTTTTTTTGTTATCATCTCTGCAAGATCGCCATCTACAGGTCAGTATACCCAAGTGTAATGAATGTCTTGAAGCGGGGTGTGTGACATAGACACACTTAGAATAATGGCCCCTGATCTGAGGAGAAGCCGAGAAGTGGGAAGAGAAGGGGGGCGGGCCAGCGCCGAAGGCACGCTTTTCCGAACCCACCTCCCCTCCCAGCAGCACGGATCTGGCCAGTGAAGCCCCCGCAAAACGCGCCGAACGAGGGGGCGGGGCTACCGCGGCCGCGCGCCCGGCCCCCCTTTTCTTAACACAGCCTGAGGGAGAGAAGCTCCCCAGGCTAACAGGAAAGCCACCACGGGCTAGTAAAGCACCATGCACCAATTCATCCGGGGATACTTCCAGGAGATCCACACTCACACAAAACACAAAGTAAAGTGAAACACCAACACACACATACACTCATATATAAATCTTAATAAATGAAAAGGGAGAGACAGAGTATGACGGCCCGCCAGCCCCCCCCCCCCCCCCCCAGAGGGAAGTAAGGGACCCGGAAGGGGGGGTGGGAACCCGGCCCTAATAAGGCCACAGGCATGTAGGGACGGGGCATCCCGCACCAGGATCACCAAAAACCTGGATAACCACCTACCCCATAATGAGGCCTCACGGTGGAGCAAGGCTCCTTCCGCATAGGGTGCTCCTTCCCTCACCAGGACCCACAGCCTAAGCTGGGAGGCTCAAATAGGGACAATTTAAAAAGGGTCCTGGCAGTAATAGGGATAATAAACGGCCGGGCGCGGGCCCGGATTACCTGCAAGTAAAAGAAGTCTTCATCTTCTGTCTTGTTGCCTTCCCTGCAGAGAAGGAACTGGGGGAAATTGGTGGGAGGTCCCAGGTATATATGGACCGGGAGGGGCTTTCTTTTTTTGCATATTCATCTCTGCAGAAGTTCGCCCTCTACTGGAGATTACCCACATGTCATGAAGATCGAAGTGGAGTGTATGGTACACTTAGAATAGATAAAGTAAAGGTAAGCAGAAGCAGACTATGGAATGTCTCTTTTTCCTGACAGCCTTGGTCAATGACAAAAAAGTGCTGTGCCTGATATAATTGGATTCCAATCCCAAGTGGGATCACACAAGGGGTCTACGTTTTCATTGTAATGAAGGGTAAACAGATTTCAACACTGGCAAATCCCTCAATTTCCAAAGTCCTCTGACTGACCTGCTACCTGCTCAGAAAATCCTCAGTTGTGTGAATGTGGGTCGCTGATTGGAAACCTGAAAATCGGTTGCTTGAAATGGCCATGTGACCAGGTGTGTGGCCCAGTGGAGAATGACATTAATTTCTTTCTTCAGATTACCTTCAGATTCTTGGAAGACCAAAGAATAACAAAGAAAGGGACACAAACTGAGCAATTTTGGTCACAGAAAATGACTGAAACTTCTCCTGAGACAAAGTTAGGCACATCATGTTTGTAAAAACTACTTGATATCTATTATTGAAAGATCTCCACCTGTTCCAGGACCAACCAAAGAGAATAGTGTGTATATTGCTCAAGTCCAAGATTGTTCAGACCGTGCCAGCCTCACTGTTAAGCCAGCACTGGGATGAACACCACAAGACTACTTGATCAATTCCAGGGAAGCAGTCCTCGTGAAAGGTGAACAAGGCATGGATTAATTCCCTTCTGATTCCATCTAGTTGTGAAATCCTATAGCGTTCCCCCGCCCGAGAGAGGGAAGCCCTTCATGCTGAAGAGGGCTTGGCAGGGCTAGGTTTACACCTGCTGCGCAAAGGGTTCATCCTTCTGCAGGAGGCATTTCCAAAAACTACCCTAGCGTCTCCAGGACAGGCCTACTCCCTCTTCCCGGGGCATCCTAAACTGGGATGCCTCGCTGTGTGAACCCCCCGAACTCACAATGCAGGTGTGGCCTGCACCAGCACTACTCTTCTCCGTGGCTGTGTGTGCGGCCCCACCCACCGCAACTGAATTGCTGTGTGTGGCCATGCACAGCCGAAGGTAGGCAGTGATGTCGAGGGCTGCTTGTAAGTGCAGCTAGGGATTCCATTCAGCTTCACCAGCCGCACATCAATATGCATGGCAATAGAAGCAGATTGGATGATCGACCGCGTCGTGGGCTTGGGGAGAGCGAGTTTGCTTGGTGTCCTGGGGAAGGGAGGGTCTCACACAGTGGCGAGGGGGTAGGACCAAAACCCGTGATAGTGAAAATCCCGGGTTTTGGGCCACTTTGAGAATTTGGCTCTCCAGAAGGTAGGGTGGAGCCCTTGGACAAAACTACATTGCAGTCAGCCACCTTTGTGTCTTCTCTCCTTAAAAGTTCAGTCCAATTTAACGCTTATTGTTTCATGGGAGCATCCATGAAGAAATTACTGCATAATGCACCATTGTCCTGAGATGTATGCAAAAGCACAACCCTCCTTTCGCCTCTCAATAGAAGGCAATGCAGTAATTCCACCATGGCTGCTCCCATGAACAATAAAAGTAAGTTAGACTGGACTGGCCCTTCAATTGGTGAAGTCTAGCAGGAAGACACAATAGTTGCCCCTAGCTTTCTGACTCTTGGTCATTTTGTCAAGCCTTTCGAAGTGTGCCTTAGAAATGAAGCCAAACTTGCAGTGATTGGGGAGAAATCCTTTGAGTTGGCCAAAATAGAATGTTCTTCTGGAATGTTTAGAGGTTTCAGGCGTCTTACAGAATTTAAAGATGTTTAAGACTAAATGTGATTGTATATGGATTCCTTGCTATGATCGGAGGATACTTGTATTTTAGGGTTCCAAAAGGACTGTAAACCAGTGTGACAGAGTCATCCCTTACTTGCTCCTCCAATTTATACTCATCATAGAAAGTTGATAGTACTGCAATTTTTTCTGAATAAGCTGCCAGGCTCTTCAGAAGAGGACACTGCCACAGTAGCCACTGGAGCTGAACTGCTTTGGAATTTTGCAACCTTGAATTAGGGCAAGAAGGTGGCCACTGCTCATGTAAACTGCTAGAACAGGGACTCCCCAACATGAATAACTGACAGCAGTGGACTGCTTTGTGAGGTCTGAATTAACACTGGATTTGAAGAGGGACAAGGAAGTGTCCCATATTGCATCAAAATTATGTAATCCATATGCTGCTTGTCCACTTAGTTTACCAATTTTAGATTAAAGAAAAGGAAACTACAACATAAGTAAAGCATATTTTTTTAATAAATATTTTTTGTATGGGACAATTAACATAAATTATTCAAGACCTCAAATGAAATAAAACTTAAAAAGGATAATATAAAAATATTTCACACAGTCCTTCAAATAAATGTAAAAAAGTAATATTTGCAAAATTGCACATTTCAGTAGGATTTTATACTGTACTCCTCCTCCTCTCAAACAAGTCATTTGAATTTGATTGAAAAAGAAATTAAATAAATGCTTAATGTTAAAGAGCAGCATTATTCTTCTACTTGTACCAAGCCAATTAAGCGGTCCTAAATGATGAAATGGGCTGGCAGGAGGAAAAGGGTAAGAGAAAATGAGGCATACTCAACAACCCTAGTAATACAAAGCTTTGCACAGGAACTTGTGAAAGATTGGGAAAGTAAACATGTACTGTAGCACTAGACACTGTGACAAGGGTTTCGTTTCAACACCCCATTTAATGGAAGAATCGAAACACTGGATTTCCGGTTGAGAGTGCCTTTTCTTAAAGTGGACCAACACCCAGGATTTTCACTATCCTGGGTGTTGGTCCACTTCCGCGGAGCGCCCCGCTGTGTGAAACCCCCCAGAAAGCCCAAAAAACCTCACCTCACCCCATAGATTCCCGGCCCGATCAGCAGTGGGTGTTGGTCCACTTTAACATGGTTACATGTGGCAGCTCTATTGCGCATTTAGAATATGTTATCTATCTATTCCCATTTCAAAAGCTGCTGTCAATGTTTTTTTGCACGTGTTCTTCCAGGAGAACCCCCCCCCCCCCCCCCACCAAGCTAGAGAATTATATTAGAAAAACATGTTAACAGTGTACATCTCCTAGGCAAGTTCTTCTGTCTTCAGCAGTTCACCACACAGCTGACAATGGTGCCCACTGTGCTGGTATGATGTCCCTAGATGAAATGGTCCACTGGACGAGCATTAGAACTTGGCATCCCTCTATAAGTAATGATGGCCTGCTAAAGAGAGTGTGCAACATGTGATCTGACATTGGAGCAAATGGAGCAGAATCTACACCAGATCTTGTTGCAGGAATCAGGCACACAGTTCCTCCTTGGGTGCAATAGGCCCCACTGATCCAGTTTGTTTCTGTGCAGACAGTTTCATTTTGCACCTCTGCGAAGTTGTCCCCAGTGCCATATGGGGATTTTCCAGTTGTTTTCTCTAGATAAAGGCAGCAACAGGAAAGAAGTGGCCTGTGCAACCTGAAAAAAAGCTCTTTATTGCAAATGATACACTGACCTGGAGTTAAATTGCAGATGAATCTACATACAGGCTTTGCTTTTCCTTTCCCATCTTCCCTAAAGTAAACCTGAGACACAAACTAGACTGTCAGACTGATAGGGATTTGCAGTCCCACCAATGGTGGGAGTCAATCTCCAGCAATGCAATCCTTATTTTGACTCTTCGAGTCAATCTCCAGCAATGCAGTCCTTATTTCTGTCTTGAGTTTCACAAGACCAGGGCCTGAAACAGTCAGCTTTAATAACTAGAAACAGAATGAACTGTAGGCACCTCTTAATGTAGTTTGTGTCACAGAAAATAACTCTAGGACTACTACATCCACAAGCCAAAAGTTTAAAGATTTTCACTCTCTAATTTCACACGAAACACCGCTGTTTCTAGCTGTGGGCGTGCCCGCGCACCCATTCAGATAGGCCTGGCGAGGATATGGGCACAGCTAGAGGTGAGCAGGGATGTAGGTGCGGCGCTGAGATGCAGTGAGGGCTCTGGGAGCAGGTAAGTGAACAACAACTTGGGGAGTTTTACACAGTAGGGCATCACAATTTGCGATGCCCCAAGAAGTGGGATTCTGATCCAGTGACCCCTGGGGTGTCATCCTCATACTTAAACTCCTGGAAACAACTGCCATAATACAGTGTAGGAACAACAGGTCCAGCAACAGGATGCCACACAAGTGTCCTCCCAGTAATTTGCAAACTGGTCAAGCATGACAAGATGTAGATCGTAATGGGTTTGATTCACTTTTTATAATTCAGGGGGTGTTTCCAGGCCTTTTGCAATATAGTACTCAAGGGGAGAAGCAACATAGGCATAACTGCCACTTTGCAACCCATGCAGCTGGCCTCGTGACTCACTTGTGAATGGATCGTTTTGACCTTTAACTCATGTAGGCAAGCTTTTTGCTGCCCAAAACACAGGGATGCCTTTTCCAGATTGCTGTTGAAGGGGCAAAATCATGCAAATTATGCAATGTATGCAATGCCCTGGCAGTATTTAATGACAGGCTTCTAGGTTTTTCTATTTTTTTTTGTTTGGGGTTTATCAACATTGCACACATGGCCCATCAATAAGTCCCCATAAAAAAAAAATCCTCTCTAACTGACATCCAACACTGGATGAAGGATCTATAGTACAGAGGTAAGACAGAGACTTGCTGGCTATTTTAGTGTTGCAAGCAACTCCACCTGTACTGTCCACCACCAACCATGGTGCCAGCTTTAAAGCGATTGAACATCACCCATGTTAAAAGGGGGGGGGGGGGTATTCATCGTTTGTCCCCCACAGCTGAAGAGTCCAACTACGACAGCCAGCAACCCGAACTGTGTCTGGGGCAAGCACCCCCTGCCATCAGTTGCAGGAGCGCTACCGAGCCCTCTCCATTCAGTACAATGGAGGCAGGCGTATCAGACCTTGGCAGACTCGCTCCATTGCAATGAATAGCGTGGGCATGACAGCACTCGTGATTGATGGTGGATCTGAATAATTTCGAACCCTGCTGGGGACAAAAGGTGAGTGCCTTTTGTTTTTTTACATGGGTGGTCAATCCCTTTAATCTAGGTCTCTAAAGTGTAGAAAGACCATTTTCTTCTTAAGAGGGGGGCACATAGTATGAGCTTTTATTTAAAGAATATGTGCTCTTTAGCACATTAAGTACTCGTAGACTGGTTTGTCAGATAGGCAGCTGTACAATGTATTTTACTCATTTCAGTAGATCCACACTATTTCTTTTTTAAGAGATGCTGAAATTCCATTCTTACAACAGGATCCTAGTAATCTTGAATTTACATAGGCAGCATCATGGCAGAGTTGCAAGCTTAATAAAAAGGTCTGCCAAGGAAAAGCCATGGGGCTCTAATATTCTATTATCCATTGCATACAATACAATGAAGGTATCTATTCCCCACCTGCACACTTTTCCAATGTAGAGAGTTGTTGAAACAGAAAAGGTTCAAAATAACTGTACACCCCACATTAGCATAGCAAACCAGTGGCACAAATGCAACGGCAAGGCTGCGGTCATTTTGTCGAGTTCTCAACGCATTTTCGAAGGAGGACTTCCTGCCTAGTGCAATGCTAAGCTTATATTTCTTAACATATACAAAATAAAGAGATTTATTCCTGAGCTATACAAAAGTGAGTTTTACATTTCTTCAAGAAAAACAGGTGCCCATGCCATCGCAATAAAGAACCTATTATTTCTGGCCTCTGAACATACTTCCACCTTAATAGCAAAGGACACTGTGAAGAATAATTAAGAACATTTGGTTCATAGGTTCAACAGATACAAAATAAGAATATTCATGTGCAGGTGTGGAGGAGGCTATAGTCAAATCC